>OW240913.1:77447594-77472339 GCA_933207985.1 Pelobates cultripes | reverse complement strand
GGGGATCGGGGAGACTGGGGGTTAATCCGGGGGATCGGGGAGACTGGGGGATCGGGGAGACTGGGGGTTAATCCGGGGAGACTGGGGGTTAATCCGGGGAGACTGGGGGTTAATCCGGGGGATGGTGTGGTGTGCTATATTAGGTCGAATGACCTGCCACACAAGGACTCCATAGGTCAATTGAACTATTGATGTGCTTTTCTGGCCACTATTAGTGGCGACCGTTTGTGAGTGCAATAATTTTCTTATCTTTTATTATTGTATCCAACAGTTTTGTACTAAGTTCTGTTTTATGTTTTTAAGTGATTAACCCCTTAAGGACTGGACTGTTTTTGCGATGTTGTACATTTGCGACCAGGCATATTTTTACACTTTTGTGGTGTTTGTGTTTATCTGTAGTATTCCGCTCTCTCATTTACTGTTCCCATACAAATTATATTTTTTTTTTTCAGGACAAAAGGGGCTTTCTTTACATACCATTATTTATATAATCTCATGTAATTTAATTTAAAAAAAAAAAATACATGTTTTTTTACTTTTACTTGAAAAATCTTTTACTCGTCTTCAAAAGCGAATGAAAAAAACTGCTAAATAGATTCAAAATTTTGTCCTGAGTTTAACCCCTTTAGACCGTAGGGCGTACAATTAGCCCCCAGCGGCACGTCCATCCTCGTCGAAGCCCCCCGGCCATGTGAGAGTGGGGTCCTAGCGAGGACCCCACAATCACATGGCCGGGGATAGCTGGCTTCTGTATTGCCAGCAGGGTGGTCCCCCTGCTGGCTGGAAATAAAATAGAAATAAAATGTATTAGTGTAAAAAAAACAAAAAAACAAAAAAACAAATTATATATATATATATATATATATATATATATATATCTATATATCTATATCTATCTATCTATCTATCGGACCGTTTTTCACAAAAGGGGAAAAAACCGCTTAGACGATAATCCCCTTTCAGAGACAGGCACAGCTACTGTAGAATCACCAAAACTCACGAACTGAATACAAGTGAATGCTCCAAACTCCCGAACGGCATACAAGGGAATGCTCCAAACACTCGAACTGCATACAAGAGAATGGTCCAAACACTCGAACTGCATACAAGTGAATGCTCCAAACTCCCGAACGGCATACAAGGGAATAAGGTAGCACTCCAAATACACGAACAGGAACCATACGAATTGCTGCTACCAGACGAACAGGAAAAGCTCCCAAGCGGCTTACACTCCTGGCAATCAGTCCTTAGCAGCATACAGTAAATCCCCCCCAAAGACGAGACAGAGCTCCGTGTTGAGGGTCCAGCAGTGGTCTGTTTAATGAGGGCTACCTGCCCGGCTTTTATGCAGGTCTCCCACCTGGTGGACACTCCCCTAGGGGACCAAATGGGAGACTGTGACAAGGGACAGACAAGTATACAAATAGGACACACAGTCACAGTATATTCCCACAATGCATCCTGGCTTCCTCCCCTCTGCCCTGGGAGATAATTGTGAAGTAACTCAATTATCTCCCAAGACAAAGGCAAAACTCCATTACACATGTGGGGACACAAAACCAGCATTATACTTTAAAATGCACAAAGTAACATTTACTACACAAAACACAGACATGTAACATATCCCCAGATAGCTCAGGTCTGAGTGCACATTATTAAGTGAATGGCACTCAGACCACACGAATGCAGTTTAATCGCCATGGAGCCAAAGTCTTTACAGTCAGTTTCATACGAATGGGCTCCATGGGATTCCTATCTGGGGTATAAGACATTCAAACAAAAATACCGAACACCGGGCCATTCGTGCACTTTCACCGAACAAGAAGGGAGGTCGGCGGCTTCAGCAGTGTTCGCGCAAAACTGTGTCCGATTTTAGTTCCATGAAAATAGAGGCGAACACCGCTGTTCATTCGTGTGGTTTAAAATGGCCGCGACCTCGTGTTTGGGATACGAATGGCGGCCACCCAGCGTTCATCAATTAAGCTGCGGTTAACCGCAGCTTCAGGGAGGTTAATTGCCAGCCCACTCCAGCTCCCAGGTGGTCCAGTCATTCGTACGGTTGTTCGGTAGATTGAAACTACCGAACAACCGGCAGAAAAGCACGAATACAGCTTTTCTGCATGCAAAAATAAAGTCTTTTTAAAAGGGGGCCATAGTCCAAAGGCAGCAGGCGAGCAACCAGGCTTCTCCAATGCAATGTGGCGAGATTGGTCTCGTCACTATATATATATATATATATATATATATATATATATATATATATATATATATATATATATATATATATATACACACACACGTACACCGTCTAGGTGTATTTTACTATTAATATATATAATTATATACATATACATATATATATTAATATCAAATTACACGTAGACTGATACTGATTAAATATATATATATAATTATTGTTATATATATTTTATATATATATATAATATAAAAAAATTAAATATGTAAATACGTTAAAAAATAAAATAAAAATAATTTTAAAAAATTAATTAAAAAATATATAGATGTGTGTTATTTCGTTCTAACTGTATTGTGATATTAATATATATATTTATATCAAAATACACGTAGAACGAAATAATATATATATCTACATACATAAATATATACGTATATATCAATATATATATATAAATTTGTGTAAGAGGCAAAATATCCGTATATGGAGTAAGGATCCAGCATAAGCTTAGGATAGTGTAAAGGGAGCAAGTCGGTTGTGGGGTGCCGATACCGACGATACGGTAGGCCTGTAAATAAAGAGGGCCCACCAAGGAGTAAGAAAGTAAAGTAAATGGAAAGCAAAGAGAAAGTGTTGAAATGAGGAGTGGGTGGGAGGGTCATTCTGATGCTGACCTCAAGCGATATGAGTCAGGTAAGGGGTGTCCCTTATATAGGGGAGTGAATTAATTTAAGCCCCTCCCACAAATACAGGCAAAACTGCCTTAATACTTGTGTAAGGGGCAAAATAGCCGTATATGGAGTAAGGATCCAGCATAAGCTTAGGATAGTGTAAAGGGAGCAAGTCGGTTGTGGTGTGCCGATACCGACGATACGGTAGGCCTGTAAATAAAGAGGGCAAAAATGAATAATCAAAGATTTAATACAGTCAACAAATATATACAAATTAACCAGACATTTCCTTAAATGCATTACAGTATTTAATTCCTGAAAGGATTTTGAAGGTAGGAATCTAGGACCGAAAGTGGGCACCATTTGTTGTGGGTAGGATAGTATGTTATCTCTACTGTTGGTGCATGTTGACTCATTTCGGAATGTGGTAGAGCCAATAGGTAATGATATATGTGTTTACGTACGTGGGATCGTTGAAGACAATGATCTGTCTGAGTGGTGGTGATGGTAGTGGATTCTCTGGCCTGAGAAAGGCATAAAAGGCAATGTGCATGGCTGGTAATGGCCGACTTGGTAGTATAATTGAATGGTTGTAGATCTAATAGGTCCGATAAGGATGAAAAGTTGGATGGCTATTGGTAATCTCTGAGAGGAACGTGGGGGAATGGATTCCTGAAAACCTCTGAGTATATTCTTTTCTGGTATGATAGCATGAAGTTTATGGTAGTTTTGGCCATTGGTTATCATGTGTTGTTGAATGCCTGTAAAATATATAATTAATGGTGTATGAGATAGTTTAAGGTGGCAAAAATAAGCAAAACTTAGGAGAAATTTTGTGACACAGGTTGAGCTATGTCGTGTTCCAATGAGATTCTTTAAGCCAGGTGAAAAGCTGTGTTATGCGTTCTACAAGTATGGGACGAAAGTGCTAGGTGGGATAGTGCATGCTATGCTGCATGAGTATGTCTAATCCATGATTTTGTCTCTGGAACGAAAGAGTGGACGTGACTGTATGGGCGGCTGTAGGAAGCGTATGATGAACATGCCTGGAATATAAATGAGACAGTTGTCGGCAGGGATGTATACCCCCGTCTGGTACATGAAAGTGAAATGTGATAAGTGGCCAACCAAGTGAGTTCCCCAGAAACATCATGAACTTATGGATGAGTAGTGGCGTTTGTTGATGATATGATATGTGCTTAGTTGTCTGAGTAACAACGGATTGATGACCCTGACCATGATTTACCCCATGCCACAGCAGCTGCTACAATGGGGTAGATCTCCCAAAGGGGCTGAAGTGGTGGAAAAATTTCCAAACCTGGATGCCATGGCCAACAGCTCCAAAGCAATTGTTCCCGGTAGATCGCTGCCAAACCAGTGGTATACGCTGCGTCTGACCATCTGGTTGGAGAAGTGTCAGTCAATCCTGGAAGGAACATGCTTTTACCATGCCAAGTGGTTAAGAAATCCCCCCCCATGTGCAGGTCTGCTGTTGCTGAGGTGTCTAGGCACCTCCTCTGATCGTCATGTTGGAAGTGTGGAAAAAAGGGGAAAGTACTCTGGATGTGAAAGCGTGGTCTTGTGGTATGATTGGCATGGCAAAATTAAGGAACCTGGTAGGGATTGTAGTTCCTTGTAGTTGTAAGTACTAAGCAGGAGGTAGTGATTGATTTAGTTGAGAATGTTCCCTATTTGTCTTGTGGTAACTTGCGTGTATGGATGCCGACTCAAGTCATATGCCCAGTAATGTGATGATAGTGTCTGCGCCTTCTGTTTCTTATGGGGTACTGGGACGCCCAAGTGGTCAACCAGACTAAGCTGCCATGAGGCTTCTAGTGAAAAATATGCTTTCTTTGAGCAACAAGAAGTCTTCTAGATAGTGTATGACTGTAATGCCTCTGGATATGTTATCATAACCAGCACAGAGTATCTGCGAATATCGATAGTAGGCTAATCTGTAGCTCGAAACTTGAGCGGGGAAAGGATTGCCCAATTTATGCCATGTAAGTGCCAGTGTGTAGGGTAGATGGTAGCCGTTTACTGCGTTGATGATATTGGTCTTACTTAACCAAGCTTTAACCCTTGAGTGATAGCTGTAAAGGTAGATCAATGGTGTTGTATAGTAAGAAAAATCCTCGGAGGGTATGAGGGAGTTGAGACTTGGGGTAGCGGAGGTGTGTGGTGCCAATAAGTCTATGGTTAGTCTTTGTTTAAGAGAAGATTCCTTGTGACAATACCAATGTGTTTGTGTTTGGTGCCATGCTGTAAATGGTGGAGATTGGAAGACCCCTCTGCAAATCTTGGCTATGAGTGTGTTTTCAGCCAATGGTTTTGTTGTGCTGACTGTAAGTGAGGGCATGCTATATTCCTTGAAGGTGTGTTTATGATACCTGTATGGGAGCCCTTTGAAGCTCCAGAGCTTTAGTAAATCTACTACAAGTCTGGAAGGGTGATGAGTCAGTAGTGTTGAAAATGCATTGGTGTGTACAGATGGTGAGTACGTTATTTGTAAGTTGTATTGGGCCACATGGTTTGTCATGTGCCCTGAACCATTTGAACATATATGCAACAGTCTATATGCAATGCAACTACTCATATCAATGGTCTCTGGTAGTTCAGAGGTGCTGGTACCTGGAGCCTGAGAGTGTCTCCATTTGTTTGGGACAGAATCCCTTCTGTATGGGTACCTGCACAAATAAACATCTCTACATATTCCAAATACCAACCCATCCAAGAGATGGTCAGTTCCCGATTTACCTGGAATCCCTGGATCTGACCATCACAGATACATCATCATACATATATATGCCTTGCTTCCCCAATGTGCTGGGATCATACGTGCAGGGTTAACATCTTGTGTGTCATAAGAATTGATTGTACCAGGTAACAGAGTTTCGGTTGGTGCTGGTTGTACAGTAACGTGAGGCCCAGCCTTGTGAGGGCTGTGGTGACCAACTCGAGATTGCCAGTCTGTCATAAATTTTTGGCTCATGAGTTTATGAGTGAGGCTAGCATAGCCTGGGTGTCACCTGAGTTGATGTAGCTGGGCCTTCCCCTGCCTCCGTGTTGTCCGTTGATGTATGGAGGAGTTTGAATAACTCTGCTTTCCTTGCTGTAGCAGGGTAGGGGATTTGTCACCTCCTTAGGTCAGTGGTAATGTGTGGGATCATCCAGGATCTGATTGCTGCTGGACTAGCAACATCTCCTCTGCTTGAAGGTGTATCAAATCTAGCCGGGGTGCTAGGAAGAGGTGATTCTTCACCATCTTTTTGAGAAATACTTAAATAACAATAAAGATTGCAATTATTTGTACCCAGGGTTCTTGTACTGGCTTGCTAGCTAAGCCGTAAGGCGAAACGATTAGGCTTGGTGTTTTTTGGTGACTGGTGAGGCCCTGCTAGTTGCCAAGTGGCTTGAGAGGCTCTATCTATGCTTGGCGCGAGGGGATTTTGTGTGGCCACCGAACGTTGTGGCAGGATGTTGGCCTCTCGGTGACAGTAACCAGAAAATAGGAAGGGGAGTGACAGGTGAGGCCCTCTCTATGATACAATGCGAGGCGGCTAGCTCACGAGTGGCCCGAGGGGTGTATGCCTCCGAGTGTGAGGCAGGGTGTTGGCCTCGCGGGACCACTAACCGAAGCATAATGCAGAGAAAAAAGGGGGTAATACCTATTGGGCCCTAGAACCCTAATTGCCAGTACACTATTACTATTCCAGGGAAGGTAAGAGATGGATAACTACGTGAGCAGGTGTATGTACCTGGTAGTATGGTATTGAACCTGACAATCCGTATAGGTTTTTTAGTAGTAACTGTAACCTGAATGGATAAAACCGTATGGCATAAGGAAATATGGCATAGACCAAGCTTATCTTAATACGTACAGTATATGTGAAAAGTAAAGTGCCATGATGTGTAAATATTAAACATCGTAGCCATACTGGTTAAATATGTATCAATCTTAACCCATTAAGTGCCGTATGTACAAGTGAAAATGTGGTCTGTCCCCACCTTGTATGTTGTATGTCCCCTTGCTAGGGGAAAGTCTGTTGCGTGAGCAGCGTGCTGTGAAAAATGTATGTGAACTATATTACCAGTTACGTATATACAGACGCGTCTGCTACTGTGTAATAATATATGTATTTATACCTGATGTTGATATAGTGCTTGCTATGTGAATTGTTGTATGTCTTATTGAATGGTAGGGGTCAGTGAACATGGTGTTGCAAAAGGCAAGTGCACTGGAGATCTGCCGAGTGCCCTATAGGTGGCAGTGTAGTTGGATACTGATTGGTATGTGAAATGTTTGTCTGTTGACCTATAGGTGTAAGTGTTTTGGTGTTTGTAAAAGCCCATGAAAATTGGCAATGTACTTGACAGACCTGTAGGTGGCAGTGTTGATAGAACCACTGTTGGTCTTTATGTGAAATGTTAATTATTGTGAAGTAGACCTGAATTTGAGCCTGTGCTGAAGTTTCATTATGGTTTATGGTTATGTTTAACCCCTTCAGGACCAAACTTCTGGAATAAAAGGGAATCATGACATGTCACACATGTCTTGTGTCCTTAAGGGGTTAAAACAATCTTATGTGTAATTTATATTGGCTGGTAAATTGTATATGACATGTGAAGACACTTTTGCTGTTGACCAGTAGGGGTCATAAATGCTGATTGTATGGTAAAAATACCCTTTAATCCTACTGTTTGACAGATAGGAGTCAGTATAAAAGCGAAAATGCTGTAGTTAGTTTGTTTGCTTATGAAGTGAAATAAAGTCTGAGAAAACTGTAGTATACCGATTGACCGGTAGGGGTCAGCATGTAGGCGAAAATGCCGTGGTTCGTTGGTTTGTACATGAAATGCAATAATGTCTGAGAAGCCTGTAGTACACTGAATGACCGGTAGGTGTCTGTGTGTAGGTAAAAACGCAGTGGTTTATTGTTTTGTACACGAAAAGCAATAATGTCTAAGAAGCCTGTAGTACACCGAATGACTGATAGGGGTCAGTGTGTAGGTGAAAAATGCAGTGGTTTGTTGGTTTGTACATAAAATGCAATAATGTCTGAGAAGCCTGTAGTACACAGAATGACTGGTAGGTGTCAGTGTGTAGGTGAAAATGCAGTGGTTTATTGTTTTGTACATGAAAAGCAATAATGTCTAAGAAGCCTGTAGTACACCGAATGACTGATAGGGGTCAGTGTGTAGGTGAAAAATTAAGTGGTTTGTTGGTTTGTACCTGAAATGCAATAATGTCAGAGAAGCCTGTAGTACACAGAATGACCGGTAGGGGTCAGTGTGTAGGCGCAAATGCAGTGGTTCGTTGATTTGTACATGAAATGCGATAATGTCTAAGAAGCCTGTAGTCCACCGAAAGACCAGTAGGGGTCAGTGTGTAGGTGTAAATGCAGTGGTTTATTGGTTTGTACATGAAAATGCAAACAACGCCTAAGAAGCCTGTAGTACACCGAATGACCAATAGGGGTCAGTGTGTAGGTGAAAAATGCGGTGGTTCGTTGGTTTGTACATGAAATGCAATAATGTCTGAGAAGCCTGTAGTACACCGAATGACCGGTAGGGGTCAGTGTGTAGGCAAAAATGCAGTGGTTCGTTGGTTTGTACATGAAATGCGATAATGTCTAAGAAGCCTGTAGTACACTCAAAGACCGGTAGGGGGTTTAAACGAATGATATGCATGAACATGCAATGGTTTTAGAACAGACTTAGACAAAATGCAGCAGTAAAGTGAGGACCTGACCCTTGCATGGTGCCGTGGGACTGATGCCTGGCGTAACGGGTAGGTCAACTTACGGTTTGTGAGTCACTTGGACACCATCCACAGCGATAGATTGAAGAAAGATGGTGGTAGGCCGGAAAAGCCTGTGGCTGGATTCCTGACACAGCTCAGCTTAGAAAACCTCATGGAGTAATCAGGTAAAATGGCGTCTGGATGACCCGGAAGTGGAAATCATTCTGATGCTGACCTCAAGCGATATGAGTCAGGTAAGGGGTGTCCCTTATATAGGGGAGTGAATTAATTTAAGCCCCTCCCACAAATACAGGCAAAACTGCCTTAATACATATGTATAAATAAAAACAATACGAAATATACATATGTCCATATATATAATTACATAAATAATTAAATAAATATATACGTAGACTTCAAATATGTATATATATTTTAATTCTATGTGCATATTTATGTAATATTTTTACATAATTAAGTAGTTTTATTGATTGCAATTTGGGGGACCTGCCTGACAACCCAGGCCAAAAGTCCAGGCCAAAAGTTGAATTTTTTTTTCTTCAAATAAACAAAAATTAAGTTAATAAATGTAAAGAAAATATGAAGTGTATATATAATATGTATATATATCTTATATATAATGTAATACTAAGTGTGTATATATATATATATACATATATTAATATAAAATATATACATATATTACTATAAAAATACACTTAGAGTAAAATTACACGTGTGTTTGTGTGTGTATATATATATATATATTTAATAACTATATATTGTATATATAATAAATAAATAATTAAAGATACATTTTAAAAAATATATATATGTGTAATTTTATTCTAACTGAATATTGATATTAATATATATATATATATATATATAAAATATATTGCTATAAAAGTACACTTAGAATGAAATTATATATATATATATATATATAAATAAAAATAATACAAAATATACCTATGTCCATATATATAATTACATAATTTTTTTTATAAATATACATGTAGACTTCAAATATGTGTATATATATTTTAATTCTACGTGCATATTTATGTCATATTTTTACATAATTAAGTAATTTTATTGATTGTAATTTGGGGGACCTGCCTGACAACCCAGGCCAAAAGTCCAGAGAATTTAATTTGCTTGCACTATATTTAACCTTTTAACTTTCCAAGACACCCTAAAACCTTTACACGGGGGGTACTTTTTTACTCGGTAAACTTCGCTGAACAAAAATATTAGTGTTTCAAAACAGTAAAACCCAGCGACGATATTGTCAGTGAAAGTGACCTTTTTTGCATTTTTCACACAAACAGCACGTTCCCTGTGATACTTTTTACTGTTTTGAAACATTAATATTTGTGTTCAGCAAAGTTTCCCTAGTATAACAGTACCCCCCCATGTACAGGTTTTATAGTGTTTTGAAAGTTACAGGGTCAAATATAAGGCTTGATTTTCAATTTTTTCAACTATAAATAGGACAATTAAAAATAAACTTACAGGAACAATAGGTTGAAGAGGACCCTGCTCAATCGAGCTTACATTCTATAGGAGGTGGGGTGTAAAACACATTAGGACAGGAATTTGCAGTCAAATAAGGTGGGCTGCCCTTTAGGAGAGAGCAATAGACAGGTATGTGAGGTAGAGGTTAGCCTTGGAGGCCATAAGCTTTTCTTTGGGGGACCTGCCTGACAACCCAGGCCACAAGTCTAGAGAATTTAATTTGCTAGCACTATATTTAACCATTTAACTTTCCAAGACACTCTAACATATATATATATATATATATATATGTGTGTGTGTATAAATAAAAACAAGACGAAATATACATATGTCCATATATATAATTACATAAATAATTTTATAAATATACATGTAGACTTCAAATATGTGTATATATTTTAATTCTACGTGCATATTTATGTCATATTTTTACATAATTAAGTAATATTATTGATTGCAATTTGGGGGACCTGCCTGACAACCCAGGCCAAAAGTCCAGATAATTTAATTTGCTAGCACTTTATTTAACCCTTTAACTTTCCAAGACACCCTAAAACCTTTACACGGGGGGGTACTTTTTTACTCGGTAAACCTCGCTGAACAAAAATATTAGTGTTTCAAAACAGTAACACCCAGCGACGATATTGTCAGTGAAAGTGAGCTTTTTTGCATTTTTCACACAAACAGCACATTCCCTGTGATACTTTTTACTGTTTTGAAACATTAATATTTGTGTTCAGCAAAGTCTTCCTAGTATAACAGTACCCCCCCCCCATGTACAGGTTTTATAGTGTTTTGAAAGTTACAGGGTCATATATAAGGCTTGATTTTCCATTTTTTCACATTTCAATCTGGCAATTTTGCCAGATTGGTTATGATGGTTGGTTGGTTATGTACCTGAGGTATTGCAAATGGGGTATGTTCAGTCTTTTTTAGTAGCCACAAACAAATATAAATACTAACTTTGGCCAGTGTTTGTGACTGTGGCTACTAACAAAGACTGGACATACCCCATATTGAATACCCTGGGTTGTCTACTTTTAAACATACATGGTTTGATGGGGGTATATTACATTGGCTGGCTTCAAAAATTTCCCAAATAGGACATGGGTGCATAAAGACCAGCTGTGAAAATTCCAAGTTTGAAAACTGGAATGCGCACCCTCCAAATAAGGACTTTTAGCTACCAGAGAACCCAACACACCTATATATGGGTGTACTCAGGAGATGTTGAACACATATTGGGGTGTTCTTTGGCAGTAACCCTTAAAGTTCTCAGTACATGTATTCTTAAATTGCTATGTGTTTCAAAAAAAGCACCATTTTTATTTATTTTTTAAATTTGGCATATATTGGTGGTAAAATAGTTGCATGAAAAGAGTCAAAATACCCCAAGTTTAAAACCTTAGGTTGTTTTCTTTTAATAAAATATATACATGTGAAGGGTTATTCAGGGATTCCTGACAGATATCAGTGTTCCAATCTAACTTTTGTTAATTTTGAAAAACAATGGTTTGGAAATAGCAAAGTGCTACTTGTATTTATTGCCCTACAACTTGCAAAAAAAAGCTAAGAACACGTTAACATTGGGTATTTCTAAACTCAGGACAAAATTTAGAAACTATTTAGCATGGTTGTTTTTTTGGCGGTTGTAGATGCGTAACAGATTTTGGGGTCAAAGTTAGAAAAGGTGTGTTTTTTTTTTTTAATTTTTTCATCATATTTTATAATTTTTTTAATAGTAAATTATATGATGTGATAAATATAGTATCTTTAGAAGGACCATTTAGTGGTGATAAAAATGGTATATAATATGTGTGGGTACAGTAAATGAGTAAGAGGAAAATTACAGCTAAACACAAACACCGCAGAAATGTAAGAACAGCCCTGGTCCCAAATGGTAAGAAAATTGAAAAGTGGTCTGGTCACTAAGGGGTTAATGAACAGCTAGGTCAGTGACTGAGTGCTTCAGCTGATCACTTACATTGGGGGTGCTATGGCATTCAGCCTAGCATTATAACTTCTGTTGCAGTTTTGGTGCTTTGAGTATTCTTTTATATATATGTTTACCACCTAGGTGACACAGCTTGCTGCTGGGCAGGTGGTGGGGGTGTGGGAGGGATTTTACTCTCCTTGCCAATTTTGATATTATCAGCTTCCGTTCCACAGAACACCGCAATGTACAGCTTCTGTCGTGCATTTCAAACTATCACCCAAACACACAATGAGTGAGGAAGAGGAAAGACTACAAACAGAGGCTTGTGTAGTTCGCATGTGATCTTGCACGATTTGTTCTAGTGGATACACCATGTCTTCCTTTTTAATATTTTTATTTGTTTTGTTGTTTGTTTTTTGTCAGAGGTAAAGTCAAGTCATTATTTGAACTTTATAAAAAAATGTGTTCTGGAGCCCTTAAAAAAAAAAAAATACAAATAATGGGCACAATATGTTCTCTCGCTGCTCCTATTGGCAATTAAAAGCTTAACAATATTCACAAAAACAGTTTGTTCATCTCCTTGTTTCCATCTGATTAATTTGCCCATTTCAGAATTCGTACTCTTGTTAGTTCAACTATTTCAACTAAGCCCCCTCTGACTATCAGTGTTCTAGCAGGTGAAACTTATTAATGTTTAGTTCTAGAAGAACTTTCTAGTATATCAACAAGCAATTCTAGGAATGATTTTCATTTTGTCTACCAAAGAATCCTATTGAGATCTGCTTGAGTTATTGCCCTTCAGTCTGTTACACATGTTTTCTATCTAAGTGAATCCTATTTAGTTTTGACTTGAATGTAACTAAATAATTTTGCTGGTCTATTGAGAAAAATATTTTACAGATGTCCTTTTAAACACAAACCAGTACATTTTCTCCTTCTATTACAAAGCGAGAAGATTACCAAGCATAACATTTAAAAAAAAAAATGTTTTAGTGCGATTTAATCCTTGCAACCTACTACAATTTTCTAGAGAGGTTTTTAAATTGATGATAGATAAATTGGAAGATCAGTATTTTAGGAGAATTAGCCAGTAGTGTTTTCATTGCACAGTGGAACATCGCCAATTCTATTGATAAAAGTCCAAAATGTGGGACTTAAACTAATGTGATTGTGTACAGATTTTCATTATGATAAAATAAAGGTTTCTGAAAAGAAATTTAGGAGCCGTAAGTGATTTTAAGATGTTGGCGATCTGAACACAGATTTTTTATATATTTTTTTAACTGGATCAAACAAGCTGTACCAGCTCTTCTACATTAAGCTACATCTCCCATGACAGCAATACATCAAAAAAGGAAGTGTAGAGTGTTGAAGCTTGAAACAGCTGGAAATCAAAGGTTGCCTAGCCTTACTCTTAACTGTCCCATGACCTTGTACATTTTTTGGCAGTAAACTTTATATTCCTCATGGGGAACTAACATGGCTGGGGTCTCTGGTGACAATTTTGCCAAAGTGGAAGCCACCTCTTGGAAAACAATCAAGTTCCCAAGCATAAAACAAAGGTTGTGGGAGTAAAAAAATTACAAGTCTTTAGTGAACATTACCATGAAGAAATATAAAGAAAAGAAATCTTGAATTTGTTTAATTTAGTGTACAACCTAAATTATACAAATCCCTTTGTACTTTTCTGAACAGAAGGTTGTTATTGTCCATTTGAACATCAACAAGGAGATCCTAGGTCTCTAAAAATTTAGCAAGGAATACCTGGGGGATGTAGATAAAGATACACCTATCACACTGCATTTTAAACAGTAAGCTTAACTTCGATCATATTTAAATGAGACTGAGGCACAGTAAATTGTCTTTGATATACTTTATAGTGTGTTAGAAACCTATAATCCAGCATAATAAAATGGATCCATTTAGCTGAAGAGATCCATAATCCACCATTTCACTGACAAGAAATCAAACATGGCCTGTCAACTGCAAGACTGATAATAGCACATTATCATCTAGTCATGACTCTCCCTTACTCTCTTACCTGGTTACTGATGCATTATAGGTGATCTCTTATAGTAAGCATTGCAGCATATTATAGGAAACTAATGCCATTGAGCAGTTCTGGTGATACCATAATAAATCACAGACCAAAAGGTTAAGTGGTTTATCAATGTCTCCAGAACCCCATGATGGCATTATTTATCCCGGATACATGTTTTGCCATTATCTATAATCGTTTCTACAAATTGCTTGCGTTTAAATCACATTCTCTCTTATACTCTGCTATGAAGAAAACAAACATTTATATCTTATCTAACAAAAGAGCAGTAAATAAGTGATATTAGCATTATCACTATAGAAGAATTGTATGATCACCCTGCAAAAAAATAAATATAATCCTTACATGTCATTACAGTTTTAACAGCTATGCAAGGGATCTATTGGAAACAGGTGAACAAAACATGATAGTTTAAATGATAATATTGTTACATATGGTCGATACTTGGAAAGAGGGTGGTGTGTTACTGAATACATCATTTTTTTTTACAGGGAAATTCACAGCACTACATTAAGGGTTTCTTTGCAAGACGTTAAAGAAATATGCCTGGGGTCATTTACAACTATTTTGTTATAACAGTTATAGAGCTAGAAGTTAGTGGTTATTATGTTTTGTCTTCCAGTTTTTGACAAACTGCTGCCCAGCTTTTACTCAAGCAACTCAGAAAAACAAATCCCACTTCAAACACCAAGATGAGGAATTTTACTACTTCAATATTTGCACAAATTTGCATGACAATTAAACTGCTTGAATGTAGTTTGATAAAGAACAACTGGACAACACTCAAAGACTCATTGCATCATAAATACTGCAAAAAGCTGATGGTTAGAGTGCCTCTTTAATTTGACGGGGACAAGCTAACAGATGAGATTATAAGTATACTTTAGCTATAGTCTTACATTCTAGCTCAATTCATGGCTTTGAGATATGTTGGGAGAAATATTACATCTATTTCTAGGCAAATTTGTGGCACAGTTTATTTAATTAATCTTATTTTTTTTTCATCTGTTACTTTTTAGACATAATTGTCATATTTTAATTTACACCAGCGAGTAGACAGCCATTGAAGCACAGTCACTAGAAAGGCCCATCCCTAGGGGATGTTAAATATTAAAGGGACACTCCAGCACCCAGACCACTTCTGCCCGTTGGAGTGGTCTGGGTGCCAACTCCCACTACCCTTAACCTTACAACTGTAAATATTGCAGTTTTCATAAACTGCAATATTTACATTGCAGGGTTAACTCCTCCTCTAGTGGCTGTCTACTAGACGGGGGAGGAGCGTGGGCGGATCCTGAACCAGCGCAGAGAGACATCAGCACTGGATAAATGTAATTCACTGAAGGGGTTTTAACCCCTTTAGCAACTTGGGATGGGGGGTGGGAGGGAGAGGGGACCTGCAGTGCCAGGAAAACGGATTGTTTTCCTGGCACTGGAGTGTCCCTTTAAATAATGGGTGCGGACACAGTGGGCATTGGGTTGGGGACTTTAAAATAGGTAAAGGAGGTGGACAAATGGGTGGGATATTCAATTAAATAAACAGGGGCAACTTCCTAATGCCCCCCCACCTCAACCCAATGTGGGGGGGGAGGCTATTCAGGGGAGAAGACCCTTTTGTTCCCCTATGCCCAACCCATTGGCAGTGGGTAGAGGCAATAATTTTGATAGTCAGGGGGAGGACCTTGGTTGGGGAAACTAATTAAAATATGTAGTGTCTAGACCCTATGGACACTTTAACCCCCACCCATGGTTGTGGGGGGCTTTATTTATTTAAAAATAGTGGTTGGACATTCTATTGTCCATCCTTTAAAGAGTGGCATGTCCCACTCCCCCCACCCCCCACCTGATCCTACAAACACCCCTTGTAGTAAAAATATTGAGGAGGCAATACACCTAATAACTGTAAAATAAATAGTATGCTTGCTAATCTAAAGTCTTCTATCTCATAACTCATCTTCTCTTCAGCTCCAAAAAAGGCTAACTTAAAATCCAGGGCTACACGCAGATGGAACTCTGATAGTGGGGAATGCCCTTACATACACTTTCTCATGCTACGCAGCTTTTACCACAAATGGAGAAAAATGTTCATGCTATGTAATATCAGTAGGGGCAATCTGATTAGTTGCATAGTAAGCCAAGCAATCAGAAAACTCTAACAAGCCAATCTTGAGCGAAGTCACATTATTTTTAAATCTGGACTGGATTTGTAGCACATAGGCTGGCTTTCGGCCCTCAGATAGCATTCAGTCCGGCAGAAATCTGGAACAAATTCAGGCCCATTCAGGGTCTGAGTGGCAAAATCTGGACATTGCTAAATAGTGTGATCAATATCTGGATATTAAAGTCTAAATGGCCCTTATGCAGCCAGATGGTTTAGCAATGTGGGCTCTCAATAGATATATTTATTGCTTTTAGATGGTAGAATGGAACCAGCAACTATCTTTGGAAATGTATTTTATTTTCAGTTTCAGTACTGTAACAGAGTGACATTTTGCTGCTCTCTCATTAAGTATCAAGAGGGTTAGGGCTGGCAAGGCAGGTTACATGTCCATTAAGGGTATAGAACCTATAAAATAATCACGTATTTTTGGGGTATTAAAAAAGGTTTAGCCATGGGAAGGAGGCTAGATATTTTTTTTCCTGTAACATATTTAGGCATAAATATATATGAAAAAAAATATTTTCTCACCCCTCCTGGGTGGTATGTTTATTCCTCATTCTCGGGTCCTCTACCAGAGGCCTGGGAGTTTGAGGGTTCTAAACAGTAACTGTTCCTAGAACTGCACTCTTCTGGACAGCGATCTCAGATATCCCACCAGGAATCTGTTGAAGCCACTACCCCAACTTGGGAGTCACAGCCCAGAGTGCTCCTATCACAACTGGGACTACTACTGCCTTCACTTTCCACACCCTTTCTAGTTCTTCTTTCAGTCCTTGGTATTTCTCCACCTTTTCATGTTCCTTCTTCCTGATGTTAAAGTCACTGTGTATTGCTACATCCACCATGACTGAAGTCTTCCGTTTCTTGTCTACCACCACAATGTCGGGTTAGTTGGCTAGCACTTGCTTGTCTGTCTGGATCTTAAAGTTTCACATGATCTTAGCCCTGTCATTCTCAACTACCCTTTGTTGTATCTCCTATCTGGACTTAGGCAGGTAAATCCATATTCTCTGCAGATGTTTCAGTACACAATCCCAGTAGCTTGAGATCTGGCTACTAGGTGCTGGACTGTCTCAGAGGCTTCTCTGCACAGTCTGCACCTTGGGTCTTGCTGGTGTGCTAGATTCAACCTTTTATTGATCTGGTGCTGAGTGCCTGATCCTGTGCTGCAAGGATTAATGCCTCTGTGCTGTTTTTCAGTCCTGTCTTTTCAAACCACTGGTAGGATTTGGTCATGTGAGCCACATCCACTAGCTGCTGGTGGTACACCCCATGGAGAGTGTTACAAAGAATCCTCTGTCTGCCACTTTTGCCACATTGTTGCTGTGTATGTTGTTGTAATAAAACCCACGAAAACCTTCACCAGGGCATTGGCATATACGAATGACCGACCACCCGGCATATAGCGTGTGCCACCTATTGACCACCCAGAAACTGTGGTTTTATGCTTGTTAACCCTGTTCCCCTCTAAACTACCGAACAAAATACTGAACATATTACCAAACGACTGACCACCCTACATGAGGAGTGTGCCCCTTATTAACAGCCCAGAAGCTTTGGTTTTGTGGTTAACCGCAGCTTAATTGACATAGGCTGGGTGGTCGTCGTTCGTATGCATGAACACATGGCGGTGGCCATCTTTTACTGCCGAATGCCCAGTGGGACTTGGTCGTTGACCCCCTGGTACTCTTTTCGGATACTATTGTGCACGAACCCCGCTGGGATCTCCAGAACCTCATCCATTCAGATTTAAATCAACGAGCACCGTGCCGTTCTTTGAGTTTTTGGAGGTTATACCGACCCTATGACTGAACATTGGAGAGCTAATTACAGGGTTGAATTTTACCGAATACCCCTGGAGACAAACTTTATCCCCATGCATTCCCATCCTATTCGTGAGATCTGAGTGCTTTTCAGATATCTTGTGCGCTCAGATCCAAGCTGTCTGGGGATATGTTGAATGGATAAGTTAAATAATATACTGTATGAGTTATGGATTTTAATGTAGTTTTTAGAGTAATTGCAAAACCAGAATTTTGCCTGTACCTGGAGATAATTAAGTTACTGTAACCATTTAAGCTTATTATCTCCAGGATAGAGGGGGGGTTTAAAAAGATGCACTTTGTTCTTATTGGTTATTGTCCCTTATAACACTGTGTACCATCAGGTCCAGAGGGGTGCGCCTCTGGCCAGAAAATGTGTATATAAGCAATGCCTTGCCGTTCAATAAACCAGACTTCTTACCCTCAACTCGCAGCTTTGACTCGTGTTGTAGGGAAATGCTGATCACTAGCTCTGCTAAGAGCTCCAGGGATACTCTACACTTGCAGGATGATCGCTAGGTGCTGACTTGGGACTTTCTACCGCTCTCCAGGATCGGGGACAAGGACATCCAAACAGTCCAACTCTCAGCTAGCCTGAGCCAACTGAGTGTTTCTTGCCAGGGGACTGTCAGGGACCAGAAACCAGACAGAGACAGAACGTAGATGCAAAAAACTTTTTTATTATAAATAGCATATAATGACATAAACCAAAAGCAAAGTCTAGGAAGCAAGCAGAGGTCAGGCACCAAAGTGGGTATTTAGACGAGCCAGGTTTAGGAGAACAGAGAGCAGCAAAGTCAGGAACAAGGCCAGAAGTCATGAACCAGGAACACACCAGGAAACAGGAAGTCTTCTGGGAAACCAGAAACCATGCAAGGGTAAAGAGGTACTGGAACTTGCTGCTTAAATAGGCTGCACTGATTAGCAGCAGGACTGGTTACTACAATCAGGTGAGTACCCGTGGCAACATTAATGAAGGAGCTGATTGTTAAAAGCTCAGACACAGAGAAAGGAAGGGTTGCTGTTTAAAACAGCAAAGAAACCCTGACAGGAACTTCCTCTTTTTCTGCATCCTCTATCTGTTGAAGTCTCAGGCATCCCCTTAGCAGTTCATCTTTGGGAGCCATCTTCATGATGTACTTGTGAATGCTCTGTGTTTCATCCAGAACTGTGGCCTTGACACTCATCAGACCGCGACCTCCTTCCTTACAGCAGGTGTACAGTCTCTGGGTCCTGAATTTCAGGTGGAATCCTCCATTCATAGTGAGTAGTTTTCTGGTCCTGACATCCATGGTGACCAGTTCTTCTTTTGGCCAGGTTATTATTCCAGCTGGGTACCTCATGACTGGTAGGGCATATGTGTTGATGGCTTGGATCTTGTTCTAGCCATTGATCTGGTATTGTCTGACTCTTTGGGGGTATTTGGATGTTGCTATCCTCCTTGCACCTTCCTCATGGTTGCTATGCATTTGTGGTTCCCCCAGGTACTTGTAGTTGTTCTCTACATCTTCTATTTGGCATTCTGGAACATCAACTCCTTCTGTCCTGATCTTCCCTCTTTTTGATTTCATCTGCCCGCACTTCTCTAGCCTGAACGACATTCCGATGTCATTGCTGTATATTCTAGTTAGGTGGATCAGTGAGTGAATGTCTTGCTCATTCTTGGCAGTATCCATGTGTGTGGCATTGTGTCATAGGCTTTCTTGTAGTCAATCCAGGCCGTGCACAGATTGGTCTGCCTGGTCTTAGAATCCCTTGTGACTGCTTGGTTTAGCAGTAGTTGGTGTTTTGATCCTATGGTGTTGTTTCCAGTCCCCTTCTGAGTATTGCTCATATATTTTTATATGCCCTTGGATCTTGGAGGCTACGATACCTGACAGGAGATTCCATGTTGTGGGGAGGCAGGTTATTGGTCAGTAGTTGCATGGTGCTGTTCCCTTGTGAGGGTCCTTCACAATCAATATTGTTCTCCCTTTTTTTTTTTGTAAATCTTTTATTTAAGTGGGTTTAGAAACAGGCCTCCAGAAGTACATACAGACTTATATATACATATACATCATTTTCATTTCCATGCATGGCAACTCAGTATACTTATTTGCACATGTATTCAGTTTACTCGTGGTTGTTTTTCGTCGTTCGTTTCCACCAATATAACACGTTTATGATAGTGTAACATGCAAAACATTGTCTGTCATGCATTCGTATCCGTGCTTTCCTTCATGAGTGTGAGTTGCATCTTGGTGTTTGTTTATTCCTTTATTTTGGAGTCAGTGTTTGTGAGGTAAGGGCCTCAAAGGGAAAAGAAGGGGTACATGTGTACGTGTGGAGACAGAGAAAGATAAGGAGGGCAGGTAAAGTCCCCAGAGGGTTTCTGTGTCTTTTAGCTGGATGAATATGTGCAACCTGACTGTTATATTAGGTGGTAAGGGATTAGATTGAGTCTACCCCTGTAGGTGACGCGTGGTATGTATCGTGAGAAACACAGAGTGCTTAGTACTCATTCGTCACCCTCCTTTAGTTTGCTTTCTGAGCCACGTAGTTTACCTAGGTCAGGTTGTCGTGCCCCCACTGGTAAGCTTGCTTATAATGGACTAAGGGAGGTTTGTGTACCTCCCTTTATGTCTCTGCCCTGAAAGTGAACCACGGCCCCCACGTCTCTGTGTGTCTGTTCCCCCTCCCTGCCAGGGAGGCCTGTAGCGCCTCCGGTGCCTGAATGTCCTCGACCCTATGGATCCATTCCTCCCTTGTGGGGATCTGGTAGAGGATTCTTGGGAGCACGTTCATTTTAAATACTGCTATTCGGCCATGCCATGTAACGTGCGGATTTGCCCACTTTTCCAGATCCGCCACTATCTTCTTCAATAGAGTTGCGAAGTTGTGGTGATAAATGTTCCATGGTTACCCAGATGTTTTATTTTGTTTTACCAGAGCACCAGGGGAATGAGAATACAGTGCTGAGGGTGGCGTATTCTTCCCGTCAGGAATGTGACATTCAGTAGTATTGTTCTGCCTTGTGTTAGCCAGCCAGGGTGGGAGCCTGTTACTAGTAGCTGGTGCACTTATGCTGCTAGGGTTCATGTAGCGCTGTTAACTTCTTTATCCAGTAGTTGTGGATCATGTCAGGTCCTAGGGCTGACTAACTCTTTATATGTGCTGGAAGAATATATATATGTATATATATATATAATATAGAAAGTTTCTCATAGATATAGATAGATATCAGTTGGTGTTTATTTTAAGGAGTGACAGATGTCTTTAACTGGTGGTAATCTGTGTTAATGAGATAAAACTTTTCAAGTGTCCAAAATTTAATTATTGGCAGTTCTTTCAACTTTACCAAATTACAGGTTTAACTCGGGCCTCTGGTTTTTCAAAGTATGCTAATAAATAACTTTCTACAAAAGTCACATCCCACTGTTTTATTATTTATTTTGTTCAGAAATTCATAGTAATAGATCATATACACTGCATGACAGTTTTTAAGTTAATGTATTAATTAGTTTGTAATATCTTTACAGGTTCATTTTTCTTTTTGCCACTTCTAAGACTTTTTTCTTTACAGATCGTAGCTGAACGTGTTGGTGTATCTTGCACTTTAACCAGCCCTGAATCTCCACCAATGATTTAAGGAAGATCGCTGTAGCTCCAAGGTATGACATTTTATTCATACTTAGTATTTACACAATTGTGAGCTTTATGACTATAACGACAAACACATAGAAGAGTACATAGTATATATAACATGTTGCAAAATCTCTTCAGCAACCAACTTCATGCAAGCTACATGCAAATCTGATTCTACATCACATGCATCATTTTAAAAATAACTAATTATGAATAAATATATGTATCCGATCTTATTTACACCTCACGTGCATATGCCAAGGTTAGTTTTTTTTTGTCCATTTTTTTTTTTATTCATGGGTGTTATGACCAGTGAAGTGACCGCATCAGTAAGTGGATTCACCAACTGCTCTGTTCGAAGATGTGAACAGCAAATAGACGAGGTTCAGGTTTTTCTGAAACCATAAAAAACACATTTACAACGCCATGTTGTAAGGTTACATTTTTTTAACTTTAGCTCCTTCAATAACATTGTCTCTTATCTTTGATTTATAAATAAAACATTAGTACAACAACAAATATTATATGTAAATTAGAAGTCAACGCTAACTATAAAAAATGAATTGGTTAAAGCATGCTTTCACTATGGTTACAGAACATCCAAGGCCATCAAAACATGTTAAGATATTTATGATTACATGTTATTGTGCACCAAAGCCGTGGTAATGTGGCTCACCTTCGCGACATCAGTAAGCTGTTAAGGTCTCATGGGCAAACCTGTCGAATGTTTGAAGCTATCAACACCCATTATCGTACGCATGCTGTCCGAAGAGATATCCATTCTGAAGGTATATTCACTGAAGAAGTCTGGACTCACAGCTCTGTCAGAAGGAATTAGGCCTTTAGATGTGGTCGTTCCAGGATATCGCCCTCGTGGAAAAAGTTTTAATGGGTTCATCACCATATAGATACTGCTCACTCATCTGTCAGCTCTCCACTATCTCCAGCCACTGCGAGTTGTGCCAGCGCAATTTCTCACTTTATATCTTTCTTACCCCTTCTTCATAATATTCTGCTATGATATCAAGGGTGTTATCGCATACTTTCCGGATCTCTAAGTTTTTATCGTGCATCATGCCGATGAGGTACGCAGGCGCCTGAGTTTCCTTTATGATGACATCCCTGGTGGCTTGGTGAAAAACCATTTGATAGAAGACATATACAATCTGACACATATCTTCATCATCTTCTTGCTGAGCAGTCAGACGTTCAATGAGTGCTGGAATGATGCCCGATTTGGCCAATAATCCAGTGCAGGAATCATCCATAGACACTGTCCCAATCATTATGACCACTTCCAACTCCAAATCCTGGGTATTTTTGCTACCCCTTGAGTTTTCATCCCTTACTACACGTGCTTGAAAGAGAGAGGAGATGTCTACATACACCATCGTTGAAATATAGCATTTAAAGGATAACTGTCCTCAATTTTTCAATATTTTACTGATTAAAGCGGCACTGTCACGCCAAACTTATTTTTCTCCTATTGTTTTCTCTTCTCTTCCTTTCTCAGAATCTGTTCATTTTGTCTTTATTTATGATCTAATTTTCTTTAAAACATAAGATAAAGTAGGGACTATGTATTTTTCCTCCGCCCGATTTTTTTCTGACACAAAGAGGAGCTCATGTCAGTTCCATTTCCTGTGCCAAGGAGAAAGGTGAGTATTGTGGGAAATCCTTCCCATTTACCACTATAAAGTCTTGAAGCACCGAATTTAAAGGAAAATATTTTAATTAGTCTATTGTCATGACCTGGACATCTATATCTTTGTTGGGCTTAAACTTAAGGTTAAACATAACGCATGCAAGGCCCTGGTATTAATCTAGGACAACATGGCGTCTTAAATCTAAATATCTCCTTTCCGTATCTGGGTAAGAAGTCGATTAATTAAATAAACATTGTATCCAAAACAATATTTTTCAATCTCTAACAATTTGACAGTTCACAAACTATCCTAAAGACAAAGTACACAGCTTAAGAAAGCTTAATTCTAAAAAAAAACTGTAGTATTTGTAAATGTCCATAACACTATAGTGTTAATTTAAACAAAAAAAAAATGACAGTTATCCTTTAAGTGTAGTGCTCTCTGTATCACACATGCTGTTTAGCAATTATATAAAAAATAAATTGCAGACTCCTCTATAAATTATGTTCACTGACTTGCTTTTTCCATTCACTGTATGCACTGCTGCAGAATGTAATCTTGTAGACCTGCAAACTATCATGATCAAGAAAGTTTTTTGATTTTTAGTTTGATAGCCATTTTTAGCAAAACATGTCCTGACTTTTACCCAAGACCTTGTTAAATTGAAGTAAATTTGTTAATGTATTACTGGACCATTTCTAAGTCATAAACATTAGGACATGTCCTACAATGTTATATACCTGAATCAATGTAAAAGTGAATATGCTTGACTTTGCTTTGACATTTAAAACAAATGTATTTACAATACATAAAGGGAATAAAGGGAATCCGCTCAGTAAAGGATGAGACTATATTTAAAAGAGAAAAACTACCACAACAAGAGGACATAGTCTTAAATTAGAGGGGCAAAGGTTTAAAAATAATATCAGGAAGTATTACTTTACAGAGAGAGTAGTGGATGCATGGAATAGCCTTCCAGCTGAAGTAGTAGAGGTTAACACAGTGAAGGAGTTTAAGCATGCGTGAGATAGGTATAAGGCTCTCCTAGCCATTAGATAAGGCCAGGGCAGTGGTGTCGCTAGGAGGGAACCCGAGGGGGCCATGGCCCCCCTACATCATGCAGTGCCCCCCCTTGTGCAACCCCAATTGAAATTGAAGTCTGGAGCAATGTGTCTCCCATCACAAGCTGCAGTAGCACTGTCACTGTGGAACTGTGTTCCACCCTTTTTCCCATGTAGGGCCAGAGGGGGCACTGTGCTGGGAGGACTTCCTCCTGGGTCATAGAGAACAGCGCAGGGGAGAGACAGGGAGAGGAAGCTCAGCTCTGCACAGAGGCATCCAGGCAGCTGCTGGTAAGTGTGAGT
>OW240913.1:77440094-77442594 GCA_933207985.1 Pelobates cultripes | reverse complement strand
TTGCTTAACCGTGTATCCCTACATGAATGTAGGCAAATTACAACAAAATTATATATTGGGTATGAGCGAAACTACTACAGGATCTGGAGGGAAAGGAAAAAAGATACAAAATGTCAATAACAACTTTTTATTACTTGGAGTGCAAGTAAGCAGCCCCCCGTGACGGGTTTGGTTGCGAATAGGATGGGACATGGTCTGGATGTGGTGTCGTAGTATGATTTCAGGACAACCGGTGGACCACCATATGTGATGCCGTAGATGCCGGTAGAACCTGGTGTAGGTCGAGTGATTTGAAGAGTGAGGGGAAGGTCTTGCGACCTGTGTGAGCCTTTGGGTAGGACCCTGCACCAGCTAACTCTGTGTTGCCCAGTTGATGGGGGAGTGCGTGATTAACCAGCTTATTTGTTAGGTGTCAGACGGGTTGGGCACATGGTCTTGGTGGGGGCTCTGAAGCATATGGAGCAGACGTGCAACAACCTGCATGCCCTGTAGCTGCATGTGCCTGTGTTAAAGTTATTGCACACCTGCGCCTTAACCACAAATGTAATGGGTATGTCCAGGTTGTCTCTCTGGACACCTTCCTGTCTTGGGAGTGGGGTGAGGGAGTGGTGGGGTAAGAAGGTGGAAGTGGAAGGGTCTGCGTCCCCAGGTCATTAGTCAGTGGAGTGTGAAGTGGAACCACAAGAGGCACAAGACGGGGGCCTCAAACCAGCAAAATGACGGCAGAATAACTCGGTATCTATCTGACACCAATCAATTCTAAGGAGGGACATTAAATTGATGTCCTTTCCATCAAGAATATCTTTCTTGATGGAAGCCGGGACAGAGTGGGCTGGTGAGGCATGTGCAGTGGGAATGGTAGTGGCTGGTGGGGAAGGGAGATGAGGGGTATGACAGTCTAAGCGATCGAGGTTACTGGAGTAGGGACTGCTGGGGCTGGGAAGTCACCTGGTGTGGCTATGGCTGATCCCACTTTCAGCAGCCTGCTATTTATGGCTTGCAGATTGGCCAGTATAGCAGCCAGAGTGTCCTGGGTGGAATCAGATTAGCCAACTGGAGGCCTTTGAGAACTCGTGCCGGGCATTGGGTCGTTGGCCTGAGATGTCGGAAGTTTATAAAGTTCAGCCTTTCTAGCGGTGGCTGGAAAGGGGATCCCCCTGAGCCTGAGCTCAGCTAATATTTTGGGGATGGTCCAATATCTTAGGGCTCTGGGAGTAGAAGGAGTGAGGGATTCCTCCAGAGACCCAGGCCTGGCTGGCGTGCTGGGTACCTCGTCTGATGGGGGATCGATAGTCGGTTCTTGAGACATTCTGAAAGGAATAAATGATATGGATAAGTAGGGTATAGTAGACGTGGGATGAAACCTCCGGAGAACTGACCTGCTAGTTAGTGTCGAGGCAAAGAAATTACCTAGAACCAAGTGACGGGTGAGGCCCTGCTATTAGCGAGTGGCAGTGGGAGGCTCTACCTATGATTTGGGCCGACCATTTGTGGCTACCAGAACGAGGTGGCCTACTGGTGACTGTAAGAGATTCAAAACGTGTGGCCGTGACATGGGAAGCGCTAACTGTAGCCCAAAGACGAGCAAGTGAGGTGGCTAGCTATGATTTGGTCGTGGGGCAGAACATCCGTGTATGAGGTGGGGGTGTAGACTTCGCGGACCTCAGTTTTTATTTGGGAAAGCTAGGGCCATTGCCTGCCCTGAAAGCCAGTTCTCTAACCTGATGGGGGCTTGTCTGTTGCGTGAAGTATGTAACGTATGTAAATACTGACCTTGAGTGTTTGTCCTGTATAATGGGACAATGCTCTGGGCGACTTCAATATATCTATGTGTGATAAAAATATACTGCGAAGAAGAACGGGTTCAGTCCAAGAACCTAAGGGTAAAAAAAGATACTAGTAGGCCTGAGGCGTGCTACTAGTATACCAAGTGTAAAAATGTAGAACGTATAGAAAGGCGTGTAGCAGGGAGACTGTGATGTAAGCCCTGCGTAAGCTGGGGAACCTGACCGTAGGTCCAATTTTAGCGACAAGCCCCTGGTTCCCACCAATGTGCATAATTTGTGAATGATACGTAGGCGAAGGGAGGCCTTAAAAAGGAATGTAAATGTAGTGAGTTAGATTAATGATACCTGAAACTGAAACGTCGGGGACCGGCAGGGGCGGGCTGGGCCGGGGGGCAGGGAGGCAATTGCCCCCCAGGCCGCCCTAAATTCCTGTAAGGCCGGCCACAGCGGGCCGGCCCTTTAAATACTGCAGCCGCCCGAGCGCTCTGTTAAGAGCGCTCAGGCGACTGCAGCTTCTCCCCTGTAGCGTGGCCGAGCTGCACTCCGATCCGCGGTGGCCGGCCAGCCGGAGTGATAGGAAGGTGCACGCTCAGTGTGCACCTTCCTGTCAGTCCGACCGGGTACAGGAAACAGAAACTCCTGTTCCGCGCGGAACAGGAGTTTCTGTTTCCTGTAACCGGCCGGACTGACAGGAAGTGCACACTCAGTGTGCA
>OW240913.1:77402034-77439994 GCA_933207985.1 Pelobates cultripes | reverse complement strand
AAGAACACAGGGAGGGTGGAGGGGGAATGAGAAGAGCACAGGGAGGGTGGGTGAGTGTGAGAAGAGACCGCTAGGGGAGGGTGGGGCAGAGGAGAGACCACTAAGGTGCAGGGAAGAGCTCTACGGGACAGAAGGGGCAGCTCTATAGGACAGGGGCCAAGACAGGGAGCTCTTTCACACTACGCGCGCACACACACACACACACACACACAATGCATCCCTATGCATATACAGAAACACAACATGCTTCCCTTACACACAGAGAAACACATAATGCATCCATTACACACACACACACACACACAATGCAACCCTTACACACAAAGACAATGCATCCTTTTGCACACATACACAGAAACAGACAATGCAAACAAAACATACATACAGAAGCCACACACACACTTCTTTTCTTACATACACACAGAAACACAATGCATCTCTTACACTCAATGCACACACATACAGACACACACCTTGCATCCCTTATGCATACAAACACAGATTCACACAATGCATCCCTTACACACAACCAGAAACACATAATACATCCCTTATACACAAATACACACTGCTTCCACTACACACAAACACACTACATCATCTGCACAAACTGGTAACCCTATACACTACATACCATAAGCACACATATTAGATCCTCTACAATAACACATAACACATCCCTACACACTCCACTCCCTGTGAGCGAACTCATGGGTGGGTGGAACTTATGAGTGGGCCTTATGGGCATACTCACCGTCAGGCCCTGGGGCCCAGACCTTGAGCTGTGTAAGGGGCCCCAAAAATGGAGCTGCTTCCAATTCTCCCAGAACATTGAATTTTGTGACCACAGCTGCAAACAGCCTCCAGAGATCCTGTTCTACACCAGACCAGTGGAGCCAAACTGCAGCCCATCATCATCCTCATCTGCTTGTAAGTAGGCAATCTAGTATATTATTAGTGACACTAATCTATAATGTACCTCACATTAAAGGGACACTATAGCTTAATGAAGTGGTTCTGGTGTCTATAGCTGGTCCCTGCAGCCTTTTTAATGTAAACACACACTGTGTGCAGCACTGGCGTTAGTTCATATGGGTGGGGCATTGTGATGTCACATGGGGGGGCAGCAAATTTTTATTTTGTCTAGGGCGGCAAAAATCCTTGCACCGGCACTGATCCTGGGCAGGTGCACCAGTCTACTGGTGACCCACAGGAGGGGAGTGCACTGATTGCACTGCACTCTCCTCCTGTCCAGCCCCATCTTTACCGCAGTGCAAGTGCCCTCTGCCCCTAATTTACAGTGGCTCACACTCACAACAAGCAGTGCCTGGAGCCGTGAAGGAGCGGGTATGGCAAAGAGCTACTGATTAGCATAACATCAATATCCGTTATAAAACCAGGAAAAGGTGGGCATGGATGGTGAACTGATTTGGTGGTGCAATGGGCCACTTGACTGGTTTTGCCCCCCAGGCCTAATGCTGCCAGCCCTCCCCTGGGGACCGGGCAGCCTGTTGGTTGTTGTTGGCGTATTGAGTTAACAAAATGGCGCTGGGCTAAGTAATGATATTCAGAAATGATAAAACAAATGTAATATGTACAAATAATAACAGTCACATGGTGGGTGATGCATCTTGACATCTGGTGGTGTTTAAAGTTTGTATCCCACTTAGGCGGTGGGAGGTGATTTGTAAAAAAGGCCGTGGAGGCTGAATGAAAACGTAAAAATGGCAACCTTTTTTACCTGAACCATGAAATGGGAAACTGGAACCACGTCCTGGAGTTATTTCTTTAAGAGAGGCAGAATCTAAAACATATTATATTTAAGTATAAGGAACCGGGTATAATGTTTTAATTTAGACAGAAATTTAAGCAACCAAAAACAAAATAAATAATTATGACTAAGGAACAGAATAAGTGTGGAGCTGGATTACTTAAGAGGCGTAATGGTGGCTCAGCTTATCGATATCACAAACTTATAGGGGCCACGTGTTACTATTAAGTAAATGGCCCCTGGGAAAATATCAGATTAAATGATGGGTGGTGAATAGTGTCACATAGATTTAAGAAAAAAACGTAAGAAGAAATAGGTAAGGAACATTTGAAATGTATAAACTAAATATTTAAACCCCCTCGTGTTCAGCTAATATTGCGTTTCAGGATATAACTGGCCCGCGTATGGTAGTTAGATATGGATCCAGATAAAAGATTGTGTGACAAATAGCCGTTTGTATGTGTTCGGCTAAACAGACGAATGCCAGAAACATACGAACGTGAGTAAGAATAAGAGAAAGCATGCAGAAAACAGGATAAATTAAACAATGTTTCTATTTCTTCTACTCATTTGCATTGTTTGCCCTGACTTTGCTTTGTCCGAACTGGATGATAATTTAATTTGCTAAATCTTTAACAAAATTATTAAATAAAATAGTGGGTGTCATGGAAAAAAAAGTTAAATTAAACCTGTAGGTGATGTTTAATGTTGCATTCAGTGATATAATTTTTGCAGAAATGAGAGTTCCACTTTAAAGGTATTCTATAGTGCCAGGAAAACAAAGCCTTTTTCCTGGCACTATAGGCTCCTGCAGAGCCCCCCTCCTTCGCCCCTCCCCTCCCGCAGTGCTAAAGAGGTTAAAACCCCTTCAGTCAGTTACCTAAATCCAGCGCCAATGTCCCTCGGCGCTGGGTCAGGCTCCGCCCACACTCCTCCATTACAGACATCAGCTGGCGGGGGGGCCTTATGTGCACGTTCCCCATAGTAAAGCATGAGTACGTCCAGCATCAGATACTGGAGCAAAGGTCCATTTTAATTCAGGAAGTCCATCTAGTGGCTGTCTGGCATACAGCCACTAGAGGTAACGTTAACCCTCAGAGGTAATTATTGCAGTTCTCAGAAACTTAAGGGACATGAGACAATGAACCCAGATGTGGTCTGGGTACCTACAGTGTCCCTTTAAGAATCATTTCCTGGGCAAATTCTGTATTTCACGTATGAAAGAAATTCTAAAAGTCTTGCATTAATTAGTTGTTTTAGTGGCTTAAATTTGAATCACAAACAAATGACAAATATGTTGAACTGATCATTTGACTGGAACAAAAGGTTATTGGAAAGCTGCAGCTTCTCACACAGAAACAGAACACACAATAACAGATATAATTCTTCAATGATTACTTACCATGTTGCTTAAAAAAATATCTGGCTTCACAGCATTTTTAGTTCTTTCCATAGTAGTTAATCACCAATTCCAGTAAATCCAGGTTTGTGTGCACTTCCAAATCATGAACTAGATCAGGGATAGGCAACCTTCAGCACTCCAGATGTTTTGGACTACATCCCCCATAATGCTCTTACACCCGTAATGCTGGCAAAGCATCATGGGAGATTTAGTCCAAAACATCTGGAGTGCCGAAGGTTGGCTATGCCTGAACTAGATAAACTGTGGTTAACACACTAGATATGTCAATATAATATGCATGTTCATTATAACTAATCAGGATATACATTCTTTAAGATAGACTTGGTATAATGTATCATTCAACCTAGTTTATAAGAAATAAAACCTCTTAAGGTCATTTAGGATAGTTTGCTAAAATTAATTCAGATGCATTTTCATAAAATTTTTCCAAATTTGCGAAAAGCTTAGCATTTCCTTTGCTCAACCATCTATATACCTGTACTTGCCTTCTCGGCTAAAATATTTATTCATTAAGTTGTAAAATGTAAGAGTCATGTTTGTAAAACCGTCAGTCATTACCAGAAAGGCTTCCATAAGAAATCACAATATTCAAATGTAAATTAATATCATTACCTAAGATATTTAATCCCTAAACAACCATTTGATGTCAATATTAAACTGGATTTCCTTTTAACCAACATTTTTTTCTTAATCGTCCCAAGAGTGCCTAAACACATTTATTATTCACAAGCAATGGCCTCTTCTTTTAGGATCTTCACTCATTTTTCAGTTTGCATTGTAACGTGAGTACATCACTGACTGGGGCAAGACTGAAATTTTCAAACAAAATAAAAGTTCCTGTAGATGCCCATTAAATTAAATAGCTTGGTAAATGCTGGACAGGTAACCAGGAATGTCCAACAACTAAAAGAATGACCTCACATGTTTCTGAGCCAGCCAGGTTCTAAGTGACAGCACTAATGTGGTATAATCACCAACATGGTACACTGTTAATTTTTCTCAAGTAGTCATGGGTTATTTTCTTAGCTGGTTTTAGGCATTTTTTTGTTTCAGTCTATATAGTATAATCCCCAAAAGATACAGTGTATATATGGATATACAGAATTTCAGGAGTTTACAGGTAAAAATATTTATTTTAACATTAAGAAAAACTTATGATTACGTGTCTGTTAGTCTACCTATTGTACAGCGCTATGGCATTTGCTGGCACTATAAATAATAAAATAATAATAATAATATGCAAAGTTAGAACGCTGTCAGTTTAAAATATATTAATATTAAATTATGCATAAGTAAGTACCTAGTATATCTACAAACCTTCTTGTCATTACATCAAAAGGGTTGCCCTACACCATAGCACTGATGTCTGTAGAAATTTCTACATCATTGGTAAATGATTTCCTAACAGAAATATATCAATTCTGCCTTCAAATAGTCATCATTTTTATGCATCAGCATATGTCAGGTACACATTCAAGAAAACATGATATACTTGGCAATCGTCATTGTTAAATATGGTACATTATTTACAAAAAAAGTGAATAAAAAGTAACTAAAACAATTCTGTTACTATATTTTAGTCTTACTTACCAATAAGCTCTGATGCAGTGTTTACAGTAACTATATTAATTGCTATAGATTTCTAGTAAATTTATGTAGATTAGAAAACCATATACTAATCTGAATAGAACTGCTCTGAAATAGTGCTCTGAAAGCATTTATTTACAGTATGAACTCTGTTAGAATTGACAATCACATTCAAAAATATTAAATTTTTTGTTTTGCTTCTTTTTTATTTATTTTTTATTTATTTTTAAATTTCAAAATGGGTAATTTGGACATAATTTTTCACTTTGGTTGTCAATGCACCACTTATAACAATTTAGCAAATATGTGCCCAGAGAATATTTACAATTGATTCCCGGTGTGATTAAGACATGTTCTTTTAAGGCTCTGCAGAGTTTTATAGGGAAACCACAAATGCTATGTATTTACTGGAATTAAAAAAGGAAAAAGGGCTTGTTTGTAGTCTTGCTGGTACATTCTCCTTACTGTTACTGTTGCTAGTTTTAGAAAGTAGAAGCTGTTTACTGATGGGAAAAACTTCACAAGTAGTGATATTAAGTTACCAGCTGTAACCACTGAAAGTCAATCACTAACATGCCTCCCTTGCAGGGCAGTCCTGATTTTGTCTTGCTCCTCCCGCTGTCCCACTTCTCGGGACACCAGGTAACTGTCCGCAGGCAGCACAGTGCAAGCATGTCATCAGATGGGCTCACGCAGTGCAGCATGCAGTAGAACCATGCAGGGAGCGCAGTACTTCCTACATGGTAGCTAGGGGGTTGGTCAGGCTGCCCGACAACTTTTTGGACAGGTTCAACTCATTGTGGGTGCTGCTAGTGATGTGACAAGCATCACTGGCGACTCACCCTCAGTACTCCTCCTACTCTCCCAATTTAAAGGAGAATGCTTGTTGTGAGTTATGCACTAAATAGCAGTTAACATCTCCCATTTTTCTCTTTGGTGTCACTAACCACTTCTTAGTGACTGCTTTCCGACTAGTTTCCAAACCTGTCCCTAGACTTTGCTGGCTGTGTCTAACTCCCCAAAAAATTTGCCTGGTGGGAAGAAGTTACTGAAAGTTAAATCGTTATACATCCTATTAATACAAAAAAATCTTGTTCCAACCATGCCATTTCTTTTTACTGGCCAGCCACTACTTGACTGTTTCTACATGTCACTGAAGGTAAAGTGTGCTTGCTCAGGTGTGTTTTTTCTGTGCTTTACCTGCAGGCTGCTTTGCAGCAAGTGGTTGGTGTCTGAAGAATGTAAACTTGATGGTTAATTGAAGCTGCTAAAAGCTATTATTAATATTTAACGCTATTTACAAATAAGATTGAAAATAACACCTGCATATGATCCAGAGCCCAGTGCCTTATTAACCATCGGAAACAGGAACAATATATTGAATATCATTTAGGAAATAAAAAGGTAAATGTTATTTTTCAGTAATGAATATACAGTTTTTTATTTTATTTTTGAATTTCATAACAATCCTTCTAAAGCATTATGATCCTGTAGTATTGGTTTCAACCATTATAAGAAACCGTAGCCTACTTCAATGCTCTGAAAGTCACATAAATGTCTTGAATTTCCATTCTCAAACCTACTGATTAAAGTAAAAACCTATTAGCAATTGCATTCTGAGCTTTTTCACCATTTAAATACATTTGTGAATGTATTAATCAAGAAGGATGTAACTAAGTAACGATGCCTTTCCATTTATTCTCAAGCCTTTAATTGGAATGAAAGGAGAAATTTCAGCCTTAATTGAATTTCCTGGATTTTGTCATCTTACATGTGTGACACTGATTGTTGTGGGCAAAGTTGTTTTTTTGTCGGTGTCTGAGGATTTGAATCAGTATTTCATTTTAATTATAGCCCAGTGGCTTTATTAGAAACCATGCGTTCAATAAGTGAGAAATGAAACATATTAAAATTAGCAAGATTGTAAAAAAAATATTTAGTATGTTGATGATTGTTATCAAACGTCTTTAAAAAAAACTGATAAAATGTGAAATGAATAAATGTTATGGTTATACTTTGTTTGTTTGTTCTTTTTTCTGGGATGTTCTAAACAAAAAAATATGCTAGGTATCTTAAAGAAATGCCAAGCTCTATATTAGGCCATAATAATAAACAAATTACTTATATAAAATATTATTAAAAGCCTTTAATACTTATGGAGGTTTATGGACACATTTATATGAGGTCTCGAACTTTATAACATTATTTTCCATTATGCATTGTTCACATCCTTAAAAAAATCATGAACTTTAACAAAAAATCATATTTACTGTCCTAATAAACTATGATGGAATCATGTAAAAAAAAACTTACAGGGGCAAATCTTGACCATGATACTGGAAAGAGGCAAATTGTGGGGTTGGATATCCTAGCTGTGCGAATTAGGCCTATTTTGTCAGTCCTTAACCCCTTCAGGACAGGTGACAGACGAGGTTGGTCATCCTGGGGATACCCTTAACGACGGGTGACGGACCTTGTCCATCACGCGGTAAAATTAACCTCAGATCGCAGGGATCACGGGGTTAATGGTGCTCCGGCAGACTGGGAGCACCTGATCTCGCAGCCCCAGCACCGGTGCTCGCTCTGACAGGTTGTCAGAGCGAGCACATGTGCTCCAAATACTCACCTTCCGTCTCCCTGCACTTCCGGGTTCAGGGAAGTGCAGGGAGACGGATCATCACTGATCTTGTCCCTGTTAGAAAAAAAAATAAAGTTAATTTAAAATCCCACCCCCCTTTACCCTTTTTACCCTTTACCCTTTTTAATAAAAAAATTAACCCCTTCCCTGCCAATTGATCACTGACTACAGTGATCAATTGGCAGGGATTACATTTTACTCTCGTCTGATTTTTTTTTAACCCCTGAGGGTTAATTCTTTTTTTTTTTTTAACCCTCAGTGGTTAAATTTATTTTATTAATTAACTTAAATATTTTAAAATTATATATTTAGCTAGCTGGGGTTGGTGGAAGTTATTGGGGAATTGGGGGATTTGGTGTTAGACTTTGGGGATTTGGTGTTAGACTTTGTTAAAAAAAAGTTTTAAAATAAGCTTTAAAAAGTTAAAAATTAAAAAAAAGTTTTAATAACGTTTAAGTAAAAAATTAAAAATGACACCCCTCTTTAACCAGTCCAAATAAAAATTAACCTCTTCCCTGCCAGTCGATTACTGCCTACAGTGATCAAAATACAGATCACAATATTATACTGTGATCTAATTTTTTTTAACCCCTGAGGAGTAACTTTTATTTTTTAACCCTCAGGGATTCAATGTATTTAATTAATTAATTAATTAATTAATTAATTTAAATACTTTATAATTATATATTTTGATAGCTGGGGTGGGTGGGAGTTATGGGAAAATGGGAAATTTACTGTTAGTGATGCTTACTGCTAGTTAGGGGTTAATGGTAAAAAAAGCTTAGAAAAATGTTAAATCTTTAAAAAAAAATTAAGAAAGTTTAGGAAAGTTTTAAAAAAATAATAAGCAAAACAAAAGTTTAAAAACTAGTTTTAAAAAGTTTAAAAAGTTTTAAAAAATAAAAAAATACATTTAAAAACGCTCATTACCACTATACCTGGAACAAACTAGAGAACAAAATGATCCCACGCTAAGGTTCAAAATATGTATTTTGAATTACCCCAGGGTGTATTAGTTAACCCCTTCAGGACGGAGTCAATAGTACACGTTCTGATCAAAACAAAACGTAAACAAAAACTGGAATTTGCGCTATATGTCTGTTCACCCATAATTCACCGCTGTCACATTAAGTCCCCCTACACTTATTATATATCATTTTGTTCAGGAGAAACAGGGCTTTAATTTATCATTAACTATTCATATATGGAACATAATTTATTATGGATAAAAATTTTAAAGATTTGAGAAAATAAGTTGTTTTTTTTAAATTTTTATTTCCGTCTGACATTTTAGCTGTTAATGTCATAATACTGTTAGGTTTTACTGCAAAAAAATGCACATATTTGTAATCAGCGATGTTTCACGAGTACAACAGTACCCCCCATTAACAGGTTTTATGGTGTTTTGTAAAGTTACAGGGTCAAATATAGAACGTTACATTTTCAAATTGAAATTTGCCTGATTAGTAATGTTACCTTTGAGACGGTGTGGTAGCCCAGGAATGAGAATTACCCCCATAGTGGCATACCATTTGAAAAAGTAGACAAGCCAAGGTATTTAAAGTGGGGTATGTTTAGTCCTTTTTAGTAGCCACTTAGTCACAAACACTGGCCAATGTTAGCGTTCATATTTATTTTTGTGTGAAAAAAGCAAAAAAACTAATATTCGGCCAGCGTTTGTGACTAAGTGGCTACTAAGAAAGACTGGACATACCCCAATTGCAATACCTCGGGTTGTCTACTTCTGCAAATGGTATGCCATCATGGGGGTAATTCTCATTCCTCGGCTACCATACGCTCTCAAAGGCAACATAACCAATCTGGCAAATTTCAATGTCAAAAAAATGAAATGCAAACCTTATATGTGACTCTCTAACTTTCCAAAACACCATAAAACCTGTACATGGGGGGTATTGTTATTCTCGGGAGACTTCACTAAACACAAATATTAGTGTTTTAAAACAGTAAAACATATTACAACAATAATATAGTCCATAAAAGTGCTGTTCGTTTGTAAAAAATTCACTTTTACTTAAAATATCATCATTGTAATACAATGTGCCATTTTTAAACACTAATATTTGCATTCAGCGAAGTCTCCCGAGTAAAACAAAGCCCCCTATGTACAGGTTTTATGGTGTCTTGGAGAGTTACAGGGTCAAATATAGTTCTTGCGAATTAAATTCTCTGCACTTTCTCCCTGTGTTGTCAGGCATGTCAATCAAATTTTAATTAATCAAATCACATAATTATGTTAAAAGATTACTTAAATATACACATAGAATTTTAATATATATGCATTTATAGGTATTTAAATTCTACGTGTATACTAATGTAATCTTTTATGTAATTATATGTATTTATCTATATATATATATATTTGCGGTTATTTGTATTTTATATATAGATCGATATATATATAGAATGTCATTCTAAGTGTATTTTGTTACCAATATATATATATATATATATATTAATAAAAAAAATACAGTTAGAATGAAATTACATATGAATATATAATTTATATTAAATTTTGTTTCAATATTTTATTTATTTATTTTATTATTTTATTTATTTATTATTGTAATTATACGTATATATATATATATATATATAATATATGTGTATATATCCATTATATATATAATATATATACATATTATATATATGTAACATCATTCTAAGTGTATTTTAATATTAATATATACTAATGTATGATGTTACATATATATAATATGTATATATATTATACATATAATATATATACATATTATATATATATATAAAAATACATTTAATTTATTTTAAAACATGTTTAATTATTTTTTTTTACACTATCCACCAGCAGGGGGACTGTCTGACATTTCAGACAGCCCCCCTGCTGGCAGATCCACAGCCAGCTATAGGAGGCCATGTGATCGCTCTTTGAGAGCGATCACATGGCCCCTGGGGGCCTCACTTGCCGGGGCAGGGCTGCCTGGGCTGTGAGGCAGCCCTCCAGAAGAGGATCGTGGCAGAGGTAAGTATGCTGGACCTCCTGGGGGCTTAAGCCGTTACAGCGTTCTATGCCGCCGCAACGGCTTTAAAGCCCTTTAAAGCCGCGATGGCATAGAACGCCGTAACGGCGTTAAGGGGTTAACCCCTTAAGGACAAAACTTCTGCAATAAAAGGGAATCATGATGGAATATTTCCATCATGTGTCCTTAAGGGGTTAATAAATAGTATGTGTTTGTGGGGAAGTTTCAATAACCAACCATCTAAACTACTCCAAAATGGAATATGGACACAGCTAAAACTTCAAAGTTAGAAAAAAACTGAATGCCTAATAAAAGTTAGTGAGGCAAACATAAAGTCTGTTTCGGTAATGTTAGAATTTGGTAATCACACAGTAACTCATTTAGGTGTGATTTATAGGCACCCAGGACAAATAGAAGAGTTAGATAATCTACTAGTTGAGGAAATAGCTAAAATGACAATGAAGGGGGAAGTTATCATCATGGGTGACTTTAATCTTCCTGATGTGAGCTGGAAAACCAAAATAGCTGCTTGTGCCAGGATCACACATATTCTAAACTCCCTACTGGGATTGTCTCTAAAACAAGTTGTTGAGGAGCCAACTCGTAAATAGGCCATACTAGATTTAATGTTAACAAATGGATATTTAGTATCAGATATTACTGTAAGTGAAAGTTGAGGATGGATCCATTGATCATCAGTCACTGTGGTTTAATATAAGAGCAGTGACTGAGTCACACCACACAAAAACAAAAGTTTTAGACTTTAAAAAAACAGACTTTTCTAATATTTGAATATGTGTAAAGGAGTCATTATCAGACTGGAGCAATTTAAATGGAATGCAAGAGAAATTGGATTATTTAAAAGTTGCACTGCTGAAGGCAACAGAAAATTGCATTAGGCTTGTCAGCAAAAAATTCAAGAAACCACTGTGGTACTCTGCAGATGTGGCCAAAATAGTAAAAAAAAACAAAAAGTTAGCATTTTCGTAGTTATAAAAAAAAAACATAGTGAGGAAGATAGACAGATCTATAAGATTAGGCAGAAAAAGGCTAAGCAAGTTATAGGAGTTTCCAAATCACCCACAGAAGAGAAAATAGAACAGTCAGTAAAAAAGGGGGACAAAACATGTTTTAGATACATAAATGAGAAAAGAAAAGTAAAACAAGGATTAGTTAGATTAAAAACAAAAGAAGGAAGGTATGTATAAGAGGATAAAGGTCTAGCTGACTGCCTCAATTAATATTATTGTTCAGTATTTACAGATGAAAATTAAGGAAAGGGGTCTCACTCAGGAAAAAGGACAAATGAGTCATTTATTACATGTGAGTTTACAGAGGAAGAGGTTCTATTTCAACTGTCAAAAGTAAAGACAAATAAGTCAATGGGACCTGATGGAATACACCCAAAGCTATTAAAAGAGCTTAGTGGTGTACTAGCAAAACCATTAACAGATTTTTTTAACCAATCATTGTTAACAGGAGTAGTCCAAGAAGACTGGAAGTTAGTGAATGTTGTGCCCATTCACAAGAAAGGTAGTAGGGAGGAGTTGGGCAACTATAGGCCAGTAAGCCTTACTTCAGTAGTGGGGAAAGTAATGGAATCCATGTTAAAGGATAGGGTTGTTGAACATCTAAAATCACATGGATTTCAAGATCAGAGACAACATGGGTTTACTTCAGGGAGATCATGCCAAACTAATCTTATTGATTTTTTTTGATTGGGTAACTAAAATAATAGATCAGGGTGGTGCAATAGACATTGCATAGATAGATTTCAGTAAGGCTTTTGACACTGTTGCACATAGAAGGCTTATCAATAAACTGCAATCTTTAAGTTTGGATTCCAATATTGTAGAATGGGTAAGGCAGTGGCTGAGTGACAGGCAACAGAGGGTTGTAGTCAATGGAGTATATTTGAAGCATGTGCTTGTCACCAGTAGGGTACCTCAGGGATCTGTACTTGGACACATTCTCTTTGATATTTTTATTAGTGATATTGCAGAAGGTCTTGATGTTAAGGTATGTATTTTTGCTGATGATACTAAGATATGTGACAGGGTTGATGTTCCAGGAGGGATAAGCCAAATGGCAAATGTTTCAGGTAAACTAGAAAAATGGTCAGAGTTGTGGCAACTGACATTTAATGTGGATAAGTGCAAAATAATGCATCTTGGACGTAAAAACCCAAGGGCAGAGTACAGAATATTTGATAGAGTCCTAACCTTAACATCTGAGGAAAGGAATTTAGGGGTAATTATTTTTGTTGACTTAAAAGTAGGCAGAGAATGTAATAGAGCAGCAGGAAATGCTAGCAGAATGCTTGGTTGTATAGGGAGAGGTATAAGCAGTAGAAAGAGAGAAGAGATCATGCCATTGTACAGAACACGGAGTATTGTACGCAGTACTGGAGACCATATCTCCAGAAGGATATTGATACCTTAGAGAGGGTTCAGAGAAGGGCTACTAAACCGGTTCATGGATTGCAGGATAAAACTTACCAGGAAAGGTTAAAGATACTTAACATGTATAGCTTGGAGGAAAGTTGGGATGTGATAGAAACGAAAACTTAGTCAAAGAACAGCCGAGGTACACAGTGAAAGGGGGATAACCCCTAGTGAAAATGAATGCAAAACAAAAGAAGTGTATACCTTTAAGGTAGGGAAAGGATTAGCCAGGGCCTGAGACTACAACACCAAGTGTGTAGAATTCAGGTTCATTTAGAAGGGACCACAGGGTCCAAAAAATAAAAAACAATTTTATTGGTAATAATTAGTTAAAAACACAAAAAAATATATATATCAGAAATAACACAGAGATCGTAGTGTATATATTAGCTAGACTCTGAATAAAATGAGGATGAGAACCAAAATTATAGTGATATATACAAGATAGACTCTGATTTAGTGGTAGAGCAATGAACTAGTCCTAGCGCACGTCTGCGCAAAAGGAAAGAAAAGAGGGAGGGGGGGGGAGAGAAAAAGTAACAAATGCCAGTTGCAAACAAAGTAGTAGAAAAATGCTGTAAATGATTAAAATAGAGTAGGGCAGCCAAAATAGCGTGTTGGAAGGCTGGTGCGTACAATATATATCGCAGTGTGTTGGCAGATGAGAGTTCTCAACAGTAAAATAATATCAGGAAGTATTGCTTTACTGAGAGGGTGTCAGGGTGTCTATGCTGTTTTAAACAGCAACCCTTCCTTTTTCTGTGGTTGAGTTTTCAGCTGATATTAACGATCAGCTCCTTCACTGTGTTGCCATGGTTACTCACCTGATAGTAGTAACCAGCCCTGCTGCAAATCAGTGCAGCCTATTTAAGCAGCAAATCCCAGTACCTCCTTTCCCTTGCGTGGTGTCCTGTTCCCCAGAAGTCTCCTTGTTCCGGTGTTTCCTGTTTGTTCCTGGTTTCTGACTCTGGCCTTGTTCCTGACTCCGCTGCTCTCCTTTCTCCTGATCCTGGCTCGTCTGACTACCCGCTCTGGTGACTGAGCCCTGCTTGCCTCCTGGACTTTGCTTTTGGTTATTTCTTTATTTGCTATTTATTAATAAAGGTGTTTTTGCATCTAGTTTTGTCTCTGTCTGGTTCTTGGTCCCTAACAGAGGGTAGTGGATGCATGAAATAGCCTTCTAGCTGAAATGGTAGAGGTTAACACAGTAAAGAAGTTTACGCATGCGTGGGATGGGCATAAGGCTATCCTAACTATAAGATAAGGCCAAGGACTAATTAAAGTATTTTGAAAAGTGGGCAGACTAGATGGGCCGAATGGTTTTTATCTGCCGTCTCATTCCATGTTTCTGTGTTTCTTTGTTATGTCCAACCACTATTTTCTTCTTTTCTGTTGAGTGTTCACTAAGTGTTTTATATTTAAAGGGCCACTGAAACCAGGTTTTTATAATTATGTTTTTATTATAATTATTATTATTATTATTATTATAAGAATCTTGTAGCATGTAATGAAAAGCATGGTCTTTTTTAAATGAAGTACAGACTAAGGTAGAATCCAGCAAATCTCTCCCTGAACAGAGCAGAGATGTACCGTATTTTTCGCTCCATAAGGCGCAGCTTGTTTTTAGTGGAGGAAAGCAAGGAAAAAAATATTCTGAATCAAATGGTGTACTAAACTATTTAATAAACTATATCCAAATAATAGTTCAACCATGTAAAGTGAACACCAGTCAACAGTGGCATTAAGTACAGTTTACACACAGATAAACACACACACACACTGACACTCACAACTACACACACACATACTGGCACACAGATACAGACACACACAGATCCACATTGGCATACACACACTGACACACACACAGAAACACATACCTACACAGATACACACATACTGGCACACAGATACAGACACACATACATACACATTGGCATACACACACTGACACACACACAGATACACATACCTAAACATACACACTGACACAAATTGCAGTTGACATATAATTAACCACCCCCTGTTTCCATACCTTTTGCTGCAGGGAGCTGGCTGAGGCTGATGGGATGGGAGTCTGCCTGCAGAGCTCTTTCTCCTCCCTCCTCCTCTCTCAGCGTGCATTCAGTCCTCCCAGTCTGTGCAGTCAGTAAGATAGGAGGAAGTAAAAGATAGCCACTTCCTCCCAGCACTCTCTGCTCGGCAGGGGCTTGGTATCGGCTCTCTGCAGCCTTCCCTCCTCCATGCCGCTCGATCTCAGTATACATTCGCTCCATAAGATGCACAGACATATCCCCTTACTTTTGAGGAGGAAAAAAGTGTGTCTTATGGAACTCCATGGCGAAATGAACCTGAGTCAAAAACAAACCGACCTGCTGCCTCACCTAGTACTTTATTTTTCTTTTTATTCCCTCAGTAATAGACTAGTGAGATAACCCACCATTTTCCCACCATTTACTTCCTTGCACTTCTTGGAGGCACTCTGTGATCCCAAACTCTGCCTCAGCAGAATACATTAGCCTCCATCCTTTGCCTGCTGAAGATACAGGTGGATTTTCATTGATTGCAGGGGAAGATGTTGCAACACTAGCCTAGCCTCCACATTAGCACTGCAGTTACTATTACTAATGGATTGGGTGGTGGTAGTAGTGAGTGAGCTACTTGTAGTACTTGTAGAAGAACATTAAACAATGTGGAGTAAATTCAGGAGAAGTGTGCATACTAACTGGAGAAATTAGTGGACTGCTGCCTATAGCAAGCTCTTGATTTACATGGATAACAAGTATATGCAGAAAAATAACGCAGTAGAACTGTAGGATAAAAGGAAAGGAGATTTTACTCAGGGGCTAGGAGGAGGACAACATATGCATGTACATGGATAAAGTAACACACATCCAATCCCTAAAGTCTCTTACTTGATGGGTGAGAGGCCATAGGTTGGCTTTTTTTATTTATTTATTTTTTCATTTGAACATGATTTTCTTTGTGGCTGATGTTCTACTGCTTTATTAGTGCATACTATTCTATTAAATGTTGACATTTTGTGTATTCAGATTCCCATCACAAGCAGTGCTAGCTTGCCAACATCATATCTGAAATATGCTGCATGTTTCATGGCAACTGAATTGTTTTATTTTAAATGTACATAGTAGATAAGATGAATGATCTTCCTGGTACTGTGCATGAATGGATCCAAATAGAATATGTAGAGGTCAGAGGTAACATACTCTCTGCTTATTTACTCCTTTTACTTTATTTGCTGAGATGGAAATTGTAGTTTTTTAAAGTAGTAAACTGGATACTTTAGCCTTGAGTCATCTGGATTCACATAAAGTTTAATCGACCGATTTGTAATGTGTTCTATGCTGTCATGCCCCTTGGTAGCTTTTAAAATTTGCTATAAAGGAGAAATCAGTAAATCATTTACTCTGCTCTTAAATTGAGCAAATCAAATGATTGAAAGCCTTTTAGATTACCAATGATGCTATTAGCAAACATCTACTGTACTAATCATTTCATATTTGTTTTGCTGCTTTTTGTTTTACATTTCTGTTTGCTGCTTAAATCACTGTTTCTCCCTTATTTAGTTTTGTAACCATTTCTTCCAAATCTTTTCATTCTTCTTCTTTGAGACCTCTTTTTCCATGTGTTCATGTCACTTTTTTTCTTTAAGTAATTAAATAATTCCCACATCAATGAATTTTCTGTGGCCAAATATTTTTCTACTATTTCATCATTATTTTTCACATAGTTATTCCATATGTCCTGCAATATTTTTTTTTTTTAATTTTAACTTTTTTTATCATAATTTTCAACACATGGGGAGGGGCCTGACTGTCATGGAGGAAGAACGCATCTTGAATAAGCTCCTCCATTATCTTGTTAGAAACAACTCTCTGCTACATTCTCATCTCGAACCAAGATAATCCCAGGAAAGCTTTTGATCCCTGAGCTACTTGACATACCAATCGGCAGTTGGTTCACTTTCTCTGCCATAGCACATGCTGCCTAATGTGCACCAAGTGGGAAAGGCAGCCGATCTCCCGACCTGGAAGAATCCGCCACCGCCAAGCAAGTGCCCTGTTACCCCCTCTTTGGGCTGGTGGGGGTGATCCTGGTCTAATCTTGGGAGGCTACACTGCCCTAACAAAAACCTATGGTGATGCCACAATTCATGACAGAAAATATAGCATTGCATCCAGCATGGAGGACACCACATACCACGTGACAGCATTGTAGGACACGTTAAGCAGTCGAGGGGCCACTTGCCTTGTCAGCCTATCCCGAAGAAGAAGTCAGTGGTTTTGGCACTAAAAGTGGCCCCAACATGGTGGCGGGGCAGGAAGCACCTATCTCTTCTCAGCTGACAGCATGATAGAGGATACGATTATGCACTAGCGCTGGGACTCTTAAATTTAATTATTAATGTCCTTAAATCCAATTGAGTACAGGGTACAGGATGATATGAAATGGTAAGAACACAACAAAATTGCAGTATTTTCATTGCCGGTGATATTGAAGGAATATTCGCTTGGTATTGTCCAAGCAATTATATCTGGAGATGGATTTGAGCGCCAGAAAATTGTAAGTGTGTTTCATTTAATATCACCGGCAATGAAAATACTGCACTAAATTTCATTTAAAAAAATAATATATATATATATATATATATATATATATATAAATGTACCAGAGAAATGCACTCAGTGGGCTTGTAATCTTGTGCAATATATCCTTTACTTGTGCGAAGGAACAGTCAACATTTTAGTCCGACATGGACTTTTTTCAAGACCTGCCACAACGTCAGTGTACCCCATCTTGGTGTTGCACCCTTCCTTGTCACTGGTGTCTCATTCTAGAGCATATTTACCATTGTGCTGCAGAAAGCCCCAGATGGAATTTTTTTTTTCCCAAGTAAGTGGGTTAATCTCATAAGAGCAGACATTACGCTGTTAGAGTAGGACCTGCCAAAGATGGGGTACATTGACATTGTCGCAGGCTTATGCAATATATGATCCTATAATGTAACTAAACCCAAACTATTTTTGCCTAGATTAGATGTTTTTTTAAAAACTAATAACATCTGTCAACATTGAAGTTGCTGTTTAGTGGATAAGTGAGTGCGCTGGATCTTGTGTATTGTATAAATTGGCCCCCAGCAGCATCCCATTTATGCATGTTCAGGTGAGTGCAGCCCCCTGGTTTCATATATATATATATATATATATATATTTGGGAGTCTAGTCAACTCCTTGGTTTTGCACCCCTCCCTGTCACAGATGCCTCATCCCAGGGCTCTATTTAGCCTCATCCCAGAGCCCCAGATGGAATTATTTCCCTAAGTAAGTGGGTTAATCTTATAAGAGCAGACTTTGGGCTGTTAGAGTAGAACCTGCCAAAGGTGGGGTACATTGACGTTGTGGCAGGCTTATGCAATGTATGATCATTTACTGTAACTAAACCCCCATTATTTTTGCCTAGATTAGGTGTTTTCTAAAATAAAATAATTAAAACTGCTTTGAAGTTGCTGTTTAGTGGATGAGTGAGTGCGCTGGATCTTGTATATTTTATATATATACATATATATATATATATATACAAAATAGAGGAAAAATAGAGGCTGCACCCGCGGACTTGAAATATCAAAAATAGAAATCTGCTATTCCATGTGACAAACAATCGACATTTCGGTCCACACAGGGACCTTCCTCAAGATTAAGTGACTCACTTAATCTTAAGGAAGGTCCCTGTGGGCACCGAAACGTCGATTGTTTGTCACATGGAATAGCAGATTTCTATTTTTGATATTTCAAGTCCGCGAGTGCAGCCTCTATTTTTCCTCTATTTTGTATACATCAGGATCCCCTGAAGGGACTGGCACCCGTCCAACTAAACCAGTAGGTCATTGAAACTTGAGTGCAAGGATATATGTATTGTGGAAATAAATATATATATATACATTGATTATGGCACTGAATTTGAGATCCTCAAAACTGTAGCAGAGACAGACGGAGCCAGCAGCACACTGCACAGACTAACAGCCATACCAATACTATAGTGTCTGGAATAAGTGTTCTTTTATTGTTCCTAAGCTTATATCTTCATTATATTGCAGTGCAACTGACCGCAACATCAGCAAATTAGCTGTGAGGTCAATGTCTAACTAATAGTGACACTGTTGAATAAAAGTAAAAATTAAGCATTATCTTCATTAATATATTCTGTATCTCTTATCAGTACACAAGCAAACTTGGATGTCACCAGTTTATAGAATGTTACAATCATATTTTATGTTATGTCTCATGCATGCTATATTGAAAATACACAGAGGTTCTTCACTCTCATTTGAGTTAGAACCAAGTTTACCCAGCTGTTTTAAAGCTCGATGTTTCCCATGTTGAAATCTGGAAATGAAAGGCCTTCTAGCTCTCTGCATTGCTATATTTAGTCCTCCCAACCGAACACTGATAAGATAAAGAGCTAAGATCTCTAATGCCAACTGCACAGTCTATGGAGGGCATAAGTCACCATAATATATTCAAGGATAGAATTATCTTGAAATTGGGTCAGTCATTTAATGTTAATGCAGATTGTTTTTTTTTCTTTATATATATTTTTATTTTCTGATTTAATACAGAATGAAGAAACAATAATTTATTTATTTTTTTCAAGAAAAATATTTGGCAACTTTTTAAGACAAATATAAGAAAATAAAGCAAAAATAAAGAATAAAATCCCTATCTGCGTTATCACAGATCCAAAAAAACGCCATTTAAAATATGCAAATCATAAGTTTATGCCAATATTTGGGTTAATATTTATATTAACTGAAGGACAAGTGGCTTATAAATGTCATTATTCTCCCATAATACTTCACTGTTATACAACTTTCATGTTTGATGGTCCTTTTAGGTTAGGGTTAGAATTGATGAAAGTAGTAATAAAAGTGTGTAGGTTAATGCTGAGTGATAATGTTAGTATAGGGAAAGGATTAATGATTATTTCTAGTGTAGCTTAGGGTGGTTAATATTTAATAATTCTCTATGTATACTCATATTAATAAGGTTATTCAAAAAAAGTGAATATTGTCAGGAATTCAGAATTAATTGAAAGTGAATTTGAACTTACATACAAATATAGATGAACTGGAAAAGTTCTCAAAGTCAGCTATGCTTCGATTTTGGCTTTTTCGGCCTTAAGTTTCAAATTCACTTTGAATTTACCTTTTTATTGCCAACAACACTGACAGGAATGTTCACTTTGATAAAAAAAGTATTACATAAAGGCATAACTGAGCAATACAGTCAGTATTCCTGTCAGTGTAGTGTAGGTGTTTATTGTTTAGTGCAGGTGTATGTTCTTGTAGTCATAATGAGTGCAAAGAACCAGGGGAAATGTAGTGCACAACATATGGAGTGCCGAAGGTTGCCGAGCCCTGGTTTAGTGCATTGTGTTTGGATACTGTAGGGGTTAAGGTGAGGATTTTACTTATTAAAGCAGCACTTGTGCATATTGTGTTACCTGAGATTAGTGACAATTGCAGTCCTGGTTTGCAATTATTTCATTGCTGTCATTAAAATGTTGGCGCGTACTGCTCATGAGTACTGGCATTTGGTGCAATTGTGGGTGGTGCCCTGTTTTTGTTTGGGTGGTTGTCTGAAATCCAAAATTGGAGATTGTGGAAATATTTTTTTTTTGAAGCAGCGCAGTCACTCTGCAGGATTTGTTTTAAAATGCGGTCTTTGGCAATAGGCACAGCGTGAGCAAAGTTCCTTTTCTGTTGATAAGATAATTTACCCACTATCCATCAGACAAAACAATCCCACAAAAAGTCAAACTGCAAACACCATGGACAAAGGATAACAATATGGCAGCCCCCGCTTGGTGATATATAGTGCCAGGAAGAAAAACTAATGCACAATGGCAATGGAGAAGTATAATCATTAAGATTCAAGGGGCATAAAGAGGGGAAAACAAAGAATAAAATATATAAAGCCACTTTAAGTGTGAGGTCCTCTTAATGTAGTGGTGTATATGTATATATAAGATATCAGTACATATAAATTGATTGGTACATTGGTGGCATTCTTGTATGTTGCAATGATGATGAAAAATCTCTTCCCTTAGATATGTTGTTGCAAAATAAATAAATAAGTAAACAGATAGAATATACTGTCTGTATAGATTAAAGATGAACATCCTGTGCTCTTCATGTTGCTTTGGTTTGTTTATAAATCTATGATCAATGCAAATCCTTTACTTCTATATTTTACAGGTAAACACGTTACAGTAAATGAATCTAAGCTAAGAAATTGGCAAGATGCTGTTCAACACATCGTCAGAGCTAAGTGGAGGTCATGAAACTATTCCAGTTAATTGCTCCAAAGCAGGAAGGCACAGCTCTATATTTGTTGTGGTTCCAATAGTTTACAGTCTGATTTTTATCGTTGGAGTATTTGGCAATAGCCTTGTTATAATTGTGATTTATTGTTACATGAAAATGAAGACCGTGGCCAGTATCTTTTTGATGAATTTAGCGTTAGCAGATTTATGTTTTGTGATCACATTACCATTGTGGGCAGCCTACACAGCCATGCATTACAATTGGCCTTTCGGCACCTTCTTGTGCAAGGTGGTTTCAACTGCCACTACAATGAATCTATACACAACTGTCTTTTTGCTTACATGTCTCAGTATTGATCGATATTTAGCCATTGTGCATCCAATGAGATCCCGTGTTCGGCGTACAATGATGATCGCCAGGTTAACTTGTATTGCCATATGGTTGCTTGCATTTGTAGCTAGTTTCCCCACCATAATATATAGAAATGTGTTCTTTATCAAAGAAGCAAATGCAACAGTCTGTGCTCTGGTATATCAAGATGATAATAGCTCACTTCTGGTTGGTATTGGTATAGCCAAAAATATTTTAGGGTTCCTTATTCCATTTTTAACAATTTTAACAAACTACGTATTAATTTGCAAAGCATTAAAGGGGACTTTCCAAGCCCATAAATGCAAGGACAGAAATGACGATATTTTTAAGATGATTGTAGTAATTGTCCTTGTCTTCTTTTTTTGCTGGATTCCCCATCAAGTTCTTACATTTTTGGATATTTTGATTCAGTTAAAAGTTATTGAAAAATGTGAAATTGTAGACATAGTGGACACAGGGATGCCCATCAGCATATGTATTGCTTTCTTTAATAGCTGCCTGAACCCATTCTTGTATGGATGTTTTGGAAAGAATTTCAGAAAACATTTCCTGCAACTTTTAAAATATATACCTCCCAAAGTAAGGTCCCATGCAAGTCTCAATACAAAAATGAGCACTCTTTCCTACCGTCCATCAGAACATCAGAGTGCATCAGTCAAAAACTCATTAAGATTGAGTGAAAATGAGGAACACCAGAATAGGGTTATTTAAAAAGATAAAATAAGTGAAAAAGAGGTACGAATGGTCAAGATAGCAGTTTGCCATACTGGCACATTCTGTTCCATTGAAGAAAACATTTTCTAAATGGAACAATGTTAATTAGAGGCACAAATATAGATAATGCGTAATACAGAAGGAAGCCTATGTGCTTATTACATCATTTTTGTTACCCTAGAGGAGAAACTGTTAGTAAGGTGGATGACTGGAAGAAACCATACCTATGTAAAGTGTACAAAACAAAAAAAAACAACTGTTCCCATACCAACATTTATATACCTAATGATCGATAAATCCCAATTCTTGGTCAACCAATATCAAAAATATTATTGTCAAATATTTTTAACTGTACAAAAAAGTCATTACACTACCTCACTCTGTACAAAGAGTATTATTTTTAAGCTATGTTTGTCTTTATACTGATTGTTTAATTTATTTGCCATAAACATATGGAAATCTACATGTGTTTTTATTGTGTGATTCTTACATGGTTTCATTTTCTGAAGTTGCAGAAACTAACAGGTCTACATTTTTTTTTAATAATATCAGATTGTATTTCACATTTTCATGCTTTATATTTTGTACAATTTCCATATTTGTTATATTCGTTTTCTTTCATGTCACTATTGATTAAAGCTAAGCTTTTTACAATAGCCATTTGTTTTAACACCTTTTGCTTTTTAAAATACACATTCTAGAAGAAAAGCTATGTTAATGTGCTGTAGGACAGAAAATTTTACAGTATTAATATGTTCATAAAATGCACAGGGTACCCAACAAAATGGGTTTGCAAACAATATGATAACAATTTAAAATGAAATAGTAAGTTCAGGGCTTAAAGAAACACTCCACTATTCATTGTTTGTGACTTGCATTGTTTACATGCAGTAACACAAATTACACGACTATTTTAAAATATTTGTTACCCTAGGAAAATACAACAGATAGAAGCATTTAAATACAAATTATGTCCTTAATTATTGAAAAGTTTTAAGTAGGATAGATAAATTATAATATTTGCTTTTCACAGAAAGCATAAAGTCAAATTACTTACATTTGTACTGTTCTGCTGGCCAATCATGAGTTACTCAGGCATTTAATTGCTTGAGAGAATATTGTAAAGAATATGCCAGTTTCTCTAATTTGCATACCAACTTTGTGTATATTATCTGCCATACACAATACACAGTTCTCGTAGATGCAAACTAATTCACTATGAAAGTATTTAGATTATTTTTTATTGATTACATTACATGGAAATATAACAGATATAATATCAGACACTGAACAAGGTTTGCAAAAAGTAAAATCTGCCAGCAAGGGATCCCCAAGTTGTGTAGAAAAGAATTATAGTTACCATAATCATTCACCAGCCCTTATATACTGACCAAGTATCATGGGAGATGAAATTATCTCATAGATGGAGTTCTACCACTGGACCACCCTTGATCTAGGACAGTGGTTCCCAACCCAGTCCTCAAGTACCCCCTAACAGTCCAGGATTTAGGGATTGCCCATTTGTGTCTAAGGTGTTTTTAGAAAAAAAAAAAACACTTTAGACACAACAGGGTAATCCCTTTATCCTGGACCGGTAGGGGGTACTTGGAAACCCCTGATCTAGGACATGCACATATTAACCTTTAAAACTGAAACACATGTAGCCGCACTTTCCAATACTGACCACAATATAATAGTATATGTCATAAATGTATTCACGATTTTTATGCACTGACATTATGTATATGCACCTTAACTTATGTTAAAGCAGGGGTTCTCAACCCAGTCCTCAGGACCCCCTACCAGTCCAGGATTTGGGGATTACCTGGGTGTGTCTCAGGTGTTTAGAAAAAAGGGAAAAAACACCTTAGACTCTAAGGTGTTTTTTTCTCTTTTTCTAAACACCTTAGACACACCCAGGTAATCCCTAAACCCTGGACTGGTAGGGGGTCCTGAGGACTAACGTTGAGAACCCCTGTGTTAAAGTCATCACAAAATATATATACAACCTCAGGCATTCAAAGTCAGGGGTGGGAAGGTTGGAGTCTATAACCCCAAATCTTCTCAAATGTAAACATTATTTTTTTTACCCAAGTAATTCATATGGTTACTGTACATTTGATCTACAATAAAATACTTTATTTTAAAATATATAGATTTTTTTCAATGCTTCACAAATGTGCATTTGATACTACTCTTTTGAATGATTTCTAGCTGTATGTATTTAGTACGCTATCCAGACTTCATAGTATTAAAAATGACTGTACTTCTTAAGCTATGATACATTTCGCACAAGCCTTAATATAAATGAAGTCATTTGGCAAAATAGAGTGTATCTACCACAATGCCATGGCAAACTCTTTCCACTAACTTGCAGTCATAAATAGATGTGCAAAATACTTAAAGGTATACTATAAGAATACAAGTCAATGCTTCCCTATGGTGAAATAGCTTATGCTGAATGTCCTCATGCAGAGCGTTGGTTATTGGACCAAAAGTTCGTTAGCAGCCAGGAAGCGCCTCCAGTGGCTGTCTGAGAGACAGCTACAGGAGGCAGACTTAGGGCTGTAAATGTAAATATTGCAGTTTCTCTGGACTAAGTACAATAAGGACACTGTACCCAGAGACCACTTTAATGAGCTGAAGTGGTCTGGGTGCCTATAGTGCCCCTTTAAAGCTGTTTATTTGGGTGTTGATACTGTGTATTCTGTCAAAATGTCCTTGCCACATTTGTTAGCCAGATGCCACTCAGTTTGATTGAACAGCCCAAAAATTGTTCACCACTTAGAATGCCACATGATACGTCTTCATGCCTTGCATTAATGCATACCTCTGAGAAAATGTGAACTATGTGTGTGTTTACTTTACATGTCAGTAAATCTTTATTGTGCTGTAACCATTTATGAAGCTTTTTGTATGAGGCAACCTAGTGTTGTACATATAAATTATTTTAAAATATGTGAATATGTAAACTCCTATGGTATGTGCAATAGATAGGAAAATATTCTTCATGTTATAACTTTGCTACAAATTTTACACCACTGACTTCTATTCGTGTTAATGTTTAATATATTATTGTTTTGTTGGAGATTTGTCAACTTGATATTAATGCAGTTGTAATGTAATTGATTCAGTAACAATAAATGTTTTTTGCATTTTTGGGACACTATAGTCACCAACACAACTTTAACCTAATGAAACAGTTTTTGTCTATAGATCAGGCCTTTGATGTCTCATAGCTCCATTCTCTGCCATTTAGGAGTTAAGTCACTTTTGTTTCTGTTTTTGCAGACTTTGTTACATCTCTCCTGGGTGTGACTCACACAGCCTGTATGAAAAAAAATGGTTTCATATTCAATTCGATGTTAACTAACTTTAGAAGTTTTTATCTCCTGATCTGTAAATTGAATCACTCACAAAAGCATCCTGTAAGGTCTAGCAAGCTATACACAGTGAAGGAGATAAAACATTATATATTAAACAGACTGTGCAATCAAGGTAGTGTAAACATTAGATCTCAATTTACAGGAAGTGTTTAGGAAAGCTGTGTAAGTCATAGGCAGGAAGGTCTGACAAGGGTTGCTTAAACAAAGTGATTTAATTCCTTAATGGCAGAGAATTGAGCTGTGAGACTGCAGGGGCATGATCTGCATACCAAAACTGCTTCATTAAGCTAAAGTTGTTTTGGTGACTATAGTCAGTGGTGTATCCTGGTTTTGTGCTGCCCTAGGCAGAACAAAACTCAGGCGCCCCCCTGCCCCCGCGCCACCCCCACCCAACCCTTCCCCCCCGCCCCACCTTCTAAATACACACACACACACACAGTCAGACACAAACACACACAGTCAGACACAGACACAAACACACACAGTCAGTCACATACACAGACACAAACAGTCAGACACAAACACACAGTCAGACACAAACACAGTCAGACACACACACATACACAAACACAAACACAGACACAAACACACACACTCACAAACACAGTCAGACACAAACACACACACATACACAGTCAGAGACACACACACTCACAAACACAGTCAGACACACACAGTCAGACACATACACAAACACAGTCAGACACATACACAGACACAAACACACACAGTCAGACACAAACACACACACACTCACAAACACACACAGTCAGACACAAACACACATTACCTTTTTTTTTATTTAAATCCCCCCCCAACCTCCTTACCTTTGGGAGTGCTGGAGGGGGGGGGGTCTCTATCCCTGGTGGTCCGGTGGCTGCACGTCAGGCGGGCGGCTGGCGAGGGAGCACTTCCTATGAGCTGACTGCTCAGCTCCCTCGCGCGCCGGCTGCAGAGTGAGGCTGGGAGCCGGAATATGACGTCATCTTCCGGCTCCCAGCCTCACTCTGCAGCCGGCGCGCGAGGGAGCTGAGCAGAGAGCTCATAGGAAGTGCTCCCTCGCCAGCCGCCCGCCCGCTCGGGATGTCAGTTAGCCGCGAGGCTAACTAGGCATTTGCCCTGGGCATTTGGGGGGCGGCGTTTTTTGCTGCCCCCTGAAAAATGCCGCCCAAGGCAAATGCCTTGTTTGCCTCGCGGCTAATATGCCCCTGACTATAGTGTCCCTTTAAGTCTGAGTTTCATTGTAATGTTAAATGTTTTAATGCTATATGTGTTCATATAGTGATATTTGTAGAAATCATTTAATTTCAAAATGAATATGTATATATTATTATAACATTATGAAAATACATTTCAAAGACAGGTTAAATCTAATTGCTAATATCTCACTTGTACATATTTACAGTTGTGAAAAATTAGGCAATTTTACCATATCAAAACATTTCTAAAAAGTTGGTTTGATTTAATTACCAATTGCTTTTCAAGTATTTACATTTTTCACACCTTGCAATGGTGCCTGTTTGTGTTCTTTTGCATGTCAAGTTGGGAACTCTCAAATAATTGACCTTGAGAAATGCAGATGATGGACAACAGTAATTATATGTTTGAACTGTGGGGAGTTTTATTGTGTTTGATCTCACCACAATCTTTTTGACTTGTAGCTTTACACACTCACAGAGACTTCAACTTCCAGAACAGAACTGGCACCATGGTGCCAAGACCCACAAGGTCAAAACTACACCGCCTATGCATGGTGTCTGGTCATTATTATTATTGCTGGTATTTATATAGTGCCAGCATATTCTGTAGTGCTTTACAATATGAAAAAAGCCTATTGAAAAAAGCATCAATTGCTACGGTTACCTGCAGAAATGCAATGTGAAGTCTGAAACACAATACCTGCCTGTGCTGATTAGCGTGTCAAGCTGGAAATTCTGTTGCAAAAACATGATTTCTTTATGTATAAAGTCGAAGGAGGACTTCATAATTCTAAAATAATAGCCAGTTGCTGTGAAAACTGAAATTGTAAAATTATTATGTTTCATATAAATATATATATATATATACACTGCTCAAAAAAATAAAGGGAACACAAAAATAACACATCATAGATCTGAATGAATTAAATATTTTTCTGAAATACTTTGTTTTTTACATAGTTGAATGTGATGACAACAAAATCACACAAATTAAAAAATGGAAATCAAATTTTTCAACCCATGGAGGTTTGGATTTGGAGTCACAGTCAAAATTAAAGTGGACAAACACACTACAGGCTGATCCAACTTTGATGTAATGTCCTTAAAACAAGTCAAAATGAGGCTCAATAGCGTGTGTGGCCTCCACGTGCCTGTATGACCTCCCTACAATGCCTGTGCATGTTCCTGATGAGGTGGCGGATGGTATCCTGAAGGATCTCCTCCTAGACCTGGACTAAAGCATCTGCCAACTCCTGGACAGTCTGTGGTGCAATGTGACGTTGGTGGAGACATGATGTCCCAGATGTGCTCAATTGGATTCAGGTCTGGGGAACGGGCGAACCAGTCCATAGCATCAATGCCTTCATCTTGCAGGAACTGCTGACACACTCCAGCCACAGGAGGTCTAGCATTGTCTTGCATTAGGAGGAACCCAGGGCCAACCACACCAGCATATGGTCTCACAAGGGGTCTGAGGATCTCATCTTGGTACCTAATGGCAGTCAGGCACATGGAGGGCTGTGCGGCCCCCCAAAGAAATGCCACCCCATACCATTACTGACCCACTGCCAAACCGGTCATGCTGGAGGATGTGGCAGGCAGCAGAACGTTCTCCACAGCGTCTCCAGACTCTGTCACGTCTGTCACATGTGCTCAGTGTGAACCTGCTTTCATCTGTGAAGAGCACAGGGCACCAGTGGCAAATTTGCCAATCTTGGTGTTCTCTGGTAAATGCCAAACGTCCTGCACGGTGTTGGGTTGTAAGCACAACCCCCACCTGTGGACGTCGGGCCCTCATACCACCCTCATGGAGTCTGTTTTTGACCATTTAAGCAGACACATGCACATTTGTGGCCTGCTGGAGATCATTTTGCAGGGCTCTGGCAATGCTCCTCCTGTTCCTCCTTGCACAAAGGCAGAGGTAGCGGTCCTGCTGCAGGGTTGTTGCCCTCCTACGGCCTCCTCCACGTCTCCTGATGTACTGGCCTGTCTCCTGGTAGCGCCTCCATGCTCTGGACACTACGCTGACAGACACAGCAAACCTTCTTGCCACAGCTCGCACTGATGTGCCATCCTGGATATGCTGCACTACCTGAGCCACTTGTGTGGGTTGGAGACTCCGTCTCATGCTACCACTAGAGTGAAAGCACCACCAGCATTCAAAAGTGACCAAAACATAAGCCAGGAAGCATAGGAACTGAGAAGTGGTCTGTGGTCACCACCTGCAGAACAACCCGTTTATTGGGGGTGTCTTGCTAATTGCATATAATTTCCACCTGTTGTCTATCCCATTTGCACAACAGCATGTGAAATTGATTGTCACTCAGTGTTGCTTCCTAAGTGGACAGTTTGATTTCACAGAAGTGTGACTGACTTGGAGTTACATTGTGTTGTTTAAGTGTTCCCTTTATTTTTTTGAGCAGTTTATATATATATATATATGTATATATATATATATTATTTTTTAATTTTAATATAGAACATGATATTTATACCATTGGATTGAAAAGCCATTTTTAGAATGACTGGCTATTTTTTTTTTTTTTAGAATTAGAATTACACGTTAGACTATAAAACAACGTTTTACTATAACTGGTGTAAAGCTGTTAGAATATGATCTTTTAAGATTAGACAGTAACCTCAATAAAAAGGTTTTAGGGTAATAATGGTTCAGTAAGTACGTTTATGTTACTTTTTATTAGCTGAAAACCTCCTTTCTTCCTAATATTTGATTAAATGCATTGACCGTTGAACATGTAATGTGATTATGTTGTATTCATGTACAGTGTTTAATAAGGTATGTTTATGTTATATTGTGCAATCTTTTCATATTATAATGGTTTCAGTAAATATTTTAATAAACTATTAAAAATGTTATGTTTGTTCCCCTTTTACATTTCAATAAACATATAATGAACATTTGGGTTACTTATTAAGTTGATACTGGAGCAAACATAAAAAAGTGTAAAACTTTAGAAGAAATAAAAAAAAAAGAAACAAGCACACAGCAGATGATAACTTCCCCACATTTTATACTCTGATTAAAATGCCCCATGATTTCTTTACGCAATAATATTAATGTAAGGAAATATTAATTTTTTGATGATCGACTTGACTTGGATATGCAAGTATGTATTTAAACACTAATACGTTCCAGAAGTTTGCCTTTCTCCACTGATTGGATAATCCCAGTGAGTAGGAGGAGCATCCTATGTGCCAATAAAGTGTGATTTTAATTCTAATACTATAAAATACTGGGTGTACTACTAGATGTCCATTTTTCTTCCCAGATGTACACCAGCATTTCGAATATGTGAGTGTTCACTTACTCTAATCATTATTTTAACACTATATAGTACTACTCTATGTGAGTTTTTTACCCCACAGAAACTTTCCAGTCCAAGAAGGGTTAAGACCACCTACATTTGTCCTAATGCGCTGCGCACTCGAGTCAAGTGTTCATTTGGCTCCAGGCTTGCGAGTGGGCTTTTCATATGATTTTAGTATCAGATATAATTTTTAGAAAATATTGCACTATTATTATTCTAACTTGAATTTTTCAGATTCATACTTTCCAACATTCCAGTCCTCTACCCTCTGTATGTAATAATCTTTGTTTCTATAAAGGTGGTTGGGGATTCCACTGAGGTATTTTGCAGCACGGAACTACTCTGACACAACCCACTGAGTCTATCTTGTTGATATATTACACTTTTTGATTGCTTTGTCCAGAGAATTTTTTCATACCTACCAACATTGGGGGATATTAACATGGGAAAGGGGTGATTAGTAATCAATAAGGGAGCATGTTAGACAGGTATCAATAGCGGGCAGATATTCTGTCTACCCATATACAGAGAATTGTTGAAGCACTTTCACGTGGACTGCATCCATGCACTGAAGTGGGACACCAGAGATGAAACCCAAAATCATGACCGTCATCTTCTCATTTAATTTTTCGGAATATGCTCATGAATACAAGCCATGACACGGCTGTGAAGCTACTTTTGACAAATCAAGCTGTCAGGAGCTGTAAAAAGAAAACTGTGGTGTTAGATGTGCAGTTTAGAGTAATAACCACCAGTGTTCTACTATTCACTACAGGTCTTTACATATACATAAAAAAATGTATGTAAAAAAAAAATATATATACAATATTATATAAAGTGTAACCAATAAAACAAACTTTTGCTAAAAAGAAAGCAAAACACTTATGATATTAACACAATGAAACTTTATGAGATATAATTTTCCTTTGAATGTTCAATTGAGTAATCTTTTCTTAAGTGCGATAGAGTCCTAGAAAGCTTGAGCCTTGGGGACTCATTTTGTCAAGGATTGATTTATTAGTCTGTAAACATATCAAAACAAGAGTTTAAAGTGATACTGATGCCTAGCTACATATTCTGGCAGCTTTCAAAGGACAAAATGAAATGTCAAAAAATAGCATGAAAAAGATTTGAACTCTACTTAGTGACACAAATAAACATATGAATACAGAAATAGACCTTTTGTCACCTAATATTTCATTTTTATTACTTATATCCTTTTACCAAATAACTTAATGAGCACGAACATTATTTCAGATGGCATACAGGGCATATTTCCCTTTATAGTTGTGTGAACTAGTCTATTTGACTGTTAGCCAAATTATATCATGATTCACCCAAAACATGTAATCATTTGCAAACTGTGAGAAACATTGAAAATACAAAATTATCTATATAAGGCTAATTTATACATCAGTCCAAGACAGTCGTTGGGGTAGCAACCGGTTTCTTGCTTCTCAGCACCCAACACTTCTAAGAAAATAAGTATCTGCACTTACTCTTTAATCAAGTGTTTGAAACCTGTTTCACTGGACATTATGGTAACGGTTATTTACTAAAATGAGAATTCAACGTGAATTTAAAATTTAAGGTCAAAATTTAATATAGAAAATAAATGTAGAGATCCACATTTATCTTTACCCTGCATCTGGGGGCATCCATCTTAACGTACTTTTAATCATCTTTATAAGCTCTGTCCTGGCACCTAACAGTCAACGTAGACATACAAGACGAGGAGAAATGTTTCTGCTTCATTTGTTCCTCTTCCTTTGCAGTGTTTGCAATGTACTTGTCTAACAGGATTATAATGCAATTTGCTAAATCGTTCATACAAATAAAAAATAAAATAAAAAAAAACAGGTTAACTGTGTTTCCCAAACCAGTCCTCAAGACCAACAAACAGTCCAGGTTTTGACAGTATCTTCTTTGGAATAAAACAGAAAAATACATAAATCCTGGACTGTTGGTGGGACATACTGATCAAGAGACAATGGGAACTATATTACTCCTACAGAAGTACATTAGGATAGCATTACAATACATAGAAGCTGTAGCATGTATAGTCACAGTGTCGTCTGCAGGTTCTGGTGACATCCGGGTGGTGAATACTTCCTTACACTATCTCTGTGCTTGTCGGTCAGGGGACAGTAAAGGGGAAGTCAACTGTCGGTGATGGGATGAGGATGGAGACTAGGGATGAGCTGAAATATGGCGGGTTAACACGAGTTATATGTGATTTCTAGTACATTTTTGAAGTGACAGTCCCTTAAAAAAAACAAAAAACAATTACTCAAATTGCGATGGCTGAATGAATGGGATACGTGGTTCACTGCACCCAGCCTGAGAAAGTTTCTAGCTCTGATCAATGTGTGAGTGTATTTTCATTGGACTCGTGCAACTGCAGAGTCATATCTTTTGCTGGGAAAGTTCATGGCACACTTTTTAGTCTAAATTTTTGAGACAGCTGTTCATTTTCATCTTTTATTTACACTTACTCTTTTGATATAGCTTGTTTTATACAGCTGGGTCAACACAAATGGAAAAAAGAACAGAGATTAGAAACATTGATGGAATGAAAATGAAATATTAATTACAAGATATTTTGCAATGTTTATTAAATAATTCCCATTGAGAAATATGACCAGAGGTAGAAGTCAAAGAGGTCAAAACAGCATGCAGATGCATCAGTTGACTCATATTTGCTACTACATATCAAACTGGTTTATGCAAGTCATCTGGTCATACTTAGTGTCATTATTCAGAGAGACATAAGTCATGTCATTTCTCTGCTGGGTAAAAAAGAATGTTCTCAATATAAGCTGCTTATTAAGATATTCTAAATTAAAAAGTAAGTTGGACACTGTAGAGATTTCACACTAAACAGTATATTGAAACAGTAAATGGAAATACAAATTGCCAAATTAAATCTACAATAGACACACTGTAGTTAAATCTGAATTGGAAATTGTATCCAAATCATTTATATAGCCAAAATGTAGCAATTTTCAGGTTTACGCTATAAGATGTGCATTAACTAATTAAATATTTATTATTATTATTATTATTATTATTATTACTATTGTTATTATACATGAAATTGCCTAGTGAATGTAATAAAGTATGATAAAATACACCCCTGTTACATGTATCTGACATATATATATATATACATATATGTATATATATATATATATATATATATATATATATATATATAATACAATTATCTCACATATACTGTACTATAACTAACATGATCTGATACATACTGGGTTCATGATTAAATGCACATTTTCACACATAGCTTACACAGGTGCACACACTAATTCCACACCATACACTGAGAAACACAATATCTCAATGAGCTTACGCTACAATATTTATATTTTACACAAACACGCATTGAGCTCACAGTAACATACACACACATATTGCACATACCGACTCAAACTCACTTTATGCACACTGTGCTCACTAGTATGCACTCATCACACATATGTGACCACACTAACTACTCTCACAACAGAAGTAATAAAATACGGAAATACAGAAAGTGCAGCTCTTGTTATAAAGCACAACACAAAACTAACATACGAAATAATAAAAGCAGCCAAATAAGATTGTTTGGAAATAAATGATGGTTATAACTAGTAATGGAAAAGGCATCATTCACATATAGCAGTGAGACACCACAGCAGTAGCTTTCTCCACTAAAAGTTCAAAATGCATGGTATCCTTTTGCCATCAATGGGGTAACCCTCTCCTACTGCAGACCAGGCAACCGACTGTTCCTTTCACAGTCTTACAGCCACCTGAATGAATCCTTCATCAAGCAGAACCTCCCTCTACCCGTCTATTAAGTCTGAAGAAGAATAATTTAGAGGCATTATTCAGAAGGGGGAAGAGGTTAAAAAACAAGACACAGACTGACTGATATAAAGGTAAAATATGATTGGTCCATGACCATTTCCTGAGCCTTTAAAAGCACAATGGTCTGGCAATACTCTTTGGCTTCAAAGCTACATTATTATGGCTCTACTTAACATAAAGGTTGGTGTTTTATGTGTGATATTCTGGCGCTTAATTCAAATATAAAAGATTTTATTTCTGATAGCAGCTTTAACACTCTATGGGTTCTCCTATTTACCCAGAAATCCAATAGTGAACAGAAAAACACAATGTGCTAAAACAGGCTTTAGGTGATACTACCCCTTTCGAACACAACAGTGTATAGTACAGCACCAAGGAGTCATGGCTTACCCATACGACATAAAAGGTTTTCATACACATATCGAAAAAAGATAAAGAGAAATATACAATGGTACAATATTGTTTACGATTGGTATAAAAATAAATCCAATTTTTAGAAGGGAATGCTCACAATTCAAGACTTTTTTAGACGTTATGGCTCTGAACTTTCTGTGCCTTTAAGCTAGAAACAGGTGCCTTCTTGTTTGTATCCCTTTACAGACTCCAATGTGATATGTACATGACAGGAGACACAAAATGCAGAATAATAGTGCCGAGTATTTTTGGAAAGTTCACAACAGATTATCCATAGTATGTTGCTCACCTGGTTCTGGAGCCCAAATGTTACTGGCTCCAAGTTTTAGCACCTGTCTGCCAAATATGGAATGACAAGGACTCCCTCTTGGTGTGGATGGAGTAGATATTTATCCCAGAGGACTCAAATGATTGTTGAAAATAATTTTAACCTTTATTAAATTACAAACAAATAGAAAACTCCACATGGGAGATAAAAACAAAGTTGATAAAAAGTTCAAATATATAGTCCTCCTGGTGTCCTAGATGCATTTCGCCTGGTGTAGAGGCTTTTTTCAATCAGTATATCTTCTTCCATCCATGTTTCCTATTATAAGGGGGTTCGGTAGTTCATTCATCCAATAAAATGCTTGTTCGGTCAGGGGTGTGGTACGAATCAGGTGCTGTAGGTAATCATCTGCGTTCATCTGTACGAATGGCGTAAATGACAGAAATGAGGTGGATTTTTAATTTGGATACTGTAACCTCTCGAGGCCTTAATGTGGATTTCAAATTATGCCATTTTTTTAATAATCTTTTTATACATATATTTTTAATTCAGATTTTTTTAATCCATATTTATTATATAACACTATTTTATTTTTAACACTTTTTATTCTAACTTTTTATTATCAGCTCTCCAAATTGAGACCTCTTTGTTTGAAGCCAATAATAATAATTATTTTCAACAATCATTTGAGCCCCCTGGGATAAATATCTATTCCATCCACACCAAGAGGGAGTCCTTGTCATTCCATATTTGGCAAGCAGGTGCTAAAACTTGGAGCCAGTAACATATGGGCTCCAGAACCAGGTGAGCAACATACTATGGATAATCTGTTGTGAACTTTCAAAAATACTCTGCACTATTATTCTGCATTTTGTTTCTCCTGTCATGTTCATTGTAGCGGAGAGCTGATTTCTCACAGCTAAACTCCACCAAGTACTTTAAGAGGATGCAGGACAAAGTAATAAATCCAAGAGAATATCCAGCACAATCAGCATTACAATCCAATAATATCCCATCACTTTCCCCAATCACTGGACGACACACAGTATCAGGAGTAGTGATGTCGCGAACCCGAAATTTTCGGTTCGCGAACGGCGAACGCGAACTTCCGCAAATGTTCGCGAACCGGCGAACCGCCCGAAACGCCATTGACTTCAATGGGGAGGCGAATTTTAAAACACACAGGGACTCTTTCTGGCCACAATAGGGATGGAAAAGTTGTTTCAAGGGACTAACACCTGGACTGTGGCATGCCGGAGGGGGATCCATGGCAAAACTCCCATGGAAAATTACACAGTTGATACAGAGTCTGGTTTTAATCCATAAAGGCAGAAATCACCTAACATTCCTAAATCACAATCAATATGGATTGACACCTGACATATGACATGTTGACACCTTGACATATGGATTGACACCTGTCCTCAGAGCCCCTGATGCACACGGACACAGAGCAGAATAGAGACTGGTACCCCTACATAGGGTCACTTGGCAGATATGGATTGACACCTGTCCTCAGGATCCCTGATACACACTGACACAGAGCAGAATAGGGACTGTTCCCCCTACATCGGGTCACTTGGCAGATATGGATTGACACCTTGTTACAAACTGCTATTTGTAGCGGGCCCTTTAAATGGCAAATTGCCCTGTTTCCCTGGGTTGTGGAGAAGCCTCTTTGCCAGCCTCCTCCCGCATGACTATGGCCCCTGGGAGATTGTGAAAATGTATGCACTTTTATTTGGTGTGTATGGCCCTTTAAGACTGTGGTGGGCATATTGGGGCTTATGGACTCTTTATGTGACTGGTGCTGGCCCTTTAAACACCTTTTTTGGGACATCAGGAAGATTGGGACACTGCCCCTTTAAGGCCGTGTCCCCAGACTTGTTGGGGACACGGCCCCTTTAAGGCGGTGTCCCCTGTGTCCCCAGACCTGGTGCAAACCCTTTGTGCCTGCCTTGCTATTTCCCACTTGGTTCAGTAAATGGGAAATTATTTCAGCTGCAGAGACTAAGTCCCATTCGGCGATGGGACTTAGTCTTTTTTTCAGCCGTTTTTTTCAGCCTTATTTCAGTTGCAGAGACTAAGTCCCATTCGGCGATGGGACTTAGTCTTTTTTTCAGCCGTTTTTTTCAGCCTTATTTCAGCTGCAGAGACTAAGTCCCATTCGGCGATGGGACTTAGTCTTTTTTTCAGCCGTTTTTTTCAGCCTTATTTCAGCTGCAGAGACTAAGTCCCATTCGGCCATGGGACTTAGTCTTTTTTTCAGCCGTTTTTTTCAGCCTTATTTCAGCTGCAGAGACTAAGTCCCATTCGGCGATGGGACTTAGTCTTTTTTTTCAGCCGTTTTTTTCAGCCTTATTTCAGCTGCAGAGACTAAGTCCCATTCGGCGATGGGACTTAGTCTTTTTTTCAGCCTTATTTCAGCTGTAGAGACTAAGTCCCATTCGCGATGGGACTTAGTCGTTTTTTCAGCCTGAAATAGACCGACCTCACAGCCCAAATCTATGGAACTGTTTTGGGCAGGAAAATGTGCTTGCAGTCGGTCATAAAGGGACCTACAGCTAACTTTTTAACCCCTGGATGGATTTGGCCGATTTTTTGGTTATGTTTATGTTTTAAGTGTGCTGATTCCAAATATGTAATTATGAAGATGGGATGTGTAGTTTTAAAGTTACAGGGTATGGCTAAAACTGTATTTTTACTGCCTGTGTTTAATTATGTTAATCTCTTCCCAAACGTCATTTCGTTCAAAGTGGAGAGAATGTTAAAAAAATATATTTTTGTTCGAAGTGTGAGAAATGCTTTTCAGCCGCTTCTAATCTTAAGCATCATTTGAGGAGCCATACAGGAGAGAAACCTTATTTGTGGTGTGTTTAGTATTGTTCTGATCAGTTTAATACCTTCCGCGTCTCCTATCAGTGGACGCGTATATGGCAGCCATTTTAGGAACCGTACACCTGGGACCCGAGCAAGGTCACCTCGTTCAACAGGCGACAACATTTGTCCCTGGAAAACTATCCTGGACATTCTGCACAATTTGTATGGATATGGCAGTGATTTCTGTAACAGGGAGATGGAAGAAGATGCTTGGTCGGTCCTCTTAATTCAAATTTGGGGCACTGCGCGGTCAAGCTAATGTGCCACCAGATAGGAGTGGTGTGTTTAGTATTGTTCTGATCAG
>OW240913.1:77383559-77401934 GCA_933207985.1 Pelobates cultripes | reverse complement strand
TAAAGAGGAAAGAGAAAAAAAAAGATGTTTTGCTATCACCAACAGCAAAATAGAAAGAAATAAAATGGTAAAGAGGAGTGAGTGGGCAATTGGCGACCCACTCACTTGTTTCATCCCCAGGGCAAAGCATCCAAACTCCTTCAGTCCTTGGCGTGGGAAGCGGACCTCCAGAGTTCAAACACAATACCCTAGCGTTAACTGACTGTGCTGGCGGAGGTAGCAGGCGTTGCCACACCGCTGTCAGACACAGCCAGAGGGGAGAAACCAGTACCACTTTAAGAGAGATTTTAAGGTATTTGGGGGGGAGGAGAATAGAAGAATAAAGAGGAATGAGAAAAAAAGATGTTTTGCTATCACCAACAGCAAAATAGAAAGAAATAAAATGGTAAAGAGGAGTGAGTGGGCAATTGGCGACCCACTCACTTGTTTCATCCCCAGGGCAAAGCATCCAAACTCCTTCAGTCCTTGGCGTGGGATGCGGACCTCCAGAGCTCAAACACAATACCCTAGCGTTAACTGACTGCGCTGGCGGAGGTAGCAGGCGTTGCCACACTGCTGTCAGACACAGCCAGAGGGGAGAAACCAGTACCACTTTAAGACAGATTTTAAGGATTTGGGGATTGGGGAGAGAATGGAAGAATAAGGAGGAATGAGAAAAAAAGATGTTTTGCAACCACCAACAGCAAAATAGAAAGAAATAAAATGGTAAAGAGAAGTGAGTGGGCAATTGGCGACCACTCACTTGTTTCATCCCCAGGGCAAAGCATCCAAACTCCTTCAGTCCTTGGCGTGGGGAGCGGACCTCCAGAGCTCAAACACAATACCCTAGCGTTAACTGACTGCGCTGGCGGAGGTAGCAGGCGTTGCCACACCGCTGTCAGACACAGCCAGAGGGAAGAAACCAGTACCACTTTAAGAGAGATTTTAAGGTATTTGGGGATTGGGGAGAGAATGGAAGAATAAGGAGGAATGAGAAATAAAATAACTATTTTGTCGCCACCAACTTTATATAATTAGAAAGAAAGTTGAGAAACCCTAAGCTCAATTACAGTCAAAGTGTAGAGCAGGGTACCCCAATTTAGGCAGATTGAATTTAAGAAAGGCAATCTGCTCAATGAGATGAGGTGACATTTGTGAGCGCTGTGGATTCAGTATATTACCGGTTACCGAAAATACACGCTCACTTGGGACAGTGGTTGGCGGACATGATAGCAGCTCCTGCGCAACCAATGAGAGTGCAGGCCACACACTCTTCTTCTCATCCCAATAGCTAAGAGGGTCGACATTATGGGGCAAAGGAGGTTCAGAGAGGTACGCTCTGACCATTTCTGAGGCAGCACTCTCAGTGGGTCCAACTATATCCTCAAGCAACTCTTCCCAAAATGCAGCTGCTCCACTCAGTTGTGTGGTGGTGGTGGTAGTGCCACTGCTTCTGCTAGAAGTAGCCGACATCTCAGCCTCCTGCTGAACTACTCCCTCAGACAGCATTCCCCTCTTTTGCTGCCAGTCACACACCCTCTGGATCAATTTCTCCCTCCAATTTATTAAGTTATTAATCCTTAATCCTTGGATCACACAGGCAAGCTAGCATCAGTTCAGGAGAATTATCCATTCGCTCACATAGGCGAACTTTAAGCTGATCCTTCAGCCTCCGGACCAGAGTTACATCAGGATGTAAAGGATCACCTTGAACAACCTCTTGGCGCTCAAGGAAGACACCCATCTTGCTCCCTAGATGGGTGAAAACAGGGATTACCTGTCCCAGATTGGCAGTGTTCAAGCTTAAATTTTCAGTGGCATCCCTGAATGGTTTCAGGACTGCCACTAGCTGAGCGATCACTGTCCAATCGTCTCTACCTAGTGGAGAACCAATACCGATGTATTGGTCTGATGCCAGACTATGGATTGCCCTCTGCTGCTCTAAAATCCTCTCCAGCATCTCCAGAGTAGAGTTCCACCGTGTACTGACATCTTGTCGTAGACAGTGTATGGGAAGACCTGCCTTCTCTTGTTCCTGCCTCAACAGTTGGCTAGCCTTCACACTGCGGTGGAAGTGCCCAGCAATCCTCCTGCACCGTTCAATCACACTGGAAACTCTGTTATTACCTTCTGGGATTGCTGACTTTACTACTAGATGGATAATGTGCGCTGCACAGCGCACACCAACAAGGTTACCATCACGCAAAGCTTTCACCATATTTGTAGCTCCATCAGTAACCACAAACCCCACTTCTACATTGGTGCCTGCCTCTGCTCCAACCCAAAGAGACACCATCCTCCTTACTGCCTGTAGAATGTTATCTGAAGTGTGTTTTTCATCCATCACTTCAGCATGGAGAAGGAAAGAGCGATAGCCCAGCTGATCTACAGATACACTTCCTCCCTTTCTGCTAGACCCTGCTGCTGAAGTTGCAGCAGCAGCTTCCTGAGACACACCAGACTCCCACCAGTGTGCTGTAAGGGAAAGAAAGGCATGCTGGCCACTTGGTGCACTCCACAAATCTGTGGTAAAATGCACAGACTGACCAGCAGCCTTCGAAAGCTCCCCTTTCACTACTCCAACACAGGACCGGTAAAGTGAAGGGATTATCCTCCTGCTGAAAGTGGAGCGTGAGGGAAGATGGTATTGTGGAGCCACAGTCTCCATCAACTGTTTGAAAGGCTCCCCTTCTATCATAGAAAAGGAAGCACCTCCAACAGCAATTAACTGGCCAATAAGTCGCGTAATTTTATTGGCCTGCTGTTTAGACATAGCCCTGGAGTGGAATCCCCCAAATTGTTCCAGGGTGGGCTGGATACATTGTGATGCTCCAACCAGTCTTGGTTGTTGGCTGGCAGCACCAGTAGCTCTTGGCTCTGCAACAACTCCCCTGTCACTTCTAGCTGCCATGGTACTGGACACTGTAATAGTAGCTATGCTGCCTGTCCTAGTACTTTCTGCCTCTTCCCTCAATAACACAGCCTTGTGATGACTGCGAAGGTGATGGTTCATCCCTGCACTGGTGAGATGACCCAACACTCTCCCCCTGCTAACTTCCTTCCCACAAAGTTTGCACTTTGCAAAGCGCCCATCTCCAACACTTTCAAAGTGATCCCAAACTTTGCTGCGGCGCAAAACATTGGCGCTTGCCCTTCGGGATTCTGCTGCTAGTGGTGCAGGTTGATGAGCAGCAGGAGGAGTGTGACTACTGGTGGCTGGCACAGTAGCCTCGGCACTGGTACTGTGGCTAGTAGTACCAGTGGTGGTGATGATTGTTGGCACAGTTACTCTGGTGGTGGTAACTGTGCCACTGCGAGGAGGTTGTGGTGGTGGTGGTGGTGGTCTGCTAATGGTTGAAGTAGCACTAGCAGGTGCTACTATTGGAGAAAGTGGAGAGGAAGGGAAAAAATGTGCACTTGTAGCAGGAGAAAAGGTTGGACTGCTCCCTGAAGAATGCTGACTTTCCTCTACTATCTCCTCCTCACTCTCAGGCTCATAGTCAAGCTCTTCATCAGCCAGACTAAATGCAATCCCTGCAAGGCTGGGGGTAAGACTGATATCACCTCCAGGAATAATAGGACTAGGAGCACTGGGTAGCATTGGCAATGGCAACAACTCCTGTGCTGATGTGCCGCTGTCAGTGGTAGAAGCATGCGCAGCACTGGTGGTGGTGGAAGTGGTGGTCTTGGGAGGGGGATTAGGAAACAGCCTCCTTGTACAAGAAGGAAGCTTCTTAGCAGCACGACTCACAGGCCTGCTTGTGGTATAGGAAGATGCTGGGGGCAAAACACGCTTCCTCTTACTTATTGGGCTACTCCTACTACTAGTTGTGTTTTTAGTAATAGTACTAGCCATAGTGCTCACCCTTAAAAGCCCTGCTGGTTTCCCTTTGCCATAGAAAAGACTTGCAATTCTGGGCCTTGCTGCACTACTGCCTGCTATTGGTGCCTTTCCTTGACCAGGATCTTGCACCAACGGGCCTGAAATGCGAGACAAAGACTTTGGCCTCCTAGGCGGTGAGTCTGACATAACGGCACTCCTGGACCGCTTAGGCTGACGCATAGGCTGCTTACTCAAACTACCACTACTTGTGGTGGTGGTGGTATTGGTGGTGGTGATGGTTGCTGACTGACCCTCCCTCACTTTACTAGTGGATGAAGGTTTAGGAGGATCCATTTAGAATTTTAAAATAGTAAGAAAAGAAAAGAAGTTGAAGAAAAGAAAAGAAAGAGATAATGTAATGTATGTAGTGTTTTCAAACTAACGTTTATATTTTTATTAAAAAGGATTATTTGATATTTGGAACACAGTTAAAAAAAAATAGAGACTACTACTGAGGCAGATTTCTTCACTCTAGTGCTTTTTGAGGAACTATGGAAAACTGCACTGTCTGGCGTGAGCAATCTGCCAACAAGTGCTGCCTGCTCAACTACTGCAGTGCAAGCAGAGTATGAAAAAAATATACTAATATAGAAAAATAAAATAATAAAAGATTTCCTACAGCTACCTTGAAGCTTAGGTTAGGACAGTCTCACAGTCAATCTATCAGGAACTAAAATAAACCAAATAAAAACAGCAACCAGTTAGCTTCACTGATTGCTGTTAAACAAACACACTAACCGAACTAATAAGAATCAGTTAATGAAAAAAGAAATTTCTTCACAACAGCAGTCAGAACAGTTAACTTCACTGCTGATGCTGATGTGAGCACAAAAAAATGACACTAAAAGTGTTAAAAAATTTAAAACAAAAAATAGACTGTTTGACTGACTAATGTGTTCTGTCCTAACTAAGGACAAAGAGACTGTACTACAACAAATATATTTTAAACTGAAGATAATTTTATCAACTTAATTTTTTTTTTAAATTAAAACTGAAGATAATACTATTAAGTTACTGAATAAAAAATATTTCTTCACTTTTACACTGACTGCCTGCAAAGCCAGCAAACATTAGATTAAACTAACTCTATGTGGACTGGAGTATAGATATAGATTCACTTAAAAAAAGAATTTAAAACCCAAGCAAACACACTAAACTGAGACTGACAGAAGATGAACTTTCTCTAGCAGCACTGCAGAAACAGCAGCACCACTGTAAAATCAAGTTAACAAAAATTAACTAATCAACTTTGCTGCTAAAAGACTCAACAGCTAAACTAGATTAAGATTTCTTTTCTTCTAGGCTAGCAAGCTAACAAGCTAGTCTACCCCTAGGGCAGAAGCCCTCAGGCCCACTAAGCTAAAGACTGATTCTATCTTTACTTTAAATCTTAATTAATTTTAAGCTAAATAAAAAATTTTTAAATAAAAAGATTTAAAAAAAAAAAAAAAAGTAATACCTGGTTGCTGTAGTCAGTAAGCAAGCAGGGAAGGCAAGCACTGGCAGTGCCAGCCAGGCACCTTGTGGCACACTGACTCAGTCAGCAGCACAGCAGTGCACAGCTTTCAAAAAGCACTAAAATTAAAAAAATAATTCTCAGGAATAGTCTCTCAAATTGAACAAGTGAGAACTGGCAGACACACCAAAACTCACAGAAGATCTCTAAGACAAGCAATGAGGCTAACACAGCACAAAAGCACAGTGTGTCACCAACAAAACTCAGTCAAAGAAGGGGGGAGAAAGTTCCACTGCCTGCTTTTATACTGCTGTTTAGTTATTTTTTAAATCCCCGATAAAGCACTCACCATTGGATAAGCCCCTATAGCATCATGTCACAGGAGTGAGCTGATTAGTTAAATGAAAATCAGCTCACTCCCATACCCCTCCTCTTTGATTCATACAAGGCATCCGAATGAACTAAAACACGAATTGAGGCAAATCAGTTCATTTTAGTTCATTAGTTCATTCGGTTTTTCTACCATCCCCATGTAAAGCAATGCAATGCTTTGAAAAAGCACGAATGAACTAATACACGAATTGAGGCAAATCAGTTCATTTTAGTTCATTAGTTCATTCGGTTTTTCTACTATCCCCATCTGTAAGCAATGCAAAGCTTTAAAAAGCGCGAATTGTTTGTGCGTTCGGTTCGCGAACGCTTCTCGTTCGGTAGTTTGCCTTATGAACATTACACTGACAGCCTGTAATTCAAAAAGCCGAACTAGTTATACGAATGAATGAAAGAATGATATAGACATTGCTATTCATTCGGTTATTCATTCGGTTATTAGTTCGGCTTTTTGAATTACACAGTGTGCTGTGTCAATTCGCACAGAGTGTAATTCAAAATGCCGAATGAACGAACAAACGAAAGATTTTCGGTAAACGGCCATTCGTTTGTTCGTTCTTTAGTTTGGATACCCATTCTTTATTCGGTATTCGTAAGAATGGAAGAAAATGCATATTTTCGGACGAAAATCAATTCGGACGAATACGAATGCCCAAGTCTAGTGCTTTGAGTGTTCTTTATAAAAATGCTTACGGTCACTTTATTAAGCTACTGCTTTAAAACTGCATTCACAGCAAGCTTTATGTATGTGAAACTGAGTGGTTGAGAACTTGCTGATTGGCTGCAGAAATGTGAAATTCTGAACATCAAAATTCCATATTAATTAGAGAAAAATAATGTACTACAATCATTTCAGCCATCCGTTGCTCCCATCACTCTAATTCTAGACCAGATATTGAAATTTAGGTTGTAATCTTAATATGTATTAACTTTAACCCATCGTTTGCCAGTAGGGTCTTATGCACATTCACTTGTGCTCATCGAATGTTAATATGCACTAGTTCATGATATATTACAAGCCACGCTATGGAAATTTCTTAGTTTTAATTATTTTCCAGCTTTCTGCCAGATAAAGTACGACAGCACAATAAATAGCATGTGTTTATTTCAGTTGAATTTTCTGTTCCCTTGTGTACGTTATTTCATAATAAGAACCAAATGATTCATTTAAAATATCTATGTGTTTGCTAAAAGCTTTCCTTTTATGAGCAATAGAAGTGGTTTATGTATCTATAACATTTTACTAGAAAACTGTATTATTATGAAGGCTGCCCTCAGTTGGCACTGATACAGCTGTTTTTCTATTGTTTGAATGTAGTAATAAAAGTTATTATAACTGAGTATTATACAACAAAAAATGTTTTCTTTATTTTGTAGTTTTTCTTCTTTTTATATTCTAGTATTATGGGGAAATGGGGCCTTAGTGTGGTGGGATATAGATAGTATTGTGTGGGACAGGGGCATTAGTGAGGGGATATGAACAGTATTGTGGGGGATTGAGTCTATGGTGGGGGGATACGTGATCGGAATAGTATTTTGGAGATCAGAACAGTATTTCAGGGTTTTAAGAACCGGGAAGTCCCTCCAGTAGCTGTCTGATAGACAGCCACTAGAGGAGGACTTAACCCTGCAAGGTAATTATTGCAGTTTATAAAAAACTGCAATAATTACACTTGTAGGGTTAAGGGTGATGGATGTTTGCACCCAGACCACTCCAATGGCAGAAGTGGTCTGAGTGCCTGGAGTATCCCTTTAATGTAGCTAAATATCATGTGTTCATTGGTTGTGACCAACAAAGTTAATTTAGTACTTCCATTAATTAAAGCCTTTTAAACCTTATACTAAACAAAAAGTTATACAATGTTAAAGAAAGGGATTCTCACAATACATTTATTGAAACGTATGAACTTCATCTCCAAGTTTTCCTTTACATTAGGATCACGTGTACTTTTTTTTTGCATTTTTTCAAGCACTTCCCCCTTTCCCTAAAAAAAGGCTTTCAGTCTGTGCCAGGTAATACATTTAATCGTGAGAAATCTCTGTGTTAGAGCCGCGAGCATGCACAAAAGCAGTTGTGGTTATAGTAGCCCATTTATTGAGAAGTGGGACTGTAGGTGAACTAGGACAGGCTTCCAGACACATGAAGTATTTTAGCAAGCTGATGTGCTTTATGCGTCTGGAATGTCTCTTTGTGTCTTTAGAGCTGATTTACACTAAGCCAGGTGACCTATTAGCTTATCTGGGATAACTTCTGCTTTAATTAGTGTGAATTGTTTTAAATCAAAGTGATATTCAAAGTTTAGGCCAAAAATCCAAAGTGAAAACTTACCTGACCACTTTTAATTGACTTCATGCTTTAGAGGATGCTCCTGTTAATCTTTAACTTGCATTTGTTTACATTTTTTGAGCATTAGTGTTAGATAGTCTTTATTGTTAGTCTTATGGTAGTAAATGTAAAAGACTGGTACAATAAGTTTTAGTGTTTCCTATAAACTGCGTGTGAACACAAGTTATTGTATCCGCTAAAACACATTAGTGGTGATAACAGGATAGCAACACAGTAAATAATTTTTGGTTTATCGAACATTGCTTCCAACGGAGACCAATATTATCAAAATAAATTGTTTCAATTAGCATGGAGACCAATACTGAAAAATAAAAAAACATATCAACACACAAATACAATTTGACAGAGGTTCCACCAGGTTTTCATAGTATTAGGGTGAATATTGAATGTTCACAACAAGTATTACACTTTTTACATGTAATTCTTTATATTTTAAATATGTATTTAAAATTTAGCAAATTTCATCACAATCTAGTTTATTCCAGGCACAACCAGGAGAACAGTGGTTAAAATATATCAGAAAATGATGTTCCAAAAAGTGGTGCAAATATGTAAAAAAGGTCGAGTCACACATTGTATATACCTACTGGTTCTACTTTTTTACATGGTGATATCCCCATTGTTAGAACATAAGACCTCTTTTTAGAAATTATCGTCTGGGGTTGCTGTATCTCTCGTGCAGAGATAACTTGCTGGCATTTCGGATCTGGACTGCCCGTATGGGTGGGACCAGTCTGATATGCTTCAGATATGTTCTCTCTGTAATGGCACAAGATGAGCAAAAATCAGCTTGAGAACTGAGCGGGGACCGACCGAAGGGCAGGCTATTTCAGCTGCTGCCCGTTCTCAGTATTCTCTTGCGACCCATTTTTGACTCTCCAGAACACTAAATCTCAACCATTGCTCCTCTATGCCGACTGCAAGGTGGAAATGAGTTTATAAGAATGATTGATACAGAACAAAGATAGAGGTACTTAGATCCAGGATACAGAGGTGTGCATTTTTAAATTTGAGGGTTTTTTGCACACATCAGAAATGCATATTTGTTAAATATAGGGGATAAATCAACATAATTACAAATCATGGGAAGTGACCCAAAACCCTTTATGTGAAGGCATTCTTCCCAGGCACAGTTAACAATTATTCATTTTAGATCTACAGTTTTAAAGGACTCACCATTAATATTTTTCATTAAATGTACTGATCCCTGGTGCTAACCTTCATTCTTCTATTACAAGCAACTAATGAGTTAGGAAATTCAACAAAGAAGAATTTAGGAATTGTTAATGGCAACGAATGTCAATCATTGGTTGCTAAGACAAATAAAATATTTTCCTGTTGAAAAATGTACAATGTTTGTCGGCGAAACAAAATATGGAATCAGTTTAGAAACATTGAGTGTCATATTTTTTAAATTTGTTATATTCTTGTGATAAACAAAAGTCAGTGTAAATTGTTTCGGAAAGGCAAATGTGTTAATTTAAGTTAGCCTACCCCTTCTTATACTTGACTAATGTTTAAGTGTGGATGATTGATGTTAAATACACACCTGGGGGCTATTTCTGGATCCTCAGGAGTTTGGGCCTCCCTTGATGCCTAGATTGGTGTTGAGTAAAGTTGAGGACCACCTAGCCTACTGTATATAATTTTCCTGGCTAAACATGGCAGCATCACTTATGGGTTAAGCTCCTCCCCAGCTGCCAGGACAGGAATAATGAATTAGTTGACAGATCCAATAAAGGCACCCTCCCCTATTAGATCCCCAGTCTTTTTTTCCTGCCCTAGCTGACAGATAGGGATAGTTCAATCCTCTGTAAAAGATATAATTTTTTTGGTCGCACCTACCAGGTTTAACTTGGCACTACCAGGGAAGTTCAGCCTCTCTCCCCAGAAGGGGCCAATAAACAGCTTGCCTGGGCAGGATTAATTGGTTCAAGTTTCTTATATGTTAAAAAACTGCAACGTGGGATCATCAGGAACAATTCAGTGAATACACCAGTTACAGTGTGGAGAATGAGTCCTCCGAACATCCCCCCAACTGCAGGATAGGTGGGAAGCCATCAGGGCAGTACAGTTTCGGCTTTTTGTTAGCCACTGGGGAGAGAAGTTCTTCCCTGACTGTATGGCTGAACTCTCAGCCACAAGTGCAGGGGGCTCTGATTCCCCTTCAAACTTGGGAAAAATGGTGGGAGTTAAAGTTTTTTCGGCATATTTTCTGTTACTGGATCTGCACGCAAAGATAAGCTGCCTCAGCATTTCTAGCCAGATTTTAAAAGTAAGATTTAAGTTTAAAAATTAAATGTATCTTTCTTTTCAGATATTACTGTCAGAACAGAACCAGTTATTGGAATTTTATTTTCTAGATGGCGTCTTCTCCCACCTCCCCTATACACGAACCTAGAAGAATAAGGTGAGACCACATATGTTTAAGGGGGTCAAAAGAGAGCAGTGATGGCCTGTAAGTATTAATCATATGGCCATATCATTTCAGCCCAATGAAAACTCCCAAGAAGAACAAGAAACAAAAGACCAATCGATGTATGGGCTGTGGTTCAAAGGCCTCTGAGGGCAAGAACCTGTGTTTCCCTTGTATGGAAGAAGTATCAGAAAGACATACAAGAAGAAATCCCCACAAGTAAATTTAAAACAGTGGATTTCCCAAGAAATAGCAGAGGGATTCCAAACTATATCCAAAGCCACCAAGAGACAGACACCGGCTAATATATCCTCAGACTCTGAAAATTATATTCTCCAGATAGATGTGGCTGATATCCGCATAGCCAAAAAATCCACCCTTCCAATCGATAGCATGGCTTCACAGATTCAACCCATGGAGAAAAGGCTAGACTCTGATCTCATAAAAGCCTACGTGGCAATCAGATCCGGCCTACATCCTGCGGTGGCTATGACTTTGGTCCCAAGAGCTCTGAAAGTTTGGGTAAATAATCTAGAATAGGATATAGCCAGCAGAGTTAGCAGAGAGAATCTTCTGGAATCAATAAAATATCTCAAGCTAGTGGCGGAATTTTCTTCAGAAGCTTCCCTAGATATAACCAAGATTTTGGCCAGAAGTCTGGCCCTAAGTGTGGCTTCTAGAAGAGCTTTATGGTTACATTCCTGGGGTGCAGACTACACTTTAAAAGCAAACTTATGTGCCTTACCATTCCAAGGAGATCGCCTTTTTGGGAAATCCTTGGATGAGGCTATCCAGAGAGTGGCAGAGGGAAAAAAAGGTATTTTTAAGACCTTCCAATTCTAATTGGATAGATAGAAGAAATAAAGATTGGGTATTTTGAGAAAGTCATTGCTACAAGCTTCCAGAGAGTTTGTCAGATCTTACCAGTGGAGAACACAACAACCAGCCTCTACAAGCAACAGAGGAACTCAAGGCAGAGGCTTCAAGCAGTCATCTAAGTCCTTATGATGCCAGGCAGGCCCATATTGAATACATAGGAGGTTGCCTCAAGGAGTTGTATCCAGTCTGGGCCACCTATATCAGACAACTGGGTCCTGAGTATGATAGAAGAAGTTTACAGACTCGAATTTACGAATATTCCATACTGAAGATATGTAAGAAGATCAATGGTGTCTACAGGATTAAAATCCTGAGCTATCAGACAAGAAATCCAAAAATTGTTACAACTACAGGTGATAGAAAAGGTACCACCAGAAGAGAGATACCAAGGATTTTACTCTATAGTCTTCCTAGCCCCAAAACCACAAGGGAAATAAAGATTAACTCTGGATCTCAAATGTTTAAATCCATTTCAGAAAAACAGATCTTTCAAGATTGAGTCCATTTCCAGCCTAAAACAAGCGATTCACAAAAACGACTGTATGACTTCAGTGAATTTACAGATTCCTATTCATCAGAAGCATCAGAAGTTCCTGAGGTTCATAGTGTGGGGGACAGCACTTCCAGTTTCATGGCCTTCCGTTCGGCCTGAGTTTAGCATTGAGAACTTTTTTCAAGGTTCTGGTAGCTGTCATTGTGGTTCTCAGAAGACAAAGGATCCAGGTTTTCCATTATCTGAAGGACCCCCTAATAGTAGCTCAAGTTCGACTGACATAATTGAAATACACTCAAGAAGTGGTTGCGATCCTGACAAGATTTGGTTGGATCTTAAATCAGAAGAAAAGCAGACTAAATCCATCAAAAACAGTGTTTCCGGGAGTAGCTATAAACACTTTGAAGGCAACTATCTCTTTATCTGTGGACAGACAAATAAGAATACAGGAAAAAACTCAGAGGTTAATGACCAGCGACTTTCTAACGGCTAGAGACTACATTAATTTACTGGGATCCCTTACGTCAACTATTGACTTAGTAAGAGGGGTTCATTTGCATGTTAGACCTGCACAGACAAACTTTCTAAGGCAATTTAGGAAGACTACTCAAGACTGTTACCAACTTATAGTCATTCCACAGGAACTCAAACGTCACTTGAGACGGTGGTATCAGATGCAAAACCTAAGCAGAGAATTTCCTCTGGAGGAAGAGGGCAATTATAACAACAGATGCCAGTTCCAAAGGCCCACTTCAACAATCTAATAGCCCAAGGTGTCTGGAACATAGAATATTAGCATCTCCACTCAAACATCCTAGAATTGAGAGTGGTCTTCAAAGCACTAATGTCATTTATGGATCACTTAAAGAACAAGTGGGTACTGATATAAACAGACAAAAGGTCAGTAGCATCTTACCTTAATCATCAGGGAGGAACAAGAATCAGGAAACTCCTATTCGAACTACCACCAATATTTTTATTGGCCCAGAACCATCTTCAGAGACTGAAAGAAGTATATCTTCAGGGACTATCTGAGCCGATCCTACATAGACCCAGGAGAATGGAGCCTGAACAAGGAAGTTTTTCAGGAAATAGTTTCAGTATAGGGCATTCCACAGATAGACCTCATGGCAACATTCAAGAATTCTCAAGTCCCAAGGTTCTTTTCAAGAGGGCAAGATCATCAGGCAGAGACTCCGGGTGCACTCTCCCAGGAGTGGTTATTTGATGTGGCATATATATTTCCTCCTATACCTATGATTCCTCAAGTTCTGAATTTTTTTTGGCAAGCACAAAAGACAGTAATCGCAGTATTGCTAATGTGCAATCAGCTTAAACTTGTTAACTGTAAAAACTCTGTTTCTTGTGGCTATAACATCGGCAAGAAGAATGTCTGAACTGCAAGCACTATCATCGGAAGAACCTTATACCACGTTTTACCATGATAGAATAGTGCTAATTCCCAAACAAGAGTTCCTTCCCAAGGTGATTTCACAGATCTATCTAGAGCAGGAAATAATTCTTCCATCATTTCTTCCACAACCATGTTCAGAAGGTGAAATGGTTTGGTTCAAAGTGGATTTCATGAGAAGTCTCTGTATGTATTTGGAACATTCTGCCATGTTCAGGAAGTCCGATAGGCTTTTCGTTCTTCCATCAGGAACAATAAAAGGTAAAGCAGCATCCATCATCCCTTAGAAGATGGATAGCAGTGGCAATTATTAAAGCATATTGTGCACAAGGTAAAGCTACCCCCATCAAGGTAAAGACTCACTTTAACTACTTCATGGGCTTATGTGGCAGAGGTGTCTATAGAAAATATTTGTAAGGCAGCTTCTTGGTCATCACACTTTTATCAAGCATTACAGGCTTGATTTGATTTGGCTTCTGCACACTTCAGACGTCTGTTGCATTAAGCAAATAAAATACTAAGCAGCAAAATTGGAGTACTTTATTTATTTTTCCAGCCCTTCATTAAGCTTGGGTTTTACTCATAAGTGATGCTGCCATGTTTAGCCAGGAAACGAGAAAGTTTATCAAATACTTTCCATAATTTTCTTTTCCTGGCTAAACATGGCAGCATCATGCTTTCTCCCTTCTGGACTTCTTTTTTCTAGCTGAGCTTTATAAAAGACTGGGGATCTCAGGGGGAGGGGGCCTTTATTTGATCTGTCAACTAATTAATTAATCCTGTCCTGACAGCTGGGGAGGAGCTTAAACCATAAGTGATGCTGCTATGTATCTTAGCCAGGAAAAGAAAATTACGGAAAGTATTTGATACATTTTCTCGTTTTAGTCTCCTGTCACATAGAACATGGTATGACAGGGTGACAGTCCAGTTAATATCTCTCAAATTGAATTTCAAAATCTCATGATTCATTCTACAAATTAAAGGGTAACTTCAACCACTATGATCACTTCAGGGATTTGAAGTGATCGTGGTGGTAAGGGTCAGTATGTTTAGTGTTTCTGCTTGTTACATTGCACATACATAGATATTGGTAATTGTGTGCTGGAGGCTAGTTGCAATTGGCACCTAGCTTGTTGGACTTCTTGCCCATTGTGTTCTCCATGAAGGACTTTTGGACTGGAGACTGTCTAATTTTAAATTACATGTCAGAATTTTGCCCAGAGCTTCGAGTTAGTGTCCCCAGTCAGTTTTACAGAACTGCATTAATTGAAATAAATTTGAGCTTATTAACTGAACAACCCATGCTGGCAAAAAAAAAAAAAAAATAGTGTGAAAAAAATAAACTCAACTCTTGCTATTAGTAAATAAAACAAGGTCAAAGCTGTCATTAATCACTTTGAAGTGGGTTGTACTGACACATATTGCAAACAATCCGTCACAAAAACAGCAACAAACCCAGCTATATAATACGACTGCACAGGTACTAAGTCCCATCTGACCAAAATGTGGTCTATACTCCTTCTTGTGAGTATTGCTGCGGTGTCTGCAGATCCTAAAGAGTTCCACGGGTAAGAAAAATAATGCATATAGTTATGGTCGAAATTATTAAATTAATCAGTTTGTTTTCACTAATTGTTTTCTTTTTTTTTAATTTCAAGGGATAAAGTTTTCCGAGTATTTCCCCAAAATGAAGAACACGTTGAAATAATAAAATCCATTGCAAGCAATACACAGGTATGATCTCAATTTATTTAATAAATATTAAACTTATACTCTTAAAAAAAGCATAACACTTACATTTCAGTGAAAATTCAAGGTAACTTCAAAGTGAATGTCAAAATTGAAAGTCCTCTCATGTTGTAGAAAAAATTGATTGGCAACTGAAACAGAACTTTGCTTTAAGTTCATTTATGCCCATTGCCAAATTTTGTCAGCTTTATTGTTATACATAAGTACATTTTATATATTTTATGAAAACTAGAGCACTCCGAAAAAAAAATAAACAGATTCAGACATTGAAGAAGCAGATTAAAGTTTATTTTTAGTGTCGAGCCAATTTTAGATCAAAATAGCCGAACTGGAAAAGTTCTCTAGGTCAGCTATACTTTACATTCAGCTATCTGTACTTTTTAAAATTAAATTCACTTTGAATTCTCACTTTAGTAAATAACCCTGTTATTCTTTTGTCATGAAGACATTTGAAATATTTGATACAGTAAATTTTAAAAACTGAAGTATCAATGATACACGTTTGCATATCTTTTTAAGTTTAGTGCTTTTAACCTTTACTATCATACATTTTAAGAGACCAAAGTGAAATTATAAATATTTTTCTTGACTCCTACAACAGTTTTTGAAGGTCAAATTCAAATATTTAGCTTTCTCGATATGAAAAAAAGCCTAGAATATCAGTGTGGAATGAAATATTTCTTTGGCACAATGTAAATGCTGAATCGTATATTTCTTACATTGTTTTGTAATTATTTTTTCTTGGCTTGTCCCTCTTCTTGTCATTGAAAATCATTAAAGTCACATGTGACTCAGAGTTAAATAATCTGACAATAATCCATTAGATATGCATCAATTATTCAAAGACAATGCTAACATATTCTGTGTCGCACTGTAATATGACAAATAAATCACATATATTTTTGGAAATACTTTTTATTAATTGGCAAAACAATTCTATAAACATATAGCAACAAAACCTTCTTTATCCAATTCATGTAAGCAGCTGCATGGGATAAGCAATTTTATTGTTGAGGTATTTGAAGAAAAAAAAGTAATATTTACAGCCAAGGAGGTAAAATTTATTTAGTATATCATCCATGGTCCAAAAGCAACTCCAAAGTGTGAAATTATAGAATGTGTGATATTGATTCATTAATAATGCTGCAATCCATCTATGTCAATGCCTCAGATCACTAAAATGTAATAAAATTCAATTTTACATAGTAAATTGTTACACGCTTAACATGTCTGACATCTCAGTTTCCCATCTACATTATCAATGGTGGTGTCCATACTATTTAGCATACAGCACAAAACAAGGTTATTTTCTAAACTCCAAATTACAGCAAAATAAATGTTTTGTTGCAAAATTGAAGCAAAATTATCTTGAGTTCTCCAGATCAACTATAGTCACCACTTTAGATATTTAGATAATTTAGATGATAATTTGTTACAAATTAAACTTTAGTGAATAAGTCTTTAAGTGTAAATGTGAGAGATTTATTTTAATGTCACTGATAAGAGCCTGCACTTTATAGGTGTTTTTTAGAGCACCAGTGATCTATTATTGTTTTTTAGTCTCTTACTTCTTGCACAATTCATTTTTTTAATCTGTAGCATTTGGAAAAAAATTTTTTTGATGAAATAGATATTTCAGAAAAATATAGCAGAGGTCAAATAGAGACATGTCGATACTTATTAGACCATTTTAAGAACAATTTAACAAATGAAAACAGATTAAAGACCAAATATCAGATACATTTCTTAACAATTTGATAAATCTATTCCATTGTCTTTCAAAACTCACCAGGTTGCAGTTAATACAATTTTTAATGGTGTGCAGACTTGCAATAACTTGTTCATATGAGCAATATGTATTATTTGCACCAATTACCCAGTAACTTCTAAAATCATTTTTTTCCATCGCAATCTGGCTACTCCATGAATTTTTAAACTCGAATTGAAATCTGTTGCATTTATCCACTGTCAATGTTTCTACTAATTTTGTGTTACTGCTATTTGATATACCTAGGTGATTCCTGGGTACACTAGTTTGTCTCTGTACATCTATAGATGAAACAGACTGGAAGCAGGGCCGGCCTTAGGGGTGTGCGAGCTGTGCGGCTGCACAGAGCGCCATGGAGCAGGTGAGACCCTGCGGCCGCACAGCTCACACATGGCCGGCCGAGGATAAAAAAAAAAAATTGTGGCGGTGGCGGGGCTTCCCGTGCGGTGGGGCTAAAATGCCATCTAACTGCTGCAGGGAAAGCAGGAAAGAGTCCCTACTTCCCCCAACAACCAGATTCCAGGAGCTGCACTGTCTGTCTGCATACACAAGGAACAGAGGTAACTATGTGTGATTGTCTGTCTGTGTGTTTGACTGTCTGCCTGTGTGTGTGTGTGTGTGTGTGTGTGTGACTGTCTGACTGTCTGCCTGTGTGTGTGTGTGTGTGTGTGTGTGTGTGTGTGAGAGACTGTCTGTGTGTGTGACTGTCTGTGTGTTTGACTGTCTGTGTGTGTGTGACTGTTTGTGTGTGTGTGACTGTGTGTGTGACTGTCTGCCTCTGTGACAGTGTGTGTGTGTGTGACTGTGTGTGTGTTTGACTGTGTGTGTGTGACTGTCTGCCTGTGTGTGTGTGACTGTCTGCCTGTGTGTGTGACTCTGTGTGTGTGGCTGTCTGCCTGTGTGTGTGACTCTGTGTGTGTGGCTGTCTATCCTGTATGTGTGACTGTCTGCCTGTGTGTGTGACTGTCTGCCTGTGTGTGTTTGGCTGTCTGCCTGTGTGTGTGGCTGTCTGTGTGTGTGTGTGGCTGTCTGTGTGTTTGACTGTCTGCCTGTGTGTGTGTGTGTGTGTGTGTGTGTGTGAGACTGTCTGTGTGTGTGAGACTGCCTGCCTGTGTGTTTGGCTGTCTGCCTGTGTGTGTGTGACTGCCTATGTGTTACTGTCTGGGCAGACTAGATGGGCCGAATGGATCTTATCTGCCGTCGCATTCTATGTCTGTGTGTGTGTTTGTGTGGGGCTGTCTGCCTGTATGTGTGACAGGGTGTGTGGAAAGGGGGAAGGAGGGTGGGGAAGGAGTGGGGGGAGGAGGGGGAGGGGAAGGAGGAGGCGCTGTGAAGATTTTCACAGATTTTCTCCCAAAGGCCTAAGGCCTGCCCTGACTGGAAGAGTTTTGTTATGTATTTCTGTAAATTATTTTATAATATTAATTGGAATATATGCTCCCATCGACAGTATTGGTCAATCATCTCATTTGCAAAAGTATTTTATTATTAGGATATAGGGGTAAATACCTGGTTTAACTCACAGATGTTCTTCCGATTATCCTTAATTTTAATATCGCAAAAACAACTCTATATAATTGTATCTAAATGCTTCACATAATGGG
>OW240913.1:77354089-77383459 GCA_933207985.1 Pelobates cultripes | reverse complement strand
GAAGCTGGCAGCAGTGGCAGACAACTGACTGCTATTCAATCTATAACAGTGAAAAAAGTTTTTTGTTTTTAAATCCAAGCTATTGTGACACCAGATGTAATTGGTGGCACTGACTGGGGAAATGGGCACTGTGAGCCTGATACAGAAGCTGGCAGCAGTGGCAGACAACTAAGTGCATTTACATTAGATAGAAAAAAAAAATCCAAAAAAAGCATACCCTTATCCCTAACCTAGCTATGCTTTTCCCTATCTTATGAACAGCAGCTACACTTTCCCTCCTCTCACTAAGCATGCAGCTTGAGAATGAATCTAAAATGGATGCTGTCCAGTAGGTGGGAGGGTCTGCTAGGGAGGGTGTGCTGCTAATTGGCTGGAATGTGTCTGCTGACTGTGAGGTACAGGTCAAAGTTTACTCAATGATGACGAATAGGGGGCGGATCGAACCGCGCATATGTTCGCCCGCCGTGGCGAACGCGAACATGCTATGTTCGCCAGGAACCGTTCGCCGGCGAACCGTTCGGTACATCACTAATCAGGAGTAGAACTGAACCTTTAATCACACAACCTTCTTTTAAAGCATTCTCCCATGCAAGGGAGGGATTTACAGTAATACACAATACACCAATCATACACGAATTGCCACCCACACATCCCCTTCCTTAGTGTGACACATAATCCCATTATGCAGGACACAGTTCCCCTGGTTTTCTGGATGTACCCCTAAACATAGGAGTGCCCCTTTAAATTTTACCCCTGGTAGCCCTGATCTGGGTGAGACACATATCCAAAAATCACCCAGATCAGATCAGGGGTACAGGAGTTATGGGGGTTTAAAGTTTTGTGGAGGTCCCTTTAGGCCCACTGAAGCATGGCTTTCCAGCCCAAACCAGTTCCAACTAGTCTGGCAGTGTGCCTGGGACAACGCCCTGCTGGAGAACAATGGGACATGAAACGGGGGAGGGGTACACCTTCCTATACACAATCTATATACAGTCTAATAGAAGTCCATACACTGTTACTTAGAGTTTTGTGTACTCCAGGCATAGGAAAATCTCTGCAGGGCCAACAATCAATAAAAGGGAATGAGACAGCCAAAAAGCGGTTCCGCTACATTCATATCACATTGGAGTCAAGGGATACAAGCAAAAAGGTTTCTGTTGCTACCTTAAAGACACAGAAAGCCAGTATGTTCAGAGCCATAATGTCTAAAGGGCTCTTGAAGTGTGAGCATTCCCTTCTAAAAATGTGATTTCTTTTTATACTAATTGTAAACAATAATGTACCATTCAGTGGCGTACATACCAGGGTCGCAGGGGTCGCGACTGCGACCGGGCCCGGCCCACCAGGGGGCCCGGCCGCCCCTGCGACCCGGTATGTACGCCCAGGGCCAGCCTCTTCCCCTGGGGGGCCCAGGAGCCGGCCACCCCAGGGCCCCCTGAGGCTGGCCCTGCTGACCCCGGGTGGCCGGTCAGGCAGGCGGGCGCGCGAGGGAGCACTCAGTGCTTCCTCTTCAGCTCCCTCGCGCACCGCAATGATACCGGAGCCGGAAGATGACGTCATCTTCCGGCTCCGGCATCCCTACGTGGCGCGCGAGGGAGCTGAAGAGGAAGCACTGAGTGCTCCCTCGCGCGCCCGCCTGCCTGCCTGCCCGCCCGACCGGCCACCCGCCCAGGAGCCCAGCAGACCACTGGACCCCAGGGAATCCCCCCAGCACTCCAAAAGGTAAGGAGGCTGGGGGGATTAAATTAAAAAAAAAAATCATGTGTGAGTGTTAGTGTGTGTGAGTGTTAGTGTGTGTGAGTGTTAGAGTGAGTGTTAGTGTGTGTGTGTTAGAGTGTGTGTGAGTTAGTGTGAGTGTTAGTGTGTGTGAGTGTTAGAGTGAGTGTTAGTGTGTTTGTTAGTGTGTGTGTGAGTGTTAGAGTGAGTGTTAGTGTGTGTCTGCTAGTGAGTGTTAGTGTGTTAGTGTGTGTGTCTGCTAGTGAGTGTCAGTGAGTGTGTTACTGTGTGTGTCTTACTGAGTGTGTGTGTGTTAGTGAGTCTGTTTGATGTCTGTTAGTGAGTGTGTGTTTGTCAATGAGTGTATGTTTTGTAAGTGAGTGTGTATGTATGTCTGTCGCTGACTGTATCTCTGTCAGTAAATGTGTGTGTCTGTTAGCTAGTGTGTATGCGACTGTAAGTGTGTGTGTGTCTTCAGCACTTACCTTTCTCCAGCGCCGGACTCCCTTGGCGCTGGGGATCCCTCAGCCTCTCAGCTCCGAATGCGACCGCGCACGCATTCAAGCCGCCCATAGGAAAGCATTACTCAATGCTTTCCTATGGACGTTCAGTGTGCTCCTCTAGCGGCTGTCAGTGAGACAGCCACTAGAGGCTGGATTAACCCTCAGTGAAACAGCAGTTTCTCTGAAACTGCTATGTTTTCAGCTGCAGGGTTAAAACTAGAGGGACCTGACACCCAGACAACTTCATTGAGCTGATGTGATCTGGGTGTCTGTAGTGGTCCTTTAAAGGACCACTATAGTGCCAGGAAAACACTCGTTTTCCTGGCACTATAGTGCCCTGAGGGTGCCCCCACCCTCAGGGACCCCCACCTGCCCGGCTCTGGAAAGAGGTAAAACTTACCTTTTTCCACCGCTGGGCGGAGAGCTCTCCTCCTCCGATCCTCCTCTTCTCCTCCCCGTCGGCTGTATGCGCACGCGCGGCAAGAGCTGTGCACGCATTCAGCCGGTCACATAGGAAAGCATTCATAATGCTTTCCTATGGACGCTGGCGTGCTCTCACTCTGAAAATCACAGTGAGAAGCACGCAAGCGCCTCTAGCGGCTGTCAATGGGACAGCCACTAGAGGAAATAGGGGAAGGCTTAACCCATTCATAAACACAGCAGTTTCTCGGACCACTTCATTAAGCTGAAGTGGTCTGGGTGCCTAGAGTGGTCCTTTAAGTGTGTGTGCATCTGCATGCACTGGCGTACATACCGCGGTCGCAGGGGTCGCAGCCCGGTAACCCCTGCGACCAGGTGCCCACCGCCATGTGTTGCGGCCCGGCCCGCGCGCGGGGGGGGGCCCACGGATCAATTTTCGCACCGGGGCCCCATGGGTCATGTGTACGCCACTGGTACCATTGTATATTTATCTTTATCTACTTAACATTACTTGACATAAGACACAATTTCCCTCGTCAAACCCACTTGCGGTGAAATCCTGACAACTGTATTTCTCACCCCAAAGATGCCCATTTCATTGTCATGCTCATGATGTCAGAAAAAGTATGACATGATAATTAAATCATGCTTAGCCCAGGATCCTGTGTTATGAAATAATTTAATTGAATCTACTTTTTAATACATTTGTAACCATTATAGTAACACACCTTATTCTAATCTTTTTAAAATATACTCATTCTGCAATTTGACTAGAATCCCAGTTCAATAAGAAAGAAAAATGCAGAGTATACAAATAGAGTATACAAGGAATATTTTACATAAGGTGTGTGCGAGATTAATGGTTACACTAGATTGGATGCCTTTAAGGAATCCGAAATAGTTACTACTTGGGTACAATTTTACATATATTGGTGCCAGTAAAGTTCAAAGTATATTCAAATGTGTATGTTTTGTGTACAATCTCAATAATGACGTTACTATGGAACAGACCCCTTCTTTACAGCATAGTACCAGGGGTATTAAATCTTCCGCTGTGTGTCCAAGTCCCCCATTATGACCACTTAGTGATGTAAGAATTTGGTCGCTAATACAAATAATTCTGCTAATTCATCATGAAATATTATGCTGGACTATGAGAATGTCTCTACTATGAAAAGGTTAATATGCACAATACTTAGCTTCACTTATTATTTTTTAAAGCATTTACTTATTGAAACTATGCAAGAGAAGTGGTTCAATAAAAGAAAAAAAAATCTGGATTTTCTTCCAAGGTCAGGAAGTTAATAACTTACCATGTGAGTTTTCTGGACCCCAATGCAAAATTCATCTGTAAATCTTGTTGTAAATACTGGATATAAGTGTGCATTGTCAGCAATTGTTGCCAAACCTTTATTATAAAAGCGAATGCTCAGAGTGGAATGTTGTAATTTCCAGCTGCACAGTGTCAAGTAACTTAACTTGACATGACATGAACAAAGCTTTGCACAGGCTTTCTCTATCTGAACAATGTTTTTTCGCATGTAATTATACCTCCCAATATTTCAAATGGACATATAGAAACACTTTCATTTTAGAGGTGTGAATAATGGTGTGGCCACTGGCCAGGGGCAGGGCTTTTCTGAGAAATGTTAGGTGACAATTTTTCAACTACAATGGGATTTTGGAAAAGAACAATGTATCTTATTTAATTTCTAAATACATGCATTGTAGTTTAAAGTGGATCTATCACATTCTGGGGTCTTTACATATTTTGCAAAGACCCCTGGAAGTGACATTTCTGATGAGAGTCTGTTGACCGTAAGGTAATGGGGAAGGGTAGTTGTACTTACCTGAAGCTTTCTTTCATGGCCACAGCCATCTTTTCTCTGCACATCCTCTTCAACTTGCCCTTATCCAGGTACATCTTGCAGTGAGAATTATTTGGAAAGGGAGGGATAGAATCTGAGGAGTCAGTAGTCATGCATGACAGTACATCACTGAGGCCTATTGAGGGACAAGCAAGACCACAGGAGACCAAATGAGCCTCAATAGATCTATGTCCGAATCCCACATCTATCATTTGTGACAGCTGCTGGAATTAGACAAAAGTTGATTGCGTAGCTACGTATTTTGTCAACTTTTGTCAAGCTCGGATTTATCATGAGATAAAATAGTCCCTATTTTGTTTTATGGTGTCTTTAGACTGTATTCCAACACAGTCAAGATCAGTATTTCATCCAGATTGTATCTGAAATACTGAGAAGTGACAGAGCCACTTTAAAAACACAGTGAGTGCTAATGTGGAACTCTTAGAAAATGGACATTAGAATATAAAAAAGGGACAGGGGGGCGGGGGTTTTGGATCAACAATAGGGACTGTCTTTCCTAAATAAGGACACTTTGGAGACGTGGATTACCCTTGCAGTTGTTTTCTTATAAACCGTGCATATTACTACACATGCAGTGAGAACATTGTCACAGTTAAAGTAATATTGCTGCATCAACTTCATGATAATTGGGGTTAGAAGTTGACAAAGTAACACTTTCTATAAATGCTGAATCACCACAGCAACCACAGTTTTTTGCATGTTGTTAAATACACTGTAAAATGGGGTGGAACATAAAGTGAAAATGTTGGGTGGCTAACGACTGAGGTACATAAAATATTAAAGGGAAAATTAAAAAGAAAAACTTAAAAAACATACACAGGTCCATTATTGACACAAGAGAGCCAGAGAAAAAAATACAGTGGATTTAGAGTAGGTGACATAGCAAAAACAGGTATTATTAATTTATAGCAATTATTTCCAGCAATCCGAATTGGTCTATTTTATAGCAATAGTTAACCAAGGTACAGTAGTTACAATACATGACAATAGCCAACCTACTGGTACACATAATCATGAAGGTCTCCCTAACTGTAGTTGAAAATGTGATTTTAATATAGGTATGTTGTAGTTTCAAATTCTAGAGAGGGATCGAATATGAAAGAGAAATATTATGAAAAAAATGATAGTGCAATTGACTATTTTCACATAGTGGCTACAGAAGTGTAGCTTTTGAAGTGCTGGAATAAGGTAAAACTACAGTGGAGGATATTTATCAAAATGATGTGAAAAGTGTCTTTTTTTTTCATTACAAAATTCCACAAGTTTTCATATAAATTTTAAAAAATGCCAAATTTAGAGTGGCAGAAAAACTTCCTTTTCTGAAAAAATTGAAAGCAATGGTGGAAATATGTATTAATGCAATGTACTTGTGAAAAATGGCACATATTCAAAAATGACAGAGTATAATAAAAGCAATAGCTAAAACATTAAAACCTGACAGATTTAATAAATTCCTCCACAAATTCACCAAAAACTCACAGATAATTAGAAAAGTATCAGCGAGGAGAAACAACTGTTATGTGTAATTGAGAGTAGCAGGGGCTGCAATTAAGTGAACCTAATGCAGTCCCAAACCGAGTGGAAGAATCTTCTGACAAGAAAGTAGAATGTTCATGTTATAATTGAACAATATGTAAATAACAGCCTTTGGTTTTACAATTCAGTTTGATAAAAAAAAAAAAAACATCAAGGGGGTGGGGTCTGACAGCTGACATGTTGAATGGGCTCCACAGAGAAATCAACTTATTTTGCCCAAGATTGGACTTTATTGTTCTCTATTTTGTTACAAGCCAGTTATTAACTCTGGGGACCACTCTGCTGACTAATTGGCTCCCTCGGGCCTGCTATGGTGGCTTTCTCGGTGGCCTACTGCGGCATTCGAGGTTGGGGAGGCGGTCGATCCTTGCCCTTGGTTTAAAGTCTGAAAACTCTGTGCCCTGTCGTCCCCCTTTAGACCGGTGGGGGTTATCCCGCAGGTGATTTGGACTGGTCAACTTGCCAAAACCCCTACCTGCGACCTGCAGAGTCAAGACCTAACTATCAAGATGCCCACCCTGCAAGTGTCTGCCATCAAACACGTCAACCCGCTGCTCCAGACCTACGATCCCGTCTGCACAACCTTCTGGGCAAGGCTCTATGGTCAGGCGTTTACCTCTATTTCGGATGACCGAGCCGCGGCCCCACAGTGCCATCCAGATGACCAGCGCCGCATGTACAGATGTCCCCCACGTGTTTCCAGACAACGCAACAGGCAGCCACAGCGAACGCCTGCATCTCCTCACTCAGACCTGCGTTAATGCTGCAACGCAACCCGAGAACAGCTGCACAAATCTCCTCATCTCCAGCATGGCCAGCCTGCTCCGGGGACTTGCCAAGCATGCAGGACAAGGGACCACGCGGATGCAGATTTTGGCTAAAGACCTAGAGACTTTCCGGTGTAAAATATCAAAAAGCTATCAGACAATGGGGAAGACTGGGACTCTCCATCAATTGGCATCGGCTAAGTGTGTCACTTGAGTTTTGCCTGCAGCGAAGCTGCATTAATGTTGCACTCACTATGCACAATGTCTTTTATGACCACACTGTGTTCCCCTATTAGTGGGCTTTCCTTGCTCACTTATACTAATCCCATCTGATCACCTAGCAGAATTTGTCTCATATCAATCCCCAGTTCTGTGGCTCTGTACAGCTTGCTTTATCTTAACTTTGCTTACCACTCAGAGCTGTTTCTAATATAAAAAGTGCTGTACCATTGACATTTCAAATGGTTACTTTTCTGCCTTGACATTTATACTACTGTGATTTGTTTGAGCATCCTTGATTGACATCTGGTGCACTACAAAAATAAAATATATATATATTTTTTTTTTTTTTAACTGAGAATCGAGATTTTTTTAGGAGAGGCCCTGCTGAGAGTATAATAAACATATATAATAACAATGAATTAACGATGTATGATATATTCATTAAATCGCATAATTCAAAAACTATCTTAATAAAAAACAATTAGAATAAAGTTACTAAATTGGGGGGAAATAATTAATTTCAGTAGCGTTGAATCCAAATTTCTATTTTATCCTTAATTTTGCTAAGCCTGTTGTCACCCCACCAGAAGTTGCTGTTCAGTGAAAATACCCCTTGCACAAATAAAACTAGTTAAAATTTAATTTTATATTTCCTTTCTTGAAATACTTATGGCAGTAGCAGAAAACAGATGCACAAAGGCACAAACAAAAAAAATTACTTTTGACTTTGTCAACACAGATAAATAAAATCAAACGCTATCCGTCAAAACCATTATGAGTGTCAGAATTGATATTGCTTCTCATCGACACAACGAGAACAAATAGGATAACTTTATGTGTTAACTCAAAACACATGAGAATTTAATAGAATTTGGGATCCTTGAATATCATCTAAAAAAGGCTAACTGTTTCTTAAATTACAATCTTTCTATTGGTATTTATGATAGAGACATTATTTAGGGTACATTCATATATGCTAATGAAACATCAAGTCACACAATCAGAAGAGTAGCGATAACGGGAAATTATTCTTTTATTTTTTATGAACAGTAACATGTATACAATCAAATAAGAGTAAGCAGGCTTGAATTATATGTTTTTATACACTTCTTTAGGCAGAGGTAACGCTTTCTTAAGCAATGTTTAGTCATATAAAGCATTAGTTTAAGAAAAGAACACATCTTAAAATGCAGTAGAATATTTAGGCATTACCCCTGGTAACAAATATTGCAATAAAAAATAGCCTTTTTGCAAAAAAATGGAAAGTTAGCACAGGTTCCTAACAGAGTCCTTTAAAAAAAATCTGTATAAAAATCAGTATGGTTAGAAATGCAAACATGGATGACATCTGAACCACTAGGAGATCAGTCCTAGATGAAGAAGAATCTATATTCAGCCAATCGTCGAGGAGAGAAAAGTACTATCCTCCAAACCGTCTTCATGTCGTAAGGTGTTGTTCCAGTCGAGTTTAGAAAATATTGTCCAGAAAGTCTCAACTTTACTAGAGACAATAAAGGCAAAGGCACGATATGGAGCAGCTTCTTAGACTGAAATTGGAAACCCTCAAGTGCAGTACTGTATAGTGTATGATACGTAGTTGTCTAATGAGGTGATTGTGATCATTTGCATGCAGTTTGTGACCATAAACAATAGTGGTCAGATCATCATGTCTCACTCAGCTTCAGTCTATGCTCCAGAGTAAGTTTCATCCTCTGGCCTGGGAAAACCATAATGTGACAGAATAGTTCAGAGAGAAGATGAACAGTCAAAAAAACAGGAAGCTGATAAAAAAAAAGACAGAGAAAAGTGTAACAAAGATAGGGTAGACGAAGAGAAAGGAAAGTAGTATCGGGCTGAGGAAGAATAACTAAATCCTTTTTCACAGGTAATGACTTCAGCATTTCTGCTCCAATTTTTTATGGTTTCTATGTTTAACTTTTCCTGTGAGAAAAAATAAATTGGGTACATGTTTGGTTATATAATTTAAGTTCCTGCACTTGTTCTCGCTGTCACAAAGAAAATATTACAATGACGTTCCAAATGTCAGAACACTAGACGTCATTTGCTACTCAAAAAGAATACAGACGTACAGAGATTTTTATAGCTTGTTTCAGTCGTAATGGGCAGAGTAGATCACCCAAAATAAATATATTATCTGTGAAGTGTCATTTCTCTTTAGTAACTATAAAAACCATGTGAACGATTAGAGAATTTTTCTGGGAAACAAATACAACGGCAAATTTAAAATAAGTAACTCTCAATTATTTAACATTAAACTGGATATTTTCCAGTGGAAACATTTTTGTATAATTAAATACCCCAATAAAATGTGTCAGCAAATTAAATTATTATTAATACGGAAATTAGCAACGCTATGTCTTAATGTCTTAGTGTTTTATCATGACTAGCCTACACTAAATAATTCATCATATCAAATTGAGGAAAGTTGTTGATGAAATTCCACGTACATTTATCAAATTAAAGTAGGTCTGGCTAGCTTGGGTAGAAGAGAATTTGTAAGAAATAATTGTGTAAATATATCTGCTGTTAGATATCCTTTCTAAAATTGTGAAGTGCAGTTAAATATGCTGGAAGACTATTATATAAAATAATAATAAATGTCACTTTTTTCTTGGAGGGTGAGAGTGTGAAAAGTGTGTCATAAACCTTTTCAACCATAATCTGCCAGTTTCTGTAAATAATCTTGTTGGCGTGTGCATTTATTTTTCACACAGTGGAAATAATGATCTTTTTAAAGAAATGTTTTAGACACTGAAAAAGGATAAATATTGTTTTTATATTTAATCCATTCCAGATGAAGAGCATGCATACACCCCCCTCTCCCCCCCCCCCATTTTCCACTTGTTTATTTGTAGGTGGAAGAAAGCAATACAAACCATTTATGGTAAGTAAAAGTACTATTAAAAACCCTTAGCTAGCTTTAACAAGGTCAGTGAAGCACTCTGGACCCGTAAACCCAGAAAACATTGATTCTCACATTCTCACATTTATCTTCTGCATGCAACATTTATAATGCAACCAGAGTTCCCAGGATGCAATGAAACTACTATATTTTTGGGATGTGTAGTTCTGCAATTAAATATCCTAGAAATGTTCTGGCACTATCGTGTCGCTACTAATTTATTCTGAACTCAAATCATCAGGGAAGAGATCCACTGATTACTGTCTGACTCTCAAAAAGCCACCAAGCTTGTTCAAAAGTAAAAAATGAATAAATGGAAAAAAGCTAATGAAAGATGATTCTCTGCTCGGTAGATCCAAAGTTGTAACGTGAGGCAGAAATCAGTCAAATAGCATAGTATAATAGTATATTGTAATTTGTATATAAAACATGTTTTATAGCTGGTGTACAAAAATTCTTGAAAGAAATAATAAAAAAATGTGTATCAATATGCAGAATTTAGTTACAAATAGTAACAGTAATAGTAATAGTCACATATTTTCTTAGCTCACAAAAAAACAAGGTTGTAATGTTTGGACACATGAAGATCCTGTAATTAAGGCTGCAGAAAAAAATGCATTTCTGCAGACACTCTTAGCAATCGACACTGCTATAACCAGAGCTTTAATTAAAACAAAACATGGGCTATGATCCAAAAGGACCAGTGACCAGAAATCACACATAGACTGCAGATTTGACCTTGTTGGCCTCATCAGCATTGTATCAGCACTGTTCTAGAAGTTGAAGTCTCTCTGAGAGCATATAGCTACGTGTCGACACGATAAAACCCAGAGTGTAAATAAAAAAATGTGTGTTATGCATGACCTGTATACATCATACATATTCAAGAAGTCATGTTTCTAAAACTATCCTAGAATTCCCAGCTTAGTATGCAGAGCCAGTCACACTGACTGGGGTTACACAGTCCGAGTGACCATGAGATAGATAATTGTGTTTTAAACTGTAAATAAGCACACAACTAACTCTTTCAGTCCTGCAACATCAAATACAGTACTCCTTTGCAGGGCCGGACTGGGAAAAAAAATTCGGCCAGGGCATTTTTCAATCACAGCGGCCCACTGAGAAGGGGCGGGGACAGAGAGGGTGTGTTTTGTAATCACTAATGACAAGCATGCCCACTTTCAAAATGATCATGTTGGTTCGATGTGCAGAGCCCCGCTGAAGAGCTCTAGCATGAGAAAAAGGCCCTGTATTTCTTCTGCACCGCGCAAGCAAATGTAATAACATGCTTGTGCTGTGTTTGCTTTTAACGTGTCTCTGGTGTATCCATAAGTGGGATACCTGAGAACAAAAGGGCCAGGAAAGTGTGTCGTGCATGTGTTTGTAGCCTGCTTGTGGGATTGCGTGTATGTAGAGTGAGCTGATTGTGGTGTGGTATTGTGTAAATAGGACAATTTCATTCATGTTTGTGGTGTAATATGTGTGGCTAGGGGCTGCAGAGAGTGTTTGTGTAGGGGGCATAGTGTGTATAGGGGATGTAGCGAGTGTGTGCATACAGGCTGTAGTGTGTGTGTGTATAGGTAACGTAGTGTGTGTAGGGGTTGTAGAGAGTGTTTGTTTAGAGAATGTAGTATGTGTTTGCTTACAAGGAATGTAGTGTGTGCATAGAGGATCCAGAGTTTGTATGTCAGGAATGTAGGCATACAAATTCCCGATGGCCAGTCCGGACTTGCTGCTTTGTAAATTGCACCAGTCCCTTTAGGTGTCAGTAGTAAATAACCCCTAAAGTCCAAATGTTAAGCAGTGGGTTTTTATCTGAGTGTCATAGTGATAAACTTGTTAAATACACATGTCCAGATGTTTGTTCATATTGAGACTCTTGTGTGTGGTCACAGTTACCTTACCTAGAAATTCATAGAGGGTTAATCACTAAATAGTGGATTGTAATGAATTGAAAATCAGATTTAAAATCTAGGCCAAAATAGCATATTTGGGAACTTTATCTGCCATTATCTGCTACTAATATATTGACTATTTTAACCTAAAGTTGTCAAAGAGTTTATATTAATTTCTATTTGGTGTTTAGTGAATAAACCGTTCACTCTAGCGTCCGATATATCAGACATCCAGGATACAGAAATGTTTGCATGATGCTTTGAGTGTTCTTTATAAAAATGCTTACGGTCACTTTATTAAGCTACTGCTTTAAAACTGCATTCACAGCAAGCTTTATGTATGTGAAACTGAGTGGTTGAGAACTTGCTGATTGGCTGCAGAAATGTGAAATTCTGAACATCAAAATTCCATATTAATTAGAGAAAAATAATGTACTACAATCATTTCAGCCATCCGTTGCTCCCATCACTCTAATTCTAGACCAGATATTGAAATTTAGGTTGTAATCTTAATATGTATTAACTTTAACCCATCGTTTGCCAGTAGGGTCTTATGCACATTCACTTGTGCTCATCGAATGTTAATATGCACTAGTTCATGATATATTACAAGCCACGCTATGGAAATTTCTTAGTTTTAATTATTTTCCAGCTTTCTGCCAGATAAAGTACGACAGCACAATAAATAGCATGTGTTTATTTCAGTTGAATTTTCTGTTCCCTTGTGTACGTTATTTCATAATAAGAACCAAATGATTCATTTAAAATATCTATGTGTTTGCTAAAAGCTTTCCTTTTATGAGCAATAGAAGTGGTTTATGTATCTATAACATTTTACTAGAAAACTGTATTATTATGAAGGCTGCCCTCAGTTGGCACTGATACAGCTGTTTTTCTATTGTTTGAATGTAGTAATAAAAGTTATTATAACTGAGTATTATACAACAAAAAATGTTTTCTTTATTTTGTAGTTTTTCTTCTTTTTATATTCTAGTATTATGGGGAAATGGGGCCTTAGTGTGGTGGGATATAGATAGTATTGTGTGGGACAGGGGCATTAGTGAGGGGATATGAACAGTATTGTGGGGGATTGAGTCTATGGTGGGGGGATACGTGATCGGAATAGTATTTTGGAGATCAGAACAGTATTTCAGGGTTTTAAGAACCGGGAAGTCCCTCCAGTAGCTGTCTGATAGACAGCCACTAGAGGAGGACTTAACCCTGCAAGGTAATTATTGCAGTTTATAAAAAACTGCAATAATTACACTTGTAGGGTTAAGGGTGATGGATGTTTGCACCCAGACCACTCCAATGGCAGAAGTGGTCTGAGTGCCTGGAGTATCCCTTTAATGTAGCTAAATATCATGTGTTCATTGGTTGTGACCAACAAAGTTAATTTAGTACTTCCATTAATTAAAGCCTTTTAAACCTTATACTAAACAAAAAGTTATACAATGTTAAAGAAAGGGATTCTCACAATACATTTATTGAAACGTATGAACTTCATCTCCAAGTTTTCCTTTACATCAGGAGCACATGTGTACTTTTTTTTGCATTTTTTCAAGCACTTCCCCCTTTCCCTAAAAAAAGGCTTTCAGTCTTTGCCAGGTAATACATTTCATCCTGAGAAATATCTGTGTTAGAGCCACGAGCATGCACAAAAGCAGTTGTGGTTATGGTAGCCCATTTATTGAGAAGTGGGACTGTAGGTGAACTAGGACAGGCTCCAGACACAGGAAGTATTTTAGCAAGCTGATGTGCTTTATGTGTCTGGAATGTCTCTTTGTGTCTTTAGAGCTGATTTACACTAAACCAGGTGACCTATTAGCTTATCTGGGGTAACTTCTGCTTTAATTAGCGTGAATTGTTTGAAATCAAAGTAATATTCAAAGTTTAGGCCAAAAATCCAAAGTGAAAACTTACCTGACCACTTTTAATTGACTTCATGCTTTAGTGGATGCTCCTGTTAATCTTTAACTTGCATTTGTTTACATTTTTTGAGCATTAGTGTTAGATAGTCTTTATTGTTAGTCTTATGGTAGTAAATGTAAAAGACTGGTACAATAAGTTTTAGTGTTTCCTATAAACTGTGTGTGAACACAAGTTATTGTATCCGCTAAAACACATTAGTGGTGATAACAGGATAGCAACACAGTAAATAATTTTTGGTTTATCGAACATTGCTTCCAACGGAGACCAATATTATCAAAATAAATTGTTTCCATTAGCATGGAGACCAATACTGAAAAATAAAAAAACATATCAACACAAATACAATTTGACAGAGGTTCCACCAGGTGTTCATAGTATTAGGGTGAATATTGAATGTTCACAATGTGTATTACACTTTTTACATGTAATTCTTTATATTTTAAATATGTATTTAAAATTTAGCAAATTTCATCACAATCTAGTTTATTCCAGGCACAACCAGGAGAACAGTGGTTAAAATATATCAGAAAATGATGTTCCAAAAAGTGGTGCAAAAATGTAAAAAAGGTCGAGTCACACATTGTATATACCTACTGGTTCTACTTTTTTACATGGTGATATCCCCATTGTTAGTACATAAGACCTCTTTTTAGAAACGATCGTCTGGGGTTGCTGTATCTCTCGTGCAGAGAGAACTTGCTGGCATTTTGGATCTGGACTGCCCGTATGGGTGGGACCAGTCTGATATGCTTCAGATATGTTCTCTCTGTAATGGCACAAGATGAGCAAAAATCAGCTTGAGAACTGAGCGGGGACCGACCGAAGGGCCGGCTATTTCAGCTGCTGCCCGTTCTCAGAATTCTCTTGCGACCCATTTTTGACTCTCCACAAGTTTAAAGGGATAATCCAGACGTGGACCCCTTGCTCACGGTGCCTAGGGAGATATCAGCAATGCCTCACTGATGATGCCTAACAAGACTGAAACAATCATCTGGGGTTGCTGTATCTCTCGTGCAGAGAGAACTTGCTGGCATTTCGGATCTGGACTGCCCGTATGGGTGTGACCAGTCTGATATGCTTCAGATATGTTCACTCTGTAATGGCACAAGATGAGCAAAAATCAGCTTGAGAACTGAGCGGGGACCGACCGAAGGGCAGGCTATTTCAGCTGCTGCCCCTTCTCAGTATTCTCTTGCGACCCATTTTTGACTCTCCACAAGTTTAAAGGGATAATCCAGATGTGGACCCCTTGCTCACGGTGCCTAGGGAGATATCAGCTATGCCTCACTGATGATGCCTAACAAGGCTGAAATGATCGTCTCGGGTTGCTGTATCTCTCATGTAGAGAGAACTTGCTGGCATTTCAGATCTGGACTGCCCGTATGGGTGGGACCAGTCTGATATGCTTCAGATATGTTCTCTCTGTAATGGCACAAGATGAGCAAAAATCAGCTTGAGAACTGAGTTGGGACCGACCGAAGGGCAGGCTATTTCAGCTGCTGCCCGTTCTCAGTATTCTCTTGCGACCCATTTTTGACTCTCCAGAACACTAAATCTCAACCATTGCTCCTCTATGCCGACTGCAAGGTGGAAATGAGTTTATAAGAATGATTGATACAGAACAAAGATAGAGGTACTTAGATGCAGGATACAGAGTTGTGCATTTTTAAATTTGAGGGTTTTTGCACACATCAGAAATGCATATTTGTTAAATATAGGGGATAAATCAACATAATTACAAATCATGGGAAGTGACCCAAAACCCTTTATGTGAAAGCATTCTTCCCAGGCACAGTTAACAATTATTCATTTTAGATCTACAGTTTTAAAGGACTCACCATTAATATTTTTCATTAAATGTATTGATCCCTGGAATCTATCTGGTGCTAACCTTCATTCTTCTATTACAAGCAACTAATGAGTTAGGAAATTCAACAAAGAAGAATTTGGGAATTGTTATTGGCAACAAATGTCAATCATTGGTTGCTAAGACAAATAAAATATTTTCCTGTTGAAAAATCTACAATGTTTGTCGGAGAAACAAAATATAGAATCAGTTTAGAAACATTGAGTATCATATTTTTTAAATTTGTTATATTCTTGTGATAAACAAAAGTCAGCGTAAATTGTTTAGGAAAGGCAAATGTGTTAATTTAAGTTAGCCTACCCCTTCTTATACTTGACTAGTGTTTAACTGTGGATGATTGATGTTAAATACACACCTGGGGGCTATTTCTGGATCCTCAGGAGTTTGGGCCTCCCTTGATGCCTAGATTGGTGTTGAGTAAAGTTGAGGACCACCTAGCCTACTGTATATAATTTTCCTGGCTAAACATGGCAGCATCACTTATGGGTTAAGCTCCTCCCCAGCTGCCAGGAGAGGAATAATGAATTAGTTGACAGATCCAATAAAGGCACCCTCCCCTCTTAGATCCCCAGTCTTTTTTTTCCTGCCCTAGCTGACAGATAGGGATAGTTCAATCCTCTGTAAAAGATATAATTTTTTTGGTCGCACCTTCCAGGTTTACCTTGGCACTACCAGGGAAGTTCAGCCTCTCTCCCCAGAAGGGGCCAATAAACAGCTTGCCTGGGCAGGATTAATTGGTTCAAGTTTCTTATATGCTAAAAAACTGCAACGTGGGATCATCAGGAACAATTCAGTGAATACACCAGTTACAGTGTGGAGAATGAGACCTCCGAACATCCCCCCAACTGCAGGATAGGTGATAAGCCATCAGGGCAGTACAGTTTCGGCTTTTTGTTAACCACTAGGGAGAGAAGTTCTTCCCTGACTGTATGGCTGAACTCTCAGCCACAAGTGCAGGGGGCTCTGATTCCCCTTCAAACTTTGGAACCGCCGTCATCCTGTCTTGCGTGCACGATCTCTTAAATGGGAATACCATCTTTGGAAAAATGGTGGGAGTTAAAGTTTTTTCGGCATATATTCTGTTACTGGATCTGCACGCAAAGATAAGCTGCCTCAGCATTTCTAGCCAGATTTTAAAAGTAAGATTTAAGTTTAAAAATTAAATGTATCTTTCTTTTCAGATATTACTGTCAGAATAGAACCAGTTATTGGAATTGTATTTTCTAGATGGCGTCTTCTCCCACCTCCCCTATACACGAACCTAGAAGAATAAGGTGAGACCACATATGTTTATGGGGTCAAAAGAGAGCAGTGATGGCCTGTAAGTATTAATCATATGGCCATATCATTTCAGCCCAATGAAAACTCCCAAGAAGAATAAGAAACAAAAGACCAATCGATGTATGGGCTGCGGCTCAAAGGCCTCTGAGGGCAAGAACCTGTGTTTCCCTTGTATGGAAGAAGTATCAGAAAGACAAACAAGAAGAAATCCCCACAAGTAAATTTAAAACAGTGGATTTCCCAAGAAATAGCAGAGGGATTCCAAACTATATCCAAAGCCCCCAAGAGACAGAGACCGGCTAATATATCCTCAGACTCTGAAAATGATATTCTCCAGATGGATGTGGCTGATATCCGCATAGCCAAAAGATCCACCCTTCCAATCGATAGCATGGCTTCAGAGATTCAACCCATGGAGAAAAGGCTAGACTCTGATCTCATAAAAGCCTATGTGGCAATCAGATACGGCCTACATCCTGCGGTGGCTATGACTTCGGTCCCAAGAGCTCTGAAAGTTTGGGTAAATAATCTAGAATAAGATATAGGCAGCAGAGTTAGCAGAGAGAATCTTCTGGAATCAATAAAATATCTCAAGCTAGTGGCGGAATTTTCTTCAGAAGCTTCCCTAGATATAACCAAGATTTTGGCCAGAAGTCTGGCCCTAAGTGTGGCTTCTAGAAGAGCTTTATGGTTACATTCCTGGGGTGCAGACTACACTTTAAAAGCAAACTTATGTGCCTTACCATTCCAAGGAGATCGCCTTTTTGGGAAATCCTTGGATGAGGCTATCCAGAGAGTGGCAGAGGGAAAAAAAGGTCTTTTTAAGACCTTCCAATTCTAATTGGATAGATAGAAGAAATAAAGATTGGGTCTTTTGAGAAAGTCATTGCTACAAGCTGCCAGAGAGTTTGTCAAATCTTACCAGTGGAGAACACAACAACCAGCCTCTACAAGCAACAGATGAACTCAAGGTAGAGGCTTTAAGCAGTCATCTAAGTCCTTATGATGCCAGGCAGGCCCATATTGAATACATAGGAGGTTGCCTCAAGGAGTTTTATCCAGTCTGGGCCACCTATATCAGACAACTGGGTCCTGAGTATGATAGAAGAAGTTTACAGACTCGAATTTACGAACATTCCATACTGAAGATATGTAAGAAGATCAATGGTGTCTACAGGATTAAAATCCTGAGCTATCAGACAAGAAATCCAAAAATTGTTACAACTACAGGTGATAGAAAAGGTACCACCAGAAGAGAGATACCAAAGATTTTACTCTACAGTCTTCCTAGCCCTAAAACCACAAGTGAAATAAAGATTAACTCTGGATCTCAAATGTTTAAATCCATTTCAGAAAAACAGATCCTTCAAGATGGAGTCCATTTCCAGCCTAAACAAGCGATTCACAAAAACGACTGGATGACTTCAGTGAATTTACCGATTCCTATTCATCAAAAGCATCAGAAGTTCCTGAGGTTCATAGTGTGGGGACAGCACTTCCAGTTTCAGGGCCTTCCGTTCGGCCTGAGTTTAGCATTGAGAACTTTTTTCAAGGTTCTGGTAGCGGTCATTGTGGTTCTCAGAAGACAAAGGATCCAGGTTTTCCATTATCTGGAGGACCCCCTAATAGTAGCTCAAGTTCGACTGACATAATTGAAATACACTCAAGAAGTGGTTGCGATCCTGACAAGATTTGGTTGGATAGTAAATCAGAAGAAAAGCAGCCTAAATCCATCAAAAACAGTGTTTCCGGGAGCAGCTATAAACACTTTGAAGGCAACTATCTCTTTATCTGTGGACAGACAAATAAGAATACAGGAGAAAACTCAGAGGTTAATGACCAGCGACTTTCTAACGGCTAGAGACTACATTAATTTACTGGGATCCCTTACGTCAACTATTGACTTAGTAAGAGGGGTTCATTTGCATGTTAGACCTGCACAGACAAACTTTCTAAGTCAATTTAGGAAGACTACTCAAGATTGTTACCAACTTATAGTAATTCCACAGGAACTCAAACGTCACTTGAGACGGTGGTATCAGATGCAAAACCTAAGCAGAGAATTTCCTCTGGAGGAAGAGGGCAATTATAACAACAGATGCCAGTTCCAAAGGCCCACTTCAACAATCTAATAGCCCAAGGTGTCTGGAACATAGAATATTAGCATCTCCACTCAAACATCCTAGAACTGAGAGTGGTCTTCAAAGCACTAATGTCATTTATGGATCACTTAAAGAACAAGTGGGTACTGATATAAACAGACAACAGGTCAGTAGCATCTTACCTTAACCATCAGGGAGGAACAAGAAGCAGGAAACTCCTATTTGAACTACCACCAATATTTTTATTGGCCCAGAACCATCTTCAGAAACTGAAAGAAGTATATCTTCAGTGACTATCTGAGCTGATCCTACATAGACCCAGGAGAATGGAGCCTGAACAATGAAGTTTTTCAGGAAATAGTTTCAGTATAGGGCATTCCACAGATAGACCTCATGGCAACATTCAAGAATTCTCAAGTCCCAAGGTTCTTTTCAAGAGGGCAAGATCATCAGGCAGAGACTCCGGGTGCACTCTCCCAGGAGTGGTTATTAGATGTGGCATATATATTTCCTCCTATACCTATGATTCCTCAAGCTCTGAATTTTTTTTGGCAAGAACAAAAGACAGTAATCGCAGTATTGCTAATGTGCAATCAGCTTAAACTTGTTAACTGTAAAAACTCTATTTCTTGTGGCTATAACATCGGCAAGAAGAATGTCTGAACTGCAAGCACTAACATCGGAAGAACCTTATACCACGTTTTACCATGATAGAATAGTGCTAATTGCCAAACAAGAGTTCCTTCCCAAGGTGATTTCACAGATCTATCTAGAGCAGGAAATAATTCTTCCATCATTTCTTCCACAACCATGTTCAGAAGGTGAAATGGTTTGGTTCAAAGTGGATTTCATGAGAAGTCTCTGTATGTATTTGGAACATTCTGCCATGTTCAGGAAGTCCGATAGGCTTTTTGTTCTTCCATCAGGAACAAGAAAAGGTGAAGCAGCATCCATCATCCCTTAGAAGATGGATAGCAGTGGCAATTATTAAAGCATATGCTGCACAAGGTAAAGCTACCCCCATCAAGGTAAAGACTCACTTTAACTACTTCATGGGCTTATATGGCATAGGTGTCTATAGAAAATATTTGTAAGGCAGCTTCTTGGTCATCACACTGGACTTTTATCAAGCATTATAGGCTTGATTTGATTTGGCTTCTGCACACTTCAGACGTAGTCTATTGGCTTCTGTTGCATTAATCAAATAAAATACTAAGCAGCAAAATTGGAGTACTTTATTTATTTTTCCAGCCCTTCATTAAGCTTGGGTTTTACCCATAAGTGATGCTGCCATGTTTAGCCAGGAAACGAGAAAGTTTATTAAATACTTTCCGTAATTTTCTTTTCCTGGCTAAACATGGCAGCATCATGCTTTCTCCCTTCTGGACTTTTTTTCTAGTTGAGCTTTATAAAAGACTGGGGGAGGGGGCCTTTATTTTATCTGTCAACTAATTAATTAATCCTGTCTTGACAGCTGGGGAGGAGCTTAACCCATAAGTGATGCTGCTATGTATCTTAGCCAGGAAAAGAAAATTACGAAAAGTATTTGATACATTTTCTTGTTTTATCCTCCTGTCACATAGAACGTGGTATGACAGAGTGACAGTCCAGTTAATATCTCTCAAATTGAATTTCAAAATTTTATGATTCATTCTACAAATTAAAGGGTAACTTCAACCACCATGATCACTTCTGGAATTTGAAGTGATCATGGTGGTAAGGGTCAGTATGTTTAGTGTTTCTGCTTGTTACATTGCACATACATAGATATTGGTAATTGTGTGCTGGAGGCTAGTTGCAATTGGCACCTAGCTTGTTGGACTTCTTTCCCATTGTGTTCTCCATGAAGGACTTTTGGACTGGAGACTGTCTAATTTTAAATTACATGTCAGAATTTTGCCCAGAGCTTTGAGTTAGTGTCCCCAGTCAGTTTTACAGAACTGCATTTATTGAAATAAATTTGAGCTTATTAACTGAACAACCCATGCTGGCTAAAAAAAAAAAAAAAAAGTGTTGAAAAAATAAACTCAACTCTTGCTATTAGTAAATAAAACAAGGTCAAAGCTGTAATTAATCACTTTGAAGTGGGTTGTACTGACACATATTGCAAACAATCTGTCACAAAAACAAGCAACAAACCCAGCTATATAATACGACTGCACAGGTACTAAGTCCCATCTGACCAAAATGTGGTCCATGCTACTTCTTGTGAGTATTGCTGCGGTGTCTGCAGATCCTAAAGAGTTCCACGGGTAAGAAAAATAATGCATATAGTTATGGTCAAAATTATTAAATTAATCAGTTTGTTTTCACTAATTGTTTTTTTATTTTTTTTATTTCAAGGGATAAAGTTTTCCGAGTATTTCCCCAAAATGAAGAACACGTTGAAATAATAAAATCCATTGCAAGCAATACACAGGTATGATCTCAATTTATTTAATAAATATTAAACTTGCACTCTTTAAAAAAGCATAACAATTACATTTTGAAAATTCAAGGTAACTTCAAAGTGAATGTCAAAATTAAAAGTCCTGTCATGTTGTAGAAAAAATTGATTGGCAACTGAAACAGAGCTTTATTGTGATACATAAGTACATTTTATGTATTTTATGAAAACTAGAGCACTCCGAAAAAAAATTAAACAGATTCAGACATTGAAGAAGCAGATTAAAGTTTATTTTTAGTGTCGAGCCAATTTTAGATCAAAATAGCCGAACTGGAAAAGTTCTCTAGGTCAGCTATACTTTACATTCAGCTATCTGTACTTTTTAAAATTAAATTCACTTTGAATTCTCACTTTAGTAAATAACCCTGTTATTCTTTTGTCATGAAGACATTTGAAATATTTGATACAGTAAATTTTAAAAACTGAAGTATCAATGATACACGTTTGCATATCTTTTTAAGTTTAGTGCTTTTAACCTTTACTATCATACATTTTAAGAGACCAAAGTGAAATTATAAATATTTTTCTTAACTCCTACAACAGTTTTTGAAGGTCAAATTCAAATATTTAGCTTTCTCGATATGAAAAAAAGCCTAGAATCTCAGTGTGGAATGAAATATTTCTTTGGCACAATGTAAATGCTGAATCGTATATTTCTTACATTGTTTTGTAATTATTTTTTCTTGGCTTGTCCCTCTTCTTGTCATTGAAAATCATTAAAGTTACATGTGACTCAGAGTTAAATAATCTGACAATAATCCATTAGATATGCATCAATTATTCAAAGACAATGCTAACATATTCTGTGTCGCACTGTAATATGACAAATAAATCACATATATTTTTGGAAATACTTTTTATTAGTTGGCAAAACAATTCTATAAACATATAGCAACAAAACCTTCTTTATCCAATTCATGTAAGCAGCTGCATGGGATAAGCAATTTTATTGTTGAGGTGTTTGAAGAAAAAAAAGTAATATTTACAGCCAAGGAGGTAAAATTTATTTAGTATATCATCCATGGTCCAAAAGCAACTCCAAAGTGTGAAATTATAGAATGTGTGATATTGATTCATTAATAATGCTGCAATCCATCTATGTCAATGCCTCAGATCACTAAAATGTAATAAAATTCAATTTTACATAGTAAATTGTTACACGCTTAACATGTCTGACATCTCAGTTTCCCATCTACATTATCAATGGTAGTGTCAATACAATTTAGCATACAGCACAAAACAAGGTTATTTTCTAAACTCCAAATTACAGCAAAATAAATGTTTTGTTGCAAAATTGAAGCAAAATTATCTTGAGTTCTCTAGATCAACTATAGTCACCACTTTAGATATTTAGATAATTTAGATGATAATTTGTTACAAATTAAACTTTAGTGAATAAGTCTTTAAGTGTAAATGTGAGAGATTTATTTTAATGTCACTGATAAGAGCCTGCACTTTATAGGTGTTTTTTAGAGCACCAGTGATCTATTATTGTTTTTTAGTCTATTACTTCTTGCACAATTCATTTTTTTAATCTGTAGCATTTGGAAAAAAAATTTTTTGATGAAATAGATATTTCAGAAAAATATAGCAGAGGTCAAATAGAGACATGTCGATACTTATTAGACCATTTTAAGAACAATTTAACAAATGAAAACAGATTAAAGACCAAATATCAGATACATTTCTTAACAATTTGATAAATCTATTCCATTGTCTTTCAAAACTCACCAGGTTGCAGTTAATACAATTTTTAATGGTGTGCAGACTTGCAATAACTTGTTCATATGAGCAATATGTATTATTTGCACCAATTACCCAGTAACTTCTAAAATCATTTTTTTCCATCGCAATCTGGCTACTCCATGAATTTTTAAACTCGAATTGAAATCTGTTGCATTTATCCACTGTCAATGTTTCTACTAATTTTGTGTTACTGCTATTTGATATACCTAGGTGATTCCTGGGTACACTAGTTTGTCTCTGTACATCTATAGATGAAACAGACTGGAAGCAGGGCCGGCCTTAGGGGTGTGCGAGCTGTGCGGCTGCACAGAGCGCCATGGAGCAGGTGAGACCCTGCGGCCGCACAGCTCACACATGGCCGGCCGAGGATAAAAAAAAAAAATTGTGGCGGTGGCGGGGCTTCCCGTGCGGTGGGGCTAAAATGCCATCTAACTGCTGTCTGACTGTCTGACTGTCTGCCTGTGTGTGTGTGTGTGTGTGTGTGTGTGAGAGACTGTCTGTGTGTGTGACTGTCTGTGTGTTTGACTGTCTGTGTGTGTGTGACTGTTTGTGTGTGTGTGACTGTGTGTGTGACTGTCTGCCTCTGTGACAGTGTGTGTGTGTGTGACTGTGTGTGTGTTTGACTGTGTGTGTGTGACTGTCTGCCTGTGTGTGTGTGACTGTCTGCCTGTGTGTGTGACTCTGTGTGTGTGGCTGTCTGCCTGTGTGTGTGACTCTGTGTGTGTGGCTGTCTATCCTGTATGTACTGTCTGCCTGTGTGTGTGACTGTCTGCCTGTGTGTGTGTGTGTGTGTGTGTGTGTGTGTGGCTGCCTGTGTGTGTTTGGCTGTCTGCCGGTGTGTGGGGCTGTCTGTGTGTGTTTGACTGTCTGTGTGTGTGTGTGACTGTTTGTGTGTGTGTTGTGTGTGTACTGTCTGCCTCTGTGACGGTGTGTGTGTGTTGTGTGTGTGTTTGACTGTGTGTGTGTGTGACTGTCTGCCTGTGTGTGTGTGTGACTGTCTGTGTGTGTGACTGTCTGCCTGTGACTGTCTGTGGACTCTGTGTGTGTGCTGTCTGCCTGTGTGTGTGACTCTGTGTGTGTGCTGTCTATCCTGTATGTGTGACTGTCTGCCTGTGTGTGTGACTGTCTGCCTGTGTGTGCCTTGTGACTGTCTGCCTGTGTGTGTGTGTGTGTGTGTGTGTCTGTCTGCCTGTGTGTGTGTGTGTGTGTGTGTGTGTGTGTGACTGTCTGTGTGTGTGTGACTGCCTGCCTGTGTGTTTGGCTGTCTGCCTGTGTGTGTGTGACTGCCTATGTGTGACTGTCTGGGCAGACTAGATGGGCCGAATGGATCTTATCTGCCGTCGCATTCTATGTCTGTGTGTGTGTTTGTGTGGGGCTGTCTGCCTGTATGTGTGACAGGGTGTGTGGAAAGGGGGAAGGAGGGTGGGGAAGGAGTGGGGGGAGGAGGGGGAGGGGAAGGAGGAGGCGCTGTGAAGATTTTCACAGATTTTCTCCCAAAGGCCTAAGGCCTGCCCTGACTGGAAGAGTTTTGTTATGTATTTCTGTAAATTATTTTATAATATTAATTGGAATATATGCTCCCATCGACAGTATTGGTCAATCATCTCATTTGCAAAAGTATTTTATTATTAGGATATAGGGGTAAATACCTGGTTTAACTCACAGATGTTCTTCCGATTATCCTTAATTTTAATATCGCAAAAACAACTCTATATAATTGTATCTAAATGCTTCACATAATGGGAATTATTTTCCATAATATTGCATGCCATAGAATAAAAAGTGGCAGTGCCACAATTGTTGGCTATTTCTAAGCCCAACTACACCTCTAGAACTTATATTCACACATTAATTTATAGAAACAATGTGTGATCAAAATAGCTTAGTTTACTAAAATGACAGATAATTAAAAGAACCTTGTATGATGGTAATAGATAGAGTTTGACAATTTGACAATTGAAAAATATATGATGATGAATTTACTTTTAAGGGATGTATATGTGCAAGTTAGCGGTTTACTAAAAAGCATAGTGAGCTTGCAGTTGTATCTTTTTGTAAAAAAATAAATTGTGAAATGACCTCCTCATCATCTTATTTTACCTGATCTACTGATCTGGTTCTCTGCGAAGTTCTAAAGTAAATTAAGATGAGGTGGAACCATACATTTTTGATTAACAATCAGAACTTGGTAAACCCCATGTAAATATCTTGTAAAACTATTTTCAATCACACACTTATTGAGCAGATTCCATAAATCCATGAGAATTTCCATTTTGAAGTCAACAATAAAACTTTTTATTTTCCATCATTTTCACGAATTGAAAATTGCTCGATGCATGATGAACTTTGTGTCAACTGAAGTTAGTCTTTTTCTGTTTTCTGTTTTACTGTGTATGCTATGTTATTAATACATTAGATGAAATATGATGGATAATACTTTCTTCTAGTTTGAATTATGCACCTGAATTATTTGTTTGACGTAACATCTGCCTTCAGCTTTGTGTAAGCCTTATGCTATTGATTTAACCTTCATTCTTTCATTCATGTGTACATTAAACTTTCCCAAAAGCTTTTATCTGGCTTACAATCAAACTTCAATTCTCTGTGTCCTTGTGTCTTGGAAAAAACAATAATACATGTGGCAACTGTGAAGTTATTAATTGTGTTTTCGGAATGTTTCATCTAACTCAAACATCACTGCAGGAAATGTGGCCTGGTGATACTACATTTTTAATTATCTCTGTAGGAGTAGGAGGCACTCTGTGTGCACAGTGTAGATAGGGAATACCGGACGTAATTTACTCCTACAACATTCATTCCTAAAACTGTATATAAAGTGTCAAAAGGTTATGAAGTATATGCATTGAGATAAATCAGCTGCAATTACAGGGTTATTCAGTAAATTGAGATTTCAAAGTGAATTTAAACTTTACGGTCAAAATTGCCAAAGTGGAAAAATTCTCAGCTACTTTCGGTTCAGTTACTCTGGCTGTAAAAATGCACTTTGAATTACTTTGAATGTTAGTACCGTATGCCTTCACTTTTGACAATTATAGTTAAAAAAAAAACATAATTTAATAGACAATATACTATTATCTCACTTGTATTTGAACATTTAAGAAGATATTTAAATCTTAGAAAGTCATAGAAATAAAAAAGGAGAATGCTAATCACAGTTAAAAAAACAAAAATAAAATAAAACCAATACACTTGAAAATAGAATAATTCATAATTTTTCTTATTATTATTTATAGACCAAGACTATGGAGTTGCAAAATGAAGATCAATTATGTCATGGAATCAATCTATTAAAACATAAGTTATTTAACTAAATTTTTAATTGATGCATTTTTCAATTAATACATTTTCTAATGAACGTGATATGCTACCTGTTTTACATATCCAATTAAAAGGCAGATCCCGTTATATAATTTCTGACAGTCATCTGTCATGTGGGAGCCTTTCTCTACAGCGGTTCCTATTCCGAGGGTTAACCTGGCACTTCTGAAAACCTTTGCTGCAACTCACTGTTTCCTAAGCATTTATATTGTTTTTTTCCGTTAGAAAAAAATCTTCCATTTACAAATTATATTTTGTTCTTTTTTAGCTTGACTTCTGGGCACCAGAAACCGTATCACTGGTTACTGTAGGACATCGTGCTGACTTCCGCGCTGAATATGAAGTAGTGTATGATATCCAGGCCCTCCTTGAGAAAAGTGGAATGCCCTACGAGTAGGTTCAATTTCTACTAAACTGTTGTAATGCCACAAAGAAAAAGACACATACATGTTCATAAAGTCACTAATTCTACAGTTCTTTACTTTATTACCTGCTGTAGAACAATGTTGGGAATGATCTTACCTTTTATATCAATTCAGACTAGACCATAATGATGGAATACGCAGTTCACAAACATCCACCATGTAAATAGAGTGTCTGTGCGTGGTCATCCTTCCATTTAATTGCTGGATGGTTTTCCTAGTGTTGTACCCTAGGTCATATGAGTACTATTGTTGCATTGCTTGATATACAGGAGTATGATCCTTTAATGATCTAGGTCTTGTCACTGTGTTGTCTATGTAAGTATGCTAGCACTGTTTGCGATTTTCTGCATGGCGTTGTACCATTTTCTGTTTTCATCTCATCAGTGGATAGTTCCCTTAGTTCCCTGTTAGTTTATGTTGCTGGTTAGGAAGTTCCAGAGAAGGTGTTTTTATAATCTCATCCTCAGCTAACTAACTGCTGGTTGCAAATATTTAAAAAAAAAATCTTGTTCTTGTTCAAAAGTCAGGGGGTAGGTTAGCAGAATGAATTGGTTTGATGATGGTCCAGGACTCATATCCCTTCTGTCTCAGTGATTCAGAAAGTGCATCTAAATGCACATTATGGTCATCAGTACCAGAGTACTGGTACCAAGTAATAGTATTGTGTAGCATGGCTGCAGGTGATACCCTGCTTAGAATGAGAGGGGTATAATCTGGAGCTTTGACGATAACTGTATCTGCCTTTGGACTTTGTATAGCTATGTATGGATCATGCCATTAGTGCATGATGCACTAGTGTCAAGACATTTTACATATTTGTGTGTATTGATTGCTTCAACCTTTTCCTACCCAGAACCATGTACACAGGATGCCTTTCAGCAACAAAATGAAGTCTCTTACAACCAACTTACATTCCATTCTGTATCAGCACTAGTCTTTACCTATGGAAGATTTATAAAATCCACTGCAGTCCATCCCCCTATCTTCTGTCATTAAAGGACCACTATATTGCCAGGAAAACATATTCGTTTTCCTGGCACTATATTGCCCTGAGGGTGCCCCCACCCTCAGGGTCCCCCTCCCGCCCGGCTCTGGAAAGGGGAAAGGGTTAAAAACTTACCTTTTTCCAGCGCTGGGCGGGGAGCTCTCTGCTTCCTCTCCTCCTCTTCTCCTCCTCCTGGACTGAATGCGCACGCGCGGCAAGAGCTGCGCGCGCATTCAGCCCGTCGCATAGGAAAGCATTTACAATGCTTTCCTATGGACGCTGGCGTGCTCTCACTGTGAAAATCACAGTGAGAAGCACGCAAGCGCCTCTAGTGGTTGTCAATGAGACAGCCACTAGAGGAATAGGGGAAGGCTTAACCCATTCATAAACATAGCAGTTTCTCTGAAACTGCTATGTTTATGAAAAAATGGGTTAACCCTAGCTGGACCTGGCACCCAGACCACTTCATTAAGCTGAAGTGGTCTGGGTGCCTAGAGTGGTCCTTTAAAATGTGTAGCCCTTATTCCAGCAGCCAGGGATGGAGGATACCTAATTGTTAACATTATGTTAACACTATTATACTGTGTTTGGGAAGCTGAATTTCCAAAATGTTACACAGTTTATTAAAAATGCCTATAAGCAAAGCTTTGTGTAATTTTATTTATATATTTTAGTCTCATTATTATTATTATTATTTTATTCTATATAGCGCCAGCAAATTCTGTAGGGCTGTACAATGGGTGGACTAACAGACATGTAATTGTAATCAGACAAATGGACGCATAGGAACAGAGGGGTTGAGTGCCCTGCTCAATGAACTTACATGCTAGAGGGAGTGGGGTATAGTGACACAAAGGGTACTGTTCTTCTGTTTCTCAGGTAATATTTTAAACCATTTGTGACATACTGCAAGGTAAATGATAGTGTATTATATCTAAATCTTTTTTACCTACTTGCCTAATATTTGTAGAAAGTCTGAAAAAATAAATGAAGAAAATATTACGAGGTCTGCTGGGAAATGGGACTGTAATAGGGCATAGGAGCAGTGGTGTGTGTGATTGGTGCAATGTGTAAAGGGTGAAGTGTGTGTGTGTGTGTGTGTGTGTGAGGGGGACATTGTGTGAGAAGTGTGTGTGTGTGTGTGTGTGAAGGTTGCAGTGTGTGAGTGAGAGCCGCAGTGTATGTCAGGGGTGCAGTGTGTATGTTAAGGGGGCAGTGTATGTATGGGTCAGTATGTGTGTGTGACAGTTGCAGTGTGTGAGAATTGCAGTGTATGTGTGAGTGTGGGGCAATGTGTGTGTATGGGGTGCAGTGTATGTGTAGGGCAATGTGTGTATGGGGGCAATGTGTGTAAGGGGGGCAGTGTATGTGTGTGG
>OW240913.1:77339217-77353989 GCA_933207985.1 Pelobates cultripes | reverse complement strand
AGTATGTGTATAGGGGCAGTGTGTGTTTGGGGCAATGTGTCTATGGGGCAGTGTATGTGTGTATATAGGGCAGTGTATGTGGGGCATTGTGTGTATGGGCAGTGTGTGTATGGGGGCAGTGTGTGTATGGGGGCATTGTGTGTATGGGGATTGCAGTGTGTGTGTGTGTATGGGGGGCAGTGTGTATATGGGAGGCAGTGTGTGTATGGGGGACAGTGTATATGTATGTGGGGCAATGTCTGTTTGGGGGCAGGGTATGTGTGTGGTGTCAATGTGTGTGTGGTGGGCAATGTGTGTATGGGGGCAGTGTGTTTGTGTATGGGGCAGTGTGTGTATGGGGTGGTGTGTGTATGGGGCAGTGTATGTGTGTGGTGGCAGTGTATATGTGGGGGCAGTGTGTGTATGGGGGCAATGTGTGTATGGGGGCAGTGTGTGTGTTTGGGGGCAGTGTTTGTGTATGTGGGGCAGTGTGTGTGTATGGGGGGCAATGTGTGTATGGGGAGCAGTGTGTGTATGGGGGGCAGTGAGTGTATGTGTGTGGGGGGGCATTGTCTGTGTGATAAGAAGAGTAGGGAGACCCTCGGTCTTCTCGTTTTTCTCGTGGGGGGGCAATTGCCCCGTTGCCCCCCTCACTGGATCCGCCACTGAGGTGTAATTCGGTATGCATAAAGAAAGTGATTTAACTACTAAATGGCAGAGAATTGAGCAGTGATGCTGCAGGTGCATGATCTATACACCGAAAGTACTTCAATAAACTAAAGTTGTTTAGTGCTGTTTAGGGTTGTTTGGTGTTTTAAATGCCTCTTTAGTGCTCTCATCTTACGTTGTAGTGAATGTTTTAATTTTATCTGCAGTGTGATCATAATTAAGATGTAACTATGTACGCCCTATTATACATATAGCACTATTTGTTATTTGTTTTCAACAGAATAATGATTGGCAATGTGCAAGAAGCTGTTCATACCCAGCGTGATAGCAATATCCGTGCTGTTCACAGCTATGTAAAGTACAATGACCTTGACACGGTATGACCACAGAATATGTGACCCTGCATTTAATGAACACAGATAATAAATGATCACCTTCTAAAGTTGTGTCTACCTTGCAGATTAACGCATGGTCTGCTAACATTGCTGCTCAGAATTCCGGTCTTGTGTCTCGCTCCCAGCTGGGAACCTCATACGAGGGCCGTCCTATCTACTTACTTAAGGTAAATTGATCTTTAAAAGTTGCTTTTGCTGTATCTGTTTGACAGTTGTGATTGAAGGTTTTATTTTAATTTAGTTTTTTTGGTAGGTTGGCAAAAGTGGTTCGAATAAAAAGGCTGTGGTCCTTGACTGTGGTTTCCACGCAAGAGAATGGATTAGTGTTGCATTCTGCCAGTGGTTTGTAAAGGAGGTGAGACTTTACAATATGTAAATATGAAATAATGCAGAGTGACATTACATTTTTATTTTTAAAGTTGACTTCTTTACCTGAGACAATCAAAAAGTTATATCCACTCACCATGTGTGGCAGCTGATGTAAGCTGAAAACATTACTGAACACCAAAACCTAAACGAAAGCCCAACACTTTGAAAGAGGGCCAAGGCACCTACCTATGTTTGAAGCCAGGTATAGGTGAGGTTTGTGGTTTTCAACTTTTGTTGGACCAAGAAATACTTAAAGGGACACTCCAGGCCCCCAGACCACTTATGCCCATTGGAGTGGTCTGGGTGCCAACTCCCACTATTCTTAACTCTGCAAGTGTAATTAATGCAGTTTATAAACTGCAATAATTACCTTGCAAGGTTAACTCCACCTCCAGTAACTGTCTTCTAGACAGCCACCAGAGGGCACTTCCTGCATCTTAGCACAGTGCTAGAGCGTCGCTGGACGTTCTCACGCTGTGTGAGGACCTCCAACGTCGCTCAATTCCCCATAGGAAAGCATTGAAAAACATTTTCAATGTTTTCCTATGGGGAGCTTTAATGCCGCGCATGCATATTAGGTCTCCCCAGCCAGTGGGCGGGGTCAGCCTCGCCCACCGGCCAATGTAATACAGAGGAGGAGCGGCGGCGGAGGAAGACGCAGCGACATGGGACATGTCGCTGCCTCTGGTAAGTTACTGAAGGGGTTTTCACCCCTTCAGCAACCGGGAATTGGGGGGTGGGAGGGAGAGGGGACCTGCAGTGCCAGGAAAACGGATTGTTTTCATGGCACTGGAGTTTCCCTTTAAAAATAGAAAACATTCCAAGCCAAACTATCAGCGTCTCATACAATTCTTATTTACTTGATGCGATGCTAAAGAGTTATGCATACTCTGACTTATTAGGGTTAAAACAGAATTTGAAGGACTGCATTCAACCTTTAATAATCCTGAAGTTAAGTTGTGTTTATAGTGGCACTTTGAGGTTGAGGCATATAGTTAATAACCATTGTCTTAGGTTTCAGTTATGTATTGGGTGTTTTAATAATCATTTATAGATTTATTAAAAAAGCAATTAATTTTGCTTTGTAAGTGCACATTTTGTGCCGCTTTCGCCCATACTGCAATAGCTCCACTTTTGCTGAATAAATACTTAGAACATGAATTTCTGTTAGGCCAGCTGTTTGCTACAGTAAAAAGCTGACAATTTAATTAAAACTCTTAGAGCTCTTTGATGTACCCCTAAAGCAGTACTTTTAGTATAAGTGCAGAAGGGTACAGAAAGTTGAACGTGAGGTACTAATGCATTGGTGAGCTCACTACAGAACATGCGCAGCATATGGATTTGCAGCAAACATAAGGATTTCAAATGTTTATGGTTTTTTTTTGTTTTACAAATATATGGATGCATTGTTTATATTGTATTGAAAAGGAACAGCTAACTCCAGTTAACATTAGATTTGTCAGTCTAAAGGGATTAAACAATAAATATTGAATGGTAATGAATTTCTAAACAGAATTGCCAATTTGTGGCAAAAAAGATGACCATAACAATTCTCCAAACTATCAATAGTAACAGCTTAACTATTAAGGTTAAACGTTGTAATCCGGTTTCCAGAGAACAACAGAAGTCTAACTAGCTAAATACAAAAAAAAAGCTGCAATGTTCTGGCCTGTACTATGAAATTCAGTTTTCAATTGACTACAATTTACTGTTTAGTAAATTATACAAAATCCAGCCCCTATTCCGATATCCTACATGCTTTTGCCTTGTTAGGAATATTGGTTTGGTTTTGTTATTTTTTTTGTGTGTGTGTGTTATTGTATTCTTTGCCTAAGTGAGTCAGATTATTGCCTTGTAGCACTGAAACATAATTGTATTTTTTTCCCTATGATTATTTCATACAGGCTGTTGAGAAATATGGATCTGATACGCAATTAACTAATCTCCTCAACAACTTGGATTTCTATGTTGTTCCAGTTCTAAATGTTGATGGATATGCCTATACCTGGTCAACTGTAAGATATTAACACATCTTAGATAATAACATTAATTACTTTAATAATCTAAGTATTAATTACATAAACTCTCTAAAATCGTGTTGCAGAACCGTATGTGGAGAAAGACACGTTCAGTTAACAGTGGCACTACTTGTATTGGTACTGATCCAAACAGGAATTTCAACGCTGGATGGTGCAGTAAGTGATGTCTCCTTTTTTTGAAAACCATAAAGCATAATATATTATTGAAAACTGATTAAATACATGCTTGTTTTGAAAAAACTGAGAATGTATTTGTAGTACCATGCTAAACGCAACATATTTCCCTCCTAGGTCTCCCTCCAGTCCATTTGTATTTTCACTGTCGACTGTTAACGTTGACCTCTTACCTCTCACAATCATAAGCATTGTTTGCAGGTCAAACTTTATGGCTGCATTTTAGCATTAGAAGGTAGGATTTGGGGGAGATGTTTAGTGGAATTGGACTTACTCAGAGTTTTTTACTAGCATGTAAACATTAAATTCAAATAAGTAGCCAGACTGGAAGCATTGCTAAAGTGGATTTATTTTTATTTTTTCCGCTTCACTATATTTCACCTTAAATTTGAAACTAACTTTGAATTCTTGACAATTCTCACATTGGTAAATAACCCTAACTGTATCTAGGCATCATAGATACAAATAGACTTTTGCAATCTGGTTGCAATTTAAGATACAATGGTATTTGGTAGATATTTAACCATTTCTGTTTATTATTTACTGTTTGGGATAAAAATTGTACTCATATTTCACACCCTATATGAAATTTTGTGGCTATCTTTTTGTTGTTGTTACTATTTTTTTTTAATAATGTAAAATCTACAAAATATTATCTCTGAACATGCCTTTCTAGTTTTTCGTACTGAAGAGGTGAATACTTATCTGTCAATATTGCAATAAAAACTATTGTGTTTCATTCATTGTGTAATTTGTTTCATAGATTTTGTATTGATCAACAAAACTATGTGATAATGAATCGCAATTCAATGTAATAATTACTACCAAAACATAAATCAACAACTTCTTTTTTTTCAAGCTGTTGGAGCTTCTTCAAGAGCTTGCGATGATACATACTGTGGCAGTTCTCCTGAATCTGAAAGAGAAACCAAGGCTCTGGCTAACTTCATTCGCAATAATCTTTCTTCCATAAAGGGATACTTGACTATTCATTCCTATTCCCAGATGTTGCTGTTCCCCTACTCTTACTCTTATGCTGTAGCTAAGGACCACACTGAGTTGGTGAGTTTGCAATCACATAAGCAACAAACTTCATGTCTGCCATTGTAGAACGACAAATGTAATTTGTTATTGGTGAAACAATTGCCAAATGAAAGCAGCTATGTCCATTTATTGTGTTGATAAATAGGACATTAAAATTGTAAGATGGATAAACAATTGACAAAAATAAAAAGTAACACAGATCTTTGGTGAATGTGAACTACTTGCGTTCTTCAAAAAAGATCAGATGTAGGACCATACAAGAAAAAAATGAGGTCTTGCAGATAGAGGATAGATTTTGTGGAATGGACTCTCAACTAAAACCCTATAAGCAAGATATAGTTATCTTGAGAGACATATTTTAAGTAGCAAAAGGGAAAAAGTTAAAGGAAAAATATGTTGGCAGTTAAATTAACATAAATTATGGTAGAATAAAGAATAAGTTGACAAAGAGACAAAGTTCTAAATATTAAACAACCAGCAGAGACATTCCGTTCATATCCATAGTAACTTCTCTATTCGTAGAACTTTGCACAGAGTAACTCTTTAATACATATATTTTGGTAGAACAAATGACAATTCATTCATAAAATTGAAAAATACATTTAAAAGTTAAAAATACATTTATATGAGCACTCTCATGACAATACCAGTTCATAATGAAGCATGTTATTACAATGTAGGATTCAACTTTGAGGGAGTGTATATCTCTATCTCACTTGACTGCTAACGATAATTGAACAAAATTGTGGTCCAGGCACTCAAGGGATTTATTGGAAAAAGTGCAATGTTTCGATCCTTCGATCTTAACTCTAATTCTAAACACACAACCCAATTCTAACTCTTCAGTTTAAGAAGTACCCCATAGTTCTATACTTCTGTCAGTAACATTAGCACAGGCATTAGAAATAGAGTTATCATAAATGCATGTGCCATATTAACATGTTTTAACAAGATAAATATTTGTGCTTCTTTCAGAACACTGTAGCCAAGAATGCTGTGAGTCAGTTGACATCTTTGTACAAGACCAAATACACATATGGAGCTGGAGGCACTACAATCTGTAAGTCATTTACAATAATATTTTGTAATTTAAAGTAAAATATGATGAAATATTATATACTTTTATATTTAGTTGACCAATTATACAAGTCTTCAGAATATGGTCTTTTTATCTTTTAATTAACAATTAAATAATATTTTGATTACTTGTTTTAAAGGCTATGTTAGAACTTTGGTTATTTCTATAATTTAGTTCATTTTCACACATTGTTCCTTCCAAGATGGCACACAGAAGTGGTTGTGAATGGCTGCAGACAATAGCTGCCCTCCCTTAATTATGGCATCCCGCAATTCATGGCATGTCTCATTTGGAACTAGATGTCAACAGTCATATTAATTGGCAGAGCAGGAGTTTTTTTCTTTTTTCTATTTGCAATTTATGATGACCAATAGACTCACCTTATCATTTAAATAAATTTGAAAACTGCTTGCTACTACAATACATAGGTAAGCTAACAGTACTAAAAAATGTCACTCTGAAATGTTTTGGTGACATAGTCCCTCTAACATAGTTTAAATAAGTATATGAAGCTCCTGGAGCAAACTTCATTCAACAAAAATATCAAAGGCGACATGTCACTTACAGTTCAAAATGATAATTTCCATCAAGCAAATACCTACAAAAAAGATAAAAAAATTTTAATGGAAACATTGTTTTATAATACCTGTATATGAAAAAGATTTTTAGAATGTTTGCTTTTGCTATTTATTTATACATTTCATTACTTGTGTCCACTATTTAATACGCATTTCTTTCTCTATATAGACCTTGCAGCTGGAGGGTCAGATGACTGGGCTTATGATGCAGGCGTGAAATACTCATTCACATTTGAGCTCCGTGACACAGGAAGATATGGTTTCCTATTGCCCGAATCTCAGATCCAGGCAACTAGTGAAGAAACCATTCTGGCTGTCAGGTCCATTGCCACCCACATCCTGAACAACGCATAAGAAATGGTTTTACAGAAGATGGCGATTGTACACTTCAATCTTGTAATACATTGTCTATTTCAACTATCATTTTCAGAATTTAATCATTCTGACTACCTTGGATTTCAGTAATTGTTCCAAGAAATACTATGTGAATGGAATAATTAATTTAAAAAAAGAAAAGAAAATTTCTGCTCAAATAAATTTTGAAAACAAAATGAAAAACTGAGAAAGACTTTAATTTTTAAAAGCCTCACTTATTAAATTAATCTTCATGAAATAAAATTTCATTTTAGTAAATCTTCACAACAAATAAGTTTACAGACCTTCTGGCAGTCGTTACAAAAGAATGCTCTCTATACAAACGTTTGGCACAATAAACCATCTCGGCTGCATTTCATTTAGAAGCCCTGTTTATGCTGCTAATGTTATTGGTCCAGGGGTTTCTGTTTAAACTTCATGATTGATATTTTTCTATGTTATTCATTTTAATCAAATATAAAATGTTGATCCAACATGGTAGAGGCAGTCTAGAAAGTATCACATTCTGTCATGCACTGACAAAGCTAAGTTCATGTCTGTAAGTCAAAGAAAAAGGCAGCATCTAAGGAAGTGCTATTGTTTATACAAAACACAAGTGGGTGGGAAAAAGAAGTGCAAATAAAGTGCAGGCTGGCTACTGCCACTGGATCAGTCCCCAATCCAACCAAACCAAATAAAAAAAAAATAGTATATAGAATAAATCTATAAACAGATAAGGGCACCACAATCACCAATAAAATATATAGTTACCGCTTTGGAAGAGGAATTCTCATATGAAAGAGAAAAATAGAGAATAAATCATGCAAAACTTTAATCAAAAATGAACAGTGATTTAAAAGCCAGTAACACACTCACATGACGGAATGGCACAGTTAAAATTAATTAACTGTGCAAATGAAGCAAATCAGCCTCAATGGGCTGAATCCCACCAGGGTAATCATACACAAGCTTATATTGGAAATAAACGTGATTTGGATGTTGAGTCATTGATGTGCCCAGCACAACACCATCCCATGTTTCAAGTCAGTTTATTCCCTTTATAATGCTCCCAGGAATATGTAATAAAGACTTTCAAATTATGTACATTCTATAATCTATTTTATAAAAAGGTTTATAAATATCCACCCTTGAGAATCATTCTATCTTTAACCATTGATAATGTCATTCTACCATTCTACCAGAAATGCATTAAGTGGGATTGGTAAAACATGTTGAGTGTTTAAGTGGAATTCACCGGTGTAAAAGGGACACTATAAGTGGCAAAACTCCTTTTTACTCAATTAACTGCTCAAATCCCTTTGTTTATGCATCCCTAGTCACACATCCCTGCATGTGGCCTGCACAGTCTCCATTTACATTTGCTGTAAAGATAGATCTAATGTTAAAACATCCCTTTTTGCACAGTCAGTTTTATTTAGAATATATTATCTCATGCTCTGTTAATAGTCTGCTAGATACTACAGGAGCCTCTTGGGTGTGATTAAAGTTCAATTAACAGAGCAGGAGATAAAAACATCTAATGCTGTCACATCAGATTTAAAATCAAACCATTTTTTCATGTAGGCTGTGTGAGTCATAGCCGGGGGAGGTGTAGCTACATAAACAGGTGTGGCTCAAAAGTGTGGAGCCCCTCAAAAGTGATTTAACTGGAAGGATGAGCCCCTCACTGAGGGACTGAAAAAATAGGAGAATCCTTAACTTTAGGGTAATGCGGCTTAAACACTTCCAATGCTATAAGTATTGGGAAAATGGCATGTCTACTAAATGTCTACCTTAACATTAGGAGTCTCAACATTAGTACTAGCAAGGTAAGGGGTATTTGAGAAGACTAAATCATATTTATAAATGGTATGCTTGGGTTTGAAGCAAATGCCCAAACATACTATAAACCACATAAATCATATGACTCAGTAGAAATAAAGTATCCACTTAACAAACCCCACCTTAGTAACAACACCATATGACATGTAACAAGTAGGGAAAGAAAAAAATACTAGAGTAATAAAGGAGAGAGGAGGCAATGGGATCCTATACAGATAGACCAATATAAAGATAGGGGAGAGAATAGTGTAAAATCTTGCATAGAGTGTCCCTACATAAAAGGGTACATCAAGTATGTCAGACAGAAATCTCTCACTTAATAGAGTTTCAGGATCTTCTGAGGCCTCCTAAATGGCAGAAAATCTAGCAGTGAGGTGGTAGGAGCATGATTTATACACCAGAACTGCTTCATTAAGCTAAAGTTTTTTTGCTGCTTAGAGTATTCTTTAATTGTAATAGTTGGATGAAATTTGAAATCTTGTAGACTCTTTATTAGAATAAAAATCTAATCCAATGTCCTTTCTCTCCTTGACTACTGTAATCCGCTTCCCAGTGGTTTTATGTGTTCCCAACTTTCGCCGTTACAGTCCATAATGAATGCGGCGGCAAGGCTCATCTTCCTGTCCGCCCGCACCTTCCACGCCTCACCCTTCTGTCAGTCTCTACACTGGCTTACTGTAAGATATAGGGCTCAATTTAAAATTCTGGTTCTTGCTTTCAAATCTCTACATAATGCTGCTCTATCCTCACTGATACACAGTATGTCACATCTAGGCCCTTTCGCTCTGCTGAAGACTTACGTCTATCTTCTGTCTCTACTCCCACCTCTGATGCTCGCCTTCAAGACTTCTCGAGGGCTGCACTGTTCCTCTGGAACTCTCTTCCCTCCTCCTTAAGATGCTCACCCAGTCTCCACTCCTTCAAAAATCATTAAAAACCCACTTCTTCAATTAAACTGTTAATAGCTCCTGACTGATTCCTCTCTTGCAACTATCATTAGTCTAATACTATCCTTACCTTTTTGTGTCACTTTACCCCACTCCCTCTAACATGTAAGCTCACTGAGCAGGACCCTCAACCCCTCTGTTCCTGTGTGTCCAACTTGTCTGATTACAGCTACATGTTTGTTCATCCACCCACTGTAAAGCGCTGCAGAATTTGTTGGTGCTGTGTAAATAACATAATAATAATAACAATATAATATAATAAAAACATTTTCCCAATTGGTTTTAAAATCCAGTATTTCTTAAATAACCTAAGCGAAGAGGACAGCATTCTACAGCATTGTTTAACATGCCACACTATTGCATATCATTTAGCTTGCAAATGAAAATATGAATGCAAGTAAACATACTTTCAATTTGAAGACAGAGTCTCATAATCTGTTTTGATTATTTTGATTTATTGAGCTCTGTTAAAAACTAAACTGGGATTTGTTGATCGCCACAGTGATTATAGTAAATTAAACACCAAACAAAATTCAAGTGATGTTTTCTTTCCCATGGAATTTTGATCAAAATGATAATATATCACTTTACCATATCGCCAGGAGGTTTTTGTATATATACATTGAAAATAAAATGGGTTGCATTTTTAAAAAAATATGTAAGTAAATAAAAAATTAAAAAAAATATAAGAAAATGCTTTTTATAGTTGCCATTACAATATTATTGTTCCTACTGGATGAGCTTTTAAAAAAGGGAAAGGCTTTTCCCTAAAAGTTAATATGCAAGTCTTGTCTTGTGAAAATATACCATAAGGAGGTCCACTAATTTGTTGAAATTATAATGGCTGGATGGGGTTGGGTGTTCAGAGGGGGCACGTGTCTTGCATTCCCATTGCTGCTATGTAAAATCTGTATGTCTTCCCTACCTGAGCTTTATCCTCCCCTCCCCACTATCCTTTCTCTGTCCTCCACCTTTTTTTCTCCTCGTCTCTCTCTCTCCCCCTCATCCTCTCTAACTGTCTAATATTTAAAGTCCTTTCTCCCTTTCTCTACTGCTACCTCTTTTCCTACAAGTTAACTAACTTTGCTGATACAGGGCTAATAACATAGGGCACCCTCTCATTTCTATTGGTTCCCACTGTTTATGAGCAAACAATCAGACCCTTTAGTGTACCTTACGCATATAGTTATGATATTAAATGCCCCAAACATGGATTGTGGCTGTTCTCTCTTAAGCTGTGCCTTGATTGCATTCTGATGGCCCAACAGTCTTATAGATTACTAATAGAGATCAGTGTTACAGAATGGTAGAAACATAGCAAGGAAATATCTAAATTTCTATCTTTCTATGCACAAAGAGTACTTTGCTCGTTGATTATCATATTATACACTCATCTTAATCATCACAGATTGTTTACTGACTGTATTGCACTCTTGTGAATTATGTTTTCTCGCAACTGAATAGGTAACTTCGATGTACTTTTTAATACTGTACTTTTTCTTTGATATAAGAATAAAATCTGACATAACAAAAAAATTAAAAAAACTAAAAATTAAAATAGCATTAAGGCAGCCATTCCAAAGATTTAATGTATGGTCTTGTATTAAGAAATGCAACATGGTTGTTTATTACACATAAAATTAAATAAATTCACTCGGGGGTTTTAACATTTGAAAATGCTATTAAAGTATTGGGTTATTTGAAAATTAATTTTTTTATAAAACAAGGTAAAATACACTATTTTTTATTTTATACATAGCTGCATCTCTATGTCACAAAACTGCGATTCATACAAATCATTTTACGACAAAATTCCCAATATATTAATATGCATATGCACCTAATCAAGCTGTAGTAATTTTTGTTTATAATAGTTTTTGAGTTTTCAAGTAAAAAAATAAAATGACAATAATGAAGTACAGTACAAGAGTAGCGAGTAAACACAACATTTTTGTATTGTTCATATTGTTACAATGTAACAGCTAAAAGGAATGTAAATAAGAACTAAGGATAATAAAAGCACATTGTGGCTTCACAATTGTTATATTGGTATTTCTAAAATGCAAGGAAAACTAGATGTAGCTACAATAGTTTTCACATTAGGACATGGGTTCATACTTTTTTTTCTGGCTGACATATTAGAAGTTTGATTTTGAGGTAGTTCAAATGAGGGAAGTTGAAGCTCCAGCAAGAAGATTGTTCAACCCCTTAAGGACACATGACACGTGTGACATGTCATGATTCCCTTTTATTCCAGAAGTTTGGTCCTTAATGGGTTAAGAAGCATAACAAAACAAAATAAGCACTCTCTATCTGGTACAATAGCTGCAGTTCACCAACAAGGAGTTCCCCCACCCTTGTGGAATACAAATCAATACAAACAAAACAAGGTGAACAGCGCTGGAACTTCAAATTACGTATGAAGAGGGAGAGGACGGTATCAAAGAAAAAGTATCTTAAGACAAAAGGATAAAGTAATAGTGCAGCATATTAACAAAATAGTGCACATATTAGAATAGTGCCAAAGGAATACTCACACTTTATAGAGCTATATAAGCTCTATTTCATGGGACTGAACTGAATAATCCCCGTCTAAGGATATCTTTGTAGATGTCAGCAGTGCTTGATTCTCAAGTGGATAGAGGTCACCAAGCATAAAGAGAAGAAGATAAAAATTTCAATGGTATGATGTGTAAGGTGACAGTAATAGTAAAAGGATAAAACCTACTTACAGAGCAAGGACCTGCACTAGTGTATAGAAGTTTAAGTGGAACAATCCCCACGTAGGGATAGATGTAGACCCAGATCAGCAACAAGAACTGGATGTGAGGTAAGTATACAAAGGGCTATAAAAGATTCAGAAATGTAGCGCTTTAAAATACGAAAGGTTAACCTTAATAACAGTGGTTATGGTAGTTTAACAAAGTAAAATATTTTCAGACCTAAAATAGACACAAATAATACCACATGGTGCAGTTTATAAATAAAAAGATAGCAACGATAAAATGGAGTTTATAAATAAAACACTCACAAACAAGGAGCTATAAAACCTAGCTCCAGTGTGGATCGCTTCTGGGTCCGTTTAGGTGACCCACCCCTATATGGAATGTGTGTTCCATCCTAAGGGAAAGTATATAAACACACAATAGGGTAGTACAGTATGGTTAAGGAATATATGGAAATAAGTGCCAATTGAGTACTTACAAACAGAGAGCCCTTGTGGCTCTCTAGTAGCATATTGTGTAGGTATAGGGCTACACTGCCCCTTTAAATCTTTTTTAAGCCAGGAACCAAATAAAGGCTTAAATACATTTATTAATTGGTATTAAAAAAGTACATAAATAAAATTAAGAACAATGTCCATAAGAAAATATACCGGTACATGTTTCACCACTAGATGTGGCCTCCTCAGCCGGATGAGCGTTGTGAGAGTTCCTGGTTCCTAGCTTCTGTTTATATACCCTCCTAATTGGGGAATCTTCTGCATCTGTGTTTGTTACGTAGCCATCATGTAGGGTAGTACGTAACTTATCTCTATAAAGATACAAGAAAAAAAAAGAAAAAAGAAAGGAAGGAAGGAAAAGTACCTAACTTATCTCCTTAAAGATACAAGAAAAAAAATGCATTTGAAAAAAAGGATTAACAGATCGGCGGACACTCTAACCTGGAGTACCGTCAGATTGAAATTATCTTGAGCTGTAGCTTTACTTCCTTGTGTTCCAAGTCTCGCTCTCGGGGTTGATGTTGTCAAGCCTCTCAGCTTGGCAGTTACTGTTCATTCCGAATTTGTATCCATATGTTTGTAGCCGTTTTCTCTAATGTTCATATTGCAGTGTTATCAGTCAGCTTTTCAGTGCAGTCCAACAGATAAAGCCTTGAAAGTCTCTCCATAAATAAACATTAGGGAATAAAAGGGGATATGACAATATAAAAGAGGAATTAGTTATATACATCTTAATAGAGTTCTTATAATACCTATATCTACAATAATCTATTTGATTAGTATCCATGTTAAAGTGATTATTTACCCATAGTGATAAGCTTTAATAGGAAATAAAAGACCTTTAATATATTTCTTTCCCGTGATGGTGATTCTTTTCCTTTACACATAAATTGTGTAAAACTTATATAGTTAAAATAATTTATTATTTAAAGGGACAGGATCCTCATAACCTGTTGGAAATACAGGGTGTTTTCAAACGTGTTTTCATAATTCTTTATCTCTTAGTTTTTCAATATATACTTCTTTAAATAGTTAAAAATATAAAATATATATAAAAAATGTATAAGGGATATCTGAAACAAAAAAGGGAAAGGAAATATATAAAAAGGGGCAATGTAAAAAATGGGGGGGGGGGTGGAGGAGGTTCTCTATAGAAAATGACATAGTTCGAAGTCCAAGTTAAATCTATATGGAATGAGAGTATTCATTTTAAAAATCCATTCCATTTCCACTTGGCCTAATTTCTTTATAAAATCTCCCTGGCTGAAGACGCTTTATGTCTAAGTCAGCCTGTACCTATGATGGTGCAGGGTTCAAAGCTGGCCAGACCCCAGGGCTGTAGGGGCTGGCTGAGGACAGTTGCTGTTGCGGGCATAGCACTCACAGACTGTGTTCACTTCAGACAGCAGCAAGCTTATCCCTGTGGATCATGCTGCATCTGTCGGCAGGGCTGCCATCAGAAATTTTGGGGCCCCTGACACAGCTCAAGGTCTGGGCCCCCCGGTGCCTGCACCCGAGTCCGTCAGTCCCTCCCCCTCCTGAGTCCGCCCACAGGGATGCAGTGTCTGCAGGGCCGGTGCAAGGATTTTTGCCGCCCTAGGCAAAAGTAAAGTTTGCCGCCCCCCCCATGTGACATCACAGTGCCCCACCCATATGATTTGCCATGTTAACTAACGCCAGTGCTGCAGTGCCGCCGTGTTTACATTAAAAGGCCTGCAGGGACAGGCTATAGACACCAGAGCCACTACATTAAGCTGAAGTGGTTCTGGGGACTATAGTGTTTCTTTAATGTGAGGTAAATTAGAGCTTAGTGCCACGAATAATATACTAGATTGCCTACTTACAAACAGATGAGGATGATGATGGGCTCTAGCTGCAGTCTGGCTCCACTGGTCTGGTGCAGAACAGGCTCTCTGGAGGCGGTTTGTAACTGTGGTCACAAAAATCAATGTTCTGGGAGAACGGGAAGCAGCTCCATTTTTTTGAGGGGCCTTTACACAGCTCAAGGTCTGGGTCCCAGGGTCCACCTTCATGTTCCACCAATGAGTTTGTTCACAGGGGTGGGTGTGTGTGTGGGGGGG
>OW240913.1:77270184-77339117 GCA_933207985.1 Pelobates cultripes | reverse complement strand
GGGGGCAATGTGTGTAAGGGGGGAAGTTTGTGTGTGGGGGGCAAATGTGTGTGTATGGGGGAAGTGTATGTGTGTGTATGGGGGAAGTGTATGTGTGTGTATGGGGGCAGTGTATGTGTGTGGGAGCAGTAGTGTATGTGTATGGTGGGCAATGTGTGTATGGGGGCAGTGTATGTGTGTGGGAGCAGTAGTGTATGTGTATGGTGGGCAATGTGTGTATCGGGGCAGTGTATGTATGTGGGGCAATGTGTGTGTATGGGGCAGTGTATGTATGTGGGGGGCATTGTGTGTATGGAGGCAGTGTGTGTATGGGGCAGTGTGTGTATGGGGGGGGCATTTCTGTGTGTGTATGGGCAGCAGGTGTGTATGGGGGGCAGTGTGTATATGGGAGGCAGTGTGTGTATGGGGGACAGTGTATATGTATGTGGGGCAATGTCTGTTTGGGGGCAGGGTATGTGTGTGGTGTCAATGTGTGTGTGGTGGGCAATGTGTGTATGGGGGCAGTGTGTTTGTGTATGGGGCAGTGTGTGTATGGGGTGGTGTGTGTATGGGGCAGTGTATGTGTGTGGTGGCAGTGTATATGTGGGGGCAGTGTGTGTATGGGGGCAATGTGTGTATGGGGGCAGTGTGTGTGTTTGGGGGCAGTGTTTGTGTATGTGGGGCAGTGTGTGTGTATGGGGGGCAATGTGTGTATGGGGAGCAGTGTGTGTATGGGGGGCAGTGAGTGTATGTGTGTGGGGGGGGCAATGTCTGTGTGATAAGAAGAGTAGGGAGACCCTCGGTCTTCTCGTTTTTCTCGTGGGGGGGCAATTGCCCCGTTGCCCCCCTCACTGGATCCGCCACTGAGGTGTAATTCGGTATGCATAAAGAAAGTGATTTAACTACTAAATGGCAGAGAATTGAGCAGTGATGCTGCAGGTGCATGATCTATACACCGAAAGTACTTCAATAAACTAAAGTTGTTTAGTGCTGTTTAGGGTTGTTTGGTGTTTTAAATGCCTCTTTAGTGCTCTCATCTTACGTTGTAGTGAATGTTTTAATTTTATCTGCAGTGTGATCATAATTAAGATGTAACTATGTACGCCCTATTATACATATAGCACTATTTGTTATTTGTTTTCAACAGAATAATGATTGGCAATGTGCAAGAAGCTGTTCATACCCAGCGTGATAGCAATATCCGTGCTGTTCACAGCTATGTAAAGTACAATGACCTTGACACGGTATGACCACAGAATATGTGACCCTGCATTTAATGAACACAGATAATAAATGATCACCTTCTAAAGTTGTGTCTACCTTGCAGATTAACGCATGGTCTGCTAACATTGCTGCTCAGAATTCCGGTCTTGTGTCTCGCTCCCAGCTGGGAACCTCATACGAGGGCCGTCCTATCTACTTACTTAAGGTAAATTGATCTTTAAAAGTTGCTTTTGCTGTATCTGTTTGACAGTTGTGATTGAAGGTTTTATTTTAATTTAGTTTTTTTGGTAGGTTGGCAAAAGTGGTTCGAATAAAAAGGCTGTGGTCCTTGACTGTGGTTTCCACGCAAGAGAATGGATTAGTGTTGCATTCTGCCAGTGGTTTGTAAAGGAGGTGAGACTTTACAATATGTAAATATGAAATAATGCAGAGTGACATTACATTTTTATTTTTAAAGTTGACTTCTTTACCTGAGACAATCAAAAAGTTATATCCACTCACCATGTGTGGCAGCTGATGTAAGCTGAAAACATTACTGAACACCAAAACCTAAACGAAAGCCCAACACTTTGAAAGAGGGCCAAGGCACCTACCTATGTTTGAAGCCAGGTATAGGTGAGGTTTGTGGTTTTCAACTTTTGTTGGACCAAGAAATACTTAAAGGGACACTCCAGGCCCCCAGACCACTTATGCCCATTGGAGTGGTCTGGGTGCCAACTCCCACTATTCTTAACTCTGCAAGTGTAATTAATGCAGTTTATAAACTGCAATAATTACCTTGCAAGGTTAACTCCACCTCCAGTAACTGTCTTCTAGACAGCCACCAGAGGGCACTTCCTGCATCTTAGCACAGTGCTAGAGCGTCGCTGGACGTTCTCACGCTGTGTGAGGACCTCCAACGTCGCTCAATTCCCCATAGGAAAGCACTGAAAAACATTTTCAATGTTTTCCTATGGGGAGCTTTAATGCCGCGCATGCATATTAGGTCTCCCCAGCCAGTGGGCGGGGTCAGCCTCGCCCACCGGCCAATGTAATACAGAGGAGGAGCGGCGGCGGAGGAAGACGCAGCGACATGGGACATGTCGCTGCCTCTGGTAAGTTACTGAAGGGGTTTTCACCCCTTCAGCAACCGGGAATTGGGGGGTGGGAGGGAGAGGGGACCTGCAGTGCCAGGAAAACGGATTGTTTTCATGGCACTGGAGTTTCCCTTTAAAAATAGAAAACATTCCAAGCCAAACTATCAGCGTCTCATACAATTCTTATTTACTTGATGCGATGCTAAAGAGTTATGCATACTCTGACTTATTAGGGTTAAAACAGAATTTGAAGGACTGCATTCAACCTTTAATAATCCTGAAGTTAAGTTGTGTTTATAGTGGCACTTTGAGGTTGAGGCATACAGGGAGTGCAGAATTATTAGGCAAATGAGTATTTTGACCACATCATCCTCTTTATGCATGTTGTCTTACTCCAAGCTGTATAGGCTCGAAAGCCTACTACCAATTAAGCATATTAGGTGATGTGCATCTCTGTAATGAGAAGGGGGTGTGGTCTAATGACATCAACACCCTATATCAGGTGTGCATAATTATTAGGCAACTTCCTTTCCTTTGGCAAAATGGGTCAAAAGAAGGACTTGACAGGCTCAGAAAAGTCAAAATAGTGAGATATCTTGCAGAGGGATGCAGCACTCTTAAAATTGCAAAGCTTCTGAAGCGTGATCATCGAACAATCAAGCGTTTCATTCAAAATAGTCAACAGGGTCGCAAGAAGCGTGTGGAAAAACCAAGGCGCAAAATAACCGCCCATGAACTGAGAAAAGTCAAGCGTGCAGCTGCCACGATGCCACTTGCCACCAGTTTGGCCATATTTCAGAGCTGCAACATCACTGGAGTGCCCAAAAGCACAAGGTGTGCAATACTCAGAGACATGGCCAAGGTAAGAAAGTCTGAAAGACGACCACCACTGAACAAGACACACAAGTTGAAACGTCAAGACTGGGCCAAGAAATATCTCAAGACTGATTTTTCTAAGGTTTTATGGACTGATGAAATGAGAGTGAGTCTTGATGGGACAGATGGATGGGCCCGCGGCTGGATTGGTAAAGGGCAGAGAGCTCCAGTCCGACTCAGACGCCAGCAAGGTGGAGGTGGAGTACTGGTTTGGGCTGGTATCATCAAAGATGAGCTTGTGGGGCCTTTTCGGGTTGAGGATGGAGTCAAGCTCAACTCCCAGTCCTACTGCCAGTTCCTGGAAGACACCTTCTTCAAGCAGTGGTACAGGAAGAAGTCTGCATCCTTCAAGAAAAACATGATTTTCATGCAGGACAATGCTCCATCACACGCGTCCAAGTACTCCACAGCGTGGCTGGCAAGAAAGGGTATAAAAGAAGAAAATCTAATGACATGGCCTCCTTGTTCACCTGATCTGAACCCCATTGAGAACCTGTGGTCCATCATCAAATGTGAGATTTACAAGGAGGGAAAACAGTACACCTCTCTGAACAGTGTCTGGGAGGTTGTGGTTGCTGCTGCACGCAATGTTGATGGTGAACAGATCAAAACACTGACAGAATCCATGGATGGCAGGCTTTTGAGTGTCCTTGCAAAGAAAGGTGGCTATATTGGTCACTGATTTGTTTTTGTTTTGTTTTTGAATGTCAGAAATGTATATTTGTGAATGTTGAGATGTTATATTGGTTTCACTGGTAATAATAAATAATTGAAATGGGTATATATTTGTTTTTTGTTAAGTTGCCTAATAATTATGCACAGTAATAGTCACCTGCACACACAGATATCCCCCTAACATAGCTAAAACTAAAAACAAACTAAAAACTACTTCCAAAAATATTCAGCTTTGATATTAATGAGTTTTTGGGTTCATTGAGAACATGGTTGTTGTTCAATAATAAAATTAATCCTCAAAAATACAACTTGCCTAATAATTCTGCACTCCCTGTATAGTTAATAACCATTGTCTTAGGTTTCAGTTATGTATTGGGTGTTTTAATAATCATTTATAGATTTATTAAAAAAGCAATTAATTTTGCTTTGTAAGTGCACATTTTGTGCCGCTTTCGCCCATACTGCAATAGCTCCACTTTTGCTAAATAAATACTTAGAACATGAATTTCTGTTAGGCCAGCTGTTTGCTACAGTAAAAAGCTGACAATTTAATTAAAACTCTTAGAGCTCTTTGATGTACCCCTAAAGCAGTACTTTTAGTATAAGTGCAGAAGGGTACAGAAAGTTGAACGTGAGGTACTAATGCATTGGTGAGCTCACTACAGAACATGCGCAGCATATGGATTTGCAGCAAACATAAGGATTTCAAATGTTTATGGTTTTTTTTTGTTTTACAAATATATGGATGCATTGTTTATATTGTATTGAAAAGGAACAGCTAACTCCAGTTAACATTAGATTTGTCAGTCTAAAGGGATTAAACAATAAATATTGAATGGTAATGAATTTCTAAACAGAATTGCCAATTTGTGGCAAAAAAGATGACCATAACAATTCTCCAAACTATCAATAGTAACAGCTTAACTATTAAGGTTAAACGTTGTAATCCGGTTTCCAGAGAACAACAGAAGTCTAACTAGCTAAATACAAAAAAAAAGCTGCAATGTTCTGGCCTGTACTATGAAATTCAGTTTTCAATTGACTACAATTTACTGTTTAGTAAAATTATACAAAATCCAGCCCCTATTCCGATATCCTACATGCTTTTGCCTTGTTAGGAATATTGGTTTTGTTTTGTTATTTTTTTTGTGTGTGTGTGTTATTGTATTCTTTGCCTAAGTGAGTCAGATTATTGCCTTGTAGCACTGAAACATAATTGTATTTTTTTCCCTATGATTATTTCATACAGGCTGTTGAGAAATATGGATCTGATACGCAATTAACTAATCTCCTCAACAACTTGGATTTCTATGTTGTTCCAGTTCTAAATGTTGATGGATATGCCTATACCTGGTCAACTGTAAGATATTAACACATCTTAGATAATAACATTAATTACTTTAATAATCTAAGTATTAATTACATAAACTCTCTAAAATCGTGTTGCAGAACCGTATGTGGAGGAAGACACGTTCAGTTAACAGTGGCACCACTTGTATTGGTACTGATCCAAACAGGAATTTCAACGCTGGATGGTGCAGTAAGTGATGTCTCCTTTTTTTGAAAACCATAAAGCATAATATATTATTGAAAACTGATTAAATACATGCTTGTTTTGAAAAAACTGAGAATGTATTTGTAGTACCATGCTAAACGCAACATATTTCCCTCCTAGGTCTCCCTCCAGTCCATTTGTATTTTCACTGTCGACTGTTAACGTTGACCTCTTACCTCTCACAATCATAAGCATTGTTTGCAGGTCAAACTTTATGGCTGCATTTTAGCATTAGAAGGTAGGATTTGGGGGAGATGTTTAGTGGAATTGGACTTACTCAGAGTTTTTTACTAGCATGTAAACATTAAATTCAAATAAGTAGCCAGACTGGAAGCATTGCTAAAGTGGATTTATTTTTATTTTTTCCGCTTCACTATATTTCACCTTAAATTTGAAACTAACTTTGAATTCTTGACAATTCTCCCATTGGTAAATAACCCTAACTGTATCTAAGCATCATAGATACAAAAAGACTTTTGCAATCTGTATTTAAGATACAATGGTATTTGGTAGATATTTAACCATTTCTGTTTATTATTTACTGTTTGGGATAAAAATTGTACTCATATTTCACACCCTATATGAAATTTTGTGGCTATCTTTTTGTTGTTGTTACTATTTTTTTTAATAATGTAAAATCTACAAAATATTATCTCTTAACATGCCTTTCTAGTTTTTCGTACTGAAGAGGTGAATACTTATCTGTCAATATTGCAATAAAAACTATTGTGTTTCATTCATTGTGTAATTTGTTTCATAGATTTTGTATTGATCAACAAAACTATGTGATAATGAATCGGAATTCAATGTAATAATTACTACCAAACATAAATCAACAACTTTTTTTTTTTTCAAGCTGTTGGAGCTTCTTCAAGAGCTTGCGATGATACATACTGTGGCAGTTCTCCTGAATCTGAAAGAGAAACCAAGGCTCTGGCTAACTTCATTCGCAATAATCTTTCTTCCATAAAGGGATACTTGACTATTCATTCCTATTCCCAGATGTTGCTGTTCCCCTACTCTTACTCTTATGCTGTAGCTAAGGACCACACTGAGTTGGTGAGTTTGCAATCACATAAGCAACAAACTTCATGTCTGCCATTGTAGAACGACAAACGTAATTTGTTATTGGTGAAACAATTGCCAAATGAAAGCAGCTATGTCCATTTATTGTGTTGATAAATAGGACATTAAAATTGTAAGATGGATAAACAATTGACTAAAAAAAAAAGTAACACAGATCTTTGGTGAATTTGAACTACTTGCGTTCTTCAAAAAAGATCAGATGTAGGACCATGCAAGCAAAAAATGAGGTCTTGCAGATACTTTGAAAGACAGAGTATAGATTTTGTGGAATGGACTCTCAACTAAAACCCTATAAGCAAGATATAGCTATCTTGAGAGACATATTTTAAGTAGCAAAAGGGAAAAAGTTAAAGGAAAAATATGTTGGCAGTTAAATTAACATAAACTACGGTAGAATAAAGAATAAGTTGACAAAGAGACAAAGTTCTTAATATTAAACAACCAGCAGAGACATTCCATTCATATCCATAGTAACTTCTCTATTCGTAGAACTTTGCACAGAGTAACTCTTTAATATATACATTTTGGTAGAACAAATGGCAATTCATTCATAAAATTTAAAAATACATTTAAAAGTAAAAAATACATTTATATGAGCACTGTCATGACAATACCAGTTCATAATGAAGCATGTTATTACAATGTAGGGTTCAACTTTGAGGGAGTGTATATCTCTATCTCACTTGACTGCTAATGATAATTGAACAAAATTGTGGTCCAGGTACTCAAGGGATTTATTGGAAAAAGTGCAACGTTTCGATCCTTCGATGTTAACTCTAATTCTAAACACACAACCCAATTCTAACGCTTCAGTTTAAGAAGTACCCCATTGTTCTATACTTCTGTCAGTAACACTAGCACAGACATTAGAAATAGAGTTATCATAAATGCATGTGCCATATTAACATGTTTTAACAAGATAAATATTTGTGCTTCTTTCAGAACACTGTAGCCAAGAATGCTGTGAGTCAGTTGACATCTTTGTACAACACCAAATACACATATGGAGCTGGAGGCACTACAATCTGTAAGTCATTTACAATAATATTTTGTAATTTAAAGTAAAATATGATTAAATATATACTTTTATATTTAGCTGACCAATTATACAGGTCTGCAGAATATGGTCTTTTTTACCTTTTAATTAACAATCAAATAATATTTTGATTACTTGTTTTAAAGGCTATGTTAGAACTTTGGTTATTTCTATAATTTAGTTTATTTTCACACATTGTTCGTTCCAAGATGGCACAAAGAAGTGGTTGTGAATGGCTGCAGATAAAAGCTGCCCTCCCTTAATTATGGCATCCCGCAATTCATGGCATGTCTCATTTGAAACTAGATGTGAACACTTATATTAATTGGCAGAGCAGGAGTTTTTTCTTTTTTCTATTTGCAATTTATGGTGACCAATAGACTCACTTTGTCATTTCTATAAATTTGAAAGCTGCTTGCTACTACAATATATAGGTAAGCTAACAGTACTAAAAATGGCACTCTGAAATGTTTTGGTGACATAGTCATAGCATAGTTTAAATAAATATGAAGAGTATATGAAGTTCCTGGAGCAAACTTCATTCAACAAAAATATCAAAGGCGACATGTCCACTTACAGTTCAAAATGATAATTTCCATCAAGCAAATACCTACAAAAAATATATTTTTTTTTAATGGAAACATTGTTTTATAATACCTGTATATGAAAAAGATTTTTAGAATGTTTGCTTTTGCTATTTATTTATACATTTCATTACTTGTGTCCAGCATTTAATACGCATTTCTTTCTCTATATAGACCTTGCAGCTGGAGGGTCAGATGACTGGGCTTATGATGCAGGCGTGAAATACTCATTCACATTTGAGCTCCGTGATACAGGAAGATATGGTTTCCTGTTGCCCGAATCTCAGATCCAGGCAACTAGTCAAGAAACCATTCTGGCTGTCAGGTCCATTGCCACCCACATCCTGAACAACGCATAAGAAATGGTTTTACAGAAGATGGCGATTGTACACTTCAATCTTGTAATACATTGTCTATTTCTACTATCATTTTCAGAATTTAATCATTCTGACTACCTTGGATTTCAGTAATTGTTCCAAGAAATACTATGTGAATGGAATAATTAATTTAAAAAAAGAAAAGAAAATTTCTGCTCAAATAAATTTTGAAAACAAAATGAGAAATTGAGAAAGACTGTTTAATTTTTTAAAGCATCACTTATTAAATTAATCTTCATGAAATAAAGTTTCATTTTAGTAAATCTTCACAACAAATAATTTTACAGACCTTCTGGCAATCGTTACAAAAGAATGCTCTCTATACAAACGTTTGGCACAATAAACCATCTCGGCTGCATTTCATTTAGAAACCAATGTTGTTGGTCCAGGGGTTTCTGTTTAAACTTCATGATTGATATTTTTCTATGTTATTCATTTTAATCAAATATAAAATGTTGATCCAACATGGTAGAGGCAGTCTAGAAAGTATGACATTCTGCCATGCACTGACAAAGCCAAGTTCATGTCTGTAAGTCAAAGAAAAAGGAAGCATCTAAGGAAGTGCTATTGTTTATACAAAACACAAGTGGGTGGGAAAAAGAAGTGCAAATAAAGTGCAGGCTGGCTACTGCCACTGGATCAGTCCCCAATCCAACCAAACCAAAAGAAAAAAAATAGTGTATAGAATAAAATATATGGTTACCGCTTTGGAAGAGGAATTCTCATATGAAAGAGAAAAATAGAGAACAAATCATGCAAAACTTTAATCAAAAATGAACAGTGATTTAAAAGCCAGTAACACACTCACATGATGGAATGGCACAGTTAAAATTAATTAAAATTAAGCAAGTCAGCCTCAATGGGTTGAATCCCACCAGGGTAATATTGGAAATAAACGTGATTCGGATGTCGAGTCATTGATGTGCCCAGCACAACACCATCCCATGTTTCAAGTCAGTTTATTCCATTTATAATGCTCCCAGGAATATGTAATAAAGATATTAAAATTATGTACATCCTATAATCTATTTTATAAAAAGGTTTATAAATATCCACCCTTGAGAATCATTCTATCTTTAACCATTGATGATGTCATTCTACCAGTGGGATTGGTAAAACATGTTGAGTGTTTAAGTGGAATTCACCGGTGTAAAAGGGACATTATAAGTGGCAAAACCTCTTTTTACTCAATTGAGTGGTTTTGGTGTATAGTCCGTGCAGTCTACATGCTCAAATCACTTTGTTTATGCATCCCTAGTCACACCTCCCTGCATGTGGCCTGCACAGTCTCCATTTACATTTGCTGTAAAGATAGATCTAATGTTTAAACATCCCTTTTTGCACAGTCTGTTTTATTTAGAATATATTATTATATTATCTCATGCTCTGTTAATAGCTTCTTGGGTGTGATTAAAGTTCAATTAACAGAGCAGGAGATAAAAACATCTAATGCTGTCACATCAGATTTAAAATCAAACCATTTTTTCATGTAGGCTGTGTGAGTCATAGCCGGGGGAGGTGTAGCTACATAAACAGGTGTGGCTCAAAAGTGTGGAGCCCCTCAAAAGTGATTTAACTGGAAGGATGAGCCCCTCACTTAGGGACTGAAAAAATAGCAGAATCCCTTAACTTTAGGGTAATGCCGCTTAAACACTTCCAATGCTATAAGTATTGGGAAAGTGGCATGTATACTAAATGTCTACCTTAACATTAGGAGTCTCAACATTAGTACTAGGAAGGTAAAGGGTATTTGAGAAGACTAAATCATATTTATAAATGGTATGCCTGGGCTTGAAGCAAATTCCCAAACATACTATAAACCAAATGAATCATATGACTCAGTAGAAATAAAGTATCCACTTAACAAACCCCACCTTAGTAACAATACCATATAAAATGTAACAAGTAGGTAAAGAAAAAAAGTACTAGAGTAATAAAGGAGAGAGGGGGCAATGAGGTCCTATACAGATATACCAATATAAAGATAGGGGAGAGAATAGTGTAAAATCTTGCATAGAGTGTCCCTACATAAAAGGGTACATCAAGTATGTCAGACAGAAATCTCTCACTTAATAGAGTTACAGGATCTTCTGAGGCCTCCTAAATGGCAGAAAATCTAGCAGTGAGGTGGTAGGAGCATGATTTATACACCAGAACTGCTTCATTAAGCTGAAGTTTTTTTGCTGCATTGAGTATTCTTTAATTTTAATAGTTGGATGGCATTAAAAAAAATCTAATCCAATGTACTTTCTCTCCTTGACTACTGTAATCCGCTTCCCAGTGGTCTTACGTGTTCCCAACTTTCGCCGTTACAGTCCATAATGAATGCGGCTGCAAGGCTCATCTTCCTGTCCGCCCGCACCTCCCATGCCTCACCCTTCTGTCAGTCCCTACACTGGCTTACTGTAAGATATAGGGCTCAATTTAAAATTCTGGTTCTTTCTTTCAAATCTCTACATAATGCTGCTCCCACCTATCTATCCTCTATACTCTATCCTCACTGATACACAGTATGTCCCATCTAGGCCGTTTCATTGTGCAGAAGACTTACGTCTATCTTCTGTCCCTACTCCCACCTCTGATGCTCGCCTTCAAGACTTCTCGAGGGCTGCACTGTTCCTCTGGAACTCTCTTCCCGCCTCCTTTAGATGCTCACCCAGTCTCCACTCCTTCAAAAAATCATTAAAAACCCACTTCTTCAATTAAACTGTTAATAGCTCATGACTGATTCCTCTCTTGCAACTATCATTAGTCTAATACTATTCTTACCTTTTTGTGTCACTTTACCCCACTCCCTCTAACATGTAAGCTCACTGAGCAGGACCCTCAACCCCTCTGTTCCTGTGTGTCCAACTTGTCTGATTACAGCTACATGTTTGTTCATCCACCCACTGTAAAGCGCTGCGGAATTTGTTGGTGCTATGTAAATAACATAATAATAATAATAATAATAATAACAATAAAAACATTTTCACAATTAGTTTTAAAATCCAGTGTTTCATGAATTACCTAAACCAAGAGGACAGCATTCTACAGCATTGTTTAACATACCACACTATTGCATATAATTTTAGCCTGCAAATGAGAATATGAATGCAAGTAAACATACTTCCAATTTGAAGACAGAGTCTCATAATCTGTTTTGATTATTTTGATTTATTGAGCTCTGTTAAAAACTAAACTGGGATTTGTTGATCGCCACAGTGATTATAATAAATTAAACACCAAACAAAATTCAAGTGATGTTTTCTTTCCCATGGAATCTTGATCAAAATGATAATATATTACTTTACCATATCGCCAGGAGGTTTTTGTATATATACATTGAAAATAAATTGGGTTGCATTTTTAAAAAAAGATGTAAGTAAATAAGTAATTTAAGAAAATATAAGAAAATGCTTTTTTTATAGTTGCCATTACAATATTATTGTTGATACTGGATGAGCTTTTAAAAAAGGGAAAGGCTATTCCCTAAAAGTTAATATGCAAGTCTTGTCTTGTGAAAATATACCATAAGGAGGTCCACTAACTTGTTGAAATTATAATGGCTGGATGGGATTGGGTGGTCAGAGGGGGCACGTGTCTTGCATTCCCATTGCTGCTATGTAAAATCTGTATGTCTTCCCTACCAGAGCTTTATTCTCCCTTCCCCACTATCCTTTCTCTGTCCTCCACCTTTTTTTCTCCTCGTCTCTCTCTCTCCCCCTCATCCTCTCTATCTGTCTAATATTTAAAGTCTTTTCTCCCTTTCTCTACTGCTACCTCTTCTCCTACATGTCCAACTAACTTTGCTAATACAGGGCTAATAACATAGGGCACCCTCGTATTTCTATTGGTTCCCACTGTTTATGAGCAAACAATCAGACCCTTTAGTGTACCTTACGCATATAGTTATGATATTAAATGCCCCAAACATGGTTTGTGGCTGTTCTCTCTTATGCTGTGCCTTGATTGCATTCTGATGGCCCAACAGTCTTATAGATTACTAATAGAGATCAGTGTTACAGAATGGTAGTGTTACGGTACCTTCAGCATGAAATGTACAAACCGCCGTTTAGTGAATGCTCCCCGTTCGCAATAATGTTGTCTGTAAGAGTATGCAATACAACCATGCGAACCGCCAGTCAGGGAACTCTCCAAACTCCCGAACGGTATCCGTACGGCTCCTTCCCTTCACGAGCCACAAGTTCACGAACTGCCAATATCAGCCGAACGCCAATATCTTCCAAGCGGCAAATAATTCCAAAGAGCAGTCTCTAGTCGCCGGTAATAAACTCCCCCCAATAACGAGACCAAGCTCCGCATTGAGGTTAAAACACGAACTGAGTTTACTGTGGGCTAACTGCCCGTATTTATACAGGACACTCCCCTAGGGGACCAAATGGGAGACTGGAATATCAGATGGACATGGGGACATTTCAGACATACAATCACACAATATTCCCAGCATGCATCACAGTTTCCTCCCCTCTGCTCGGGAGATAATTGAGAAGTAATTCAATTATCTCCCAGAGCAGATGCAAATCGCCATTTTAATTACAAGTCACAAAACACATAAAAATATATAACTTTATAACTGCCAAACATATTACATTCGTGTAACACATCCCCAGATAGCCTGGATCTGAGGGCATATTATTGGCGAATAGCGCTCAGGTCCCATACGCACAGTTCAATCGCCATGGAGTCAAAGTCTATTACAGTTCTTCGGTATGCGATTGACTCCATGGGAAGGCTATCTAGGGTAAGTCCATTCGTGCCTTTACATCTCCCAAACGGCCGGTGTTCGCACACTTCTGTCGATTGAGAAGGGAGGTCGACAGCTTCAGCGGTGTTCGGTTGAAAAAGTGTCAATTTTCAGTTCCATGAAATAACCGTCGAACACCGCTGGTCTTTCGCATGGTTAAAATGGCCGCCACCTCATGGTCGACATATGAACGACGACCACCCTGTATTCGGTTTTAATTGAGAAGTGTCTGTGGTTAACCGCAATGTTCTAATTGGGATCAATAGGTTAACCAGCAGCACACTTCTCTTCTGGGTGGCCGTCCGTTCGGCAGTTCCGTTCGACAGAAAAGTACATTCACTTAAACAAGGCATACGAACAGGTAAATTCATGCAAACGGCAAAACAGACGAACACAGCAATCTTAGTTCATACGGATGGGTCTGTCACAGGTAGGAACATAGCAAGGAAAGATCTAAATTTCTATCTTTCTATGCACAAAGAGTACTTTGCTCGTTGATTATCATATTATACACTCATCTTAATCATCACAGATTGTTTACTGACTGTATTGCACTCTTGTGAATTATGTTTTCTCGCAACTGAATAGGTAACTTCGATGTACTTTTTAATACTGTACTTTTTCTTTGATATAAGAATAAAATCTGACATAACAAAAAAATTTAAAAAACTAAAAATTAAAATAGCAGTAAGGCAGCCATTCCGAAGATTTAATGTATGGTCTTGTATTAAGAAATGCAACATGGTTGTTTATTACACATAAAATTAAATAAATTCACTCGGGGGTTTTAACATTTGAAAATGCTATTAAAGTATTGGGTTATTTTGAAATTTATTTTTTTATAAAACAAGGTAAAATACACTATTTTTTATTTTATACAGCTGCATCTCTATGTCACAAAACTGCTATTCATACAAATCAGTTTACGACAAAATTCCCAATATATTAATATGCATATGCACCTAATCAAGCTGTAGTAATTTTTGTTTATAATAGTTTTTGAGTTTTCAAGTAAAAAAATAAAATGACAATAATGAAGTACAGTACAAGAGTAGCGAGTAAACACAACATTTTTGTATTGTTCATATTGTTACAATGTAACAGCTAAAAGGAATGGTAAATAAGAACTAAGGATAATAAAAGCACATTGTGGATTCACAATTGTTATGTTGGTATTTCTAAAATGCAAGGAAAACTTAAATAAACATTAGGGAATAAAAGGGGATATGACAATATAAAAGAGGAATTAGTTATATATATCGTAATAGAGTTCTTATAATACTTATATCTACAATAATCTATTTGATTAGTATCCATGTTAAAGTTATTATTGACCCATAATGATAAGCTTTAATAGGAAATAAAAAACCTTTAATATATTTCTTTCCCGTGATGGTGATTCTTTTCCTTTAAACATAAATTGTGTAAAACTTATATAGTTAAAATAATTTAATATTTAAAGGGACAGGATCCTCATAACCTGTTGGAGATACAGGGTGTTTTCAAACTTGTTTTTATAATTCTTTATCTCTTAGTTTTTCAATATATACTTCTTTAAATAGTTAAAAATATAAAATATATATAAAAAATGTATAAGGGATATCTAAAACGAAAAAAGGGAAAGGAAATAAATAAAAAAGGGAACAATGTAAAAAACAGGGAGGGAGGGGTTCTCAATAGAAAATGGCATAGTTCGAAGTCCGAGTTTAATCCATATGGAATGAGAGTATTCATTTTAAAAATCCATTCCATTTCCACTTGGCATAATTTCTTTATTAAATCTCCTCCTCTCCAATTTCTTTCCACCCTTTTCACTCCTAAGAATATAAGGCCTTTTGCCTCTTGGTGGTGGTACTGTTTAAAATGGTAGGAGAGGCGGTGTTTCTCAAATCCTAAATTGATGTTACGTAGATGTTCTCCTATTCTTACGTCGTAAGATCTAGTTGTGCTGCCTATATATTCCAAACCGCAAGGACATCTTAGTAAGTAGATTATATTCTTAGAATAGCATGTTATAAATTATTTTATAGATATAATTATATATTAGTTCTTTCCCTGGTTTTTATTTCTATTCTGGAGGATTCTAACTGGGGTTCTTCATAACCTTTATCTAAAAAATCTTTTTTAATTCTCAGTGATTGATCTTCATAAATTTCTATGTCCGTGCAGTTACGCCGAATCCTTATGAATTGGCTTTTCGGTGCGTTTTCCAACCAAGGGGCATAATAGCCACTTGTGCGTTCAATAAAACTATTGCAATCCGCTGCCTTAAAATGTTTTTTTGTTTTTAAAATCCCATCTTTAATATAAACATTAAGATCTAAAAAGATTATTTCCTCTTGGCTCCATGTGCTTGTAAGTTTAATACCCCATGTATTATCATTTAAAAAAGATAAAAATTCTTCAAAAAAAGCTAATCCCTCCCTTCCAAATAAAAAAACATGTCGTCAATGTAACACCCATAATGGACCAAGTTATCCCCCCAGCCATGGTCACCATATACAAAAATACTCCTCCAATAAGACATGAAGAGGTTGGCGTGGCTGTGGGCGAACTTGGTCACCATGGGCATTCCATTTATCTGTAGGAAAACCTCTTCCTGCTGTCACATCGCACGTCACTAAAGTGAAACCACTTTCCCATTTGTGTCCTTCCAAAAATTTTGAAAGTGACATAGAGTCTTTAATATGTGATCTTGTTTTTAGTACTAATGGTTGTAATAGTACGTTGATGTATTGCGATAATCTGCTTGGGATAGCGTCTATTCCTGCTATAATAGGCCTTCCTGGTGGATTAAGAGCATATTTGTGTACTTTTGGTAAAAAGTAAAACAAAGGGATTTGGAGGTATTTAATATAGAGGAAATCAAATTCTCTCTTGTTCAAAATGCCCATTTCTACACCCTTTCTGAAGAATTCCACAAATAGTTTGTTAATTTCCTCACTAGGATCAGTCTTCAGTTTTCTATATGTATTAGTGTCATGGAGTATTCTTTCTGCTTCTGTGTTATAATGGTTTGTGGAGTTTAAAACTATACCTCTTCCCTTATCTGCGAGTTTTACAATGAGATCAGGGTCACTTTTTAAATCTTTTAAAGCATCTCTCTCTAGTTTAGTTAAATTGCAAGAAAATGTATTTTTAGGAGTTATCTTACTTATTTCAGCCATTACCATGGTCTTAAAAGATACCATTTCATCAGAAATCATATGTTTTCGGTAAAACGATGATTTATTTTTAAGCTCCGTTCTTTTAAACAGGTTATCCGTCTCTTGTCTTTCTATGGGATATTTTTGAAAGAATTTTAAACACAAATTCCTTTTAAATCTGTTCAAGTCTATATACATATCAAAATGGTTAAATTCTTTACTTGGTGCAAATTGAAGTCCTTTATTAAGAACCATCTTATGATATACATTTAGTTCTTTGTTGCTTAAATTAAAAATTCACCTACATGATACTTCTATTTCCTTTCTCTTCTTCTTGTGTTGTGTGAGTCTTCCTCCTCTTGTACCTCTTCTTTGGATATCCTCCTTCTTTTTAAATGGATAGAAGTGTCTCTTTTTGGATCTGCTCTGCAAAAAAAACCTCTTCATGTCTATGGGTATCTAAGACCTCATATCGATTCGAACACTCAATCTGATCCTCATTCCGTTGTGGATTAGAGACTTGTTGTTTAGCATAGGGTTTATACTGCTTTCTATAGAAATCATTCCTTCTTCTTTGGTAGATGCCTTCTTTTAGCACTCTACCATAAGAATGTGAATGGTTGATGTGGTCCCTATTTGAATTTCTTCTCTCTCTAAATTGATAGGGTCTTTTATGATTTGGGGTTGGATAATTATTGTATCTCCTTGGAGTATTATTCATTTTGTGTTTATCTTGGGCTTTGTTGTCTCTCGGGAAAGTGGATGTAAACTTCCTTTCTAGAGTTTGAATATTTTTTCTCTGGTTGTGGTTTAAAAAAGACCTCACTCGATTAGATTTATAATCCCAAGTGTCTCTTAGATATTTTTTTTTTTTTACCTCTATGACTTCTCTCTCCAATCTGTCTAAATTCCATTCTATATTTAGAGTAGTGTCTTCAAATTGCTGTTCATTACATGTATTAAGTAGGATATTTTGACATTTATTTATGTGTCAATCTCTTTCAAAGTCTCCTTTCTTCTCCTTATTATGAGATTCATGCTAGTAAATGCAAATCCTTCTAATATATTATTCTACTCCTCCATAAAATCACTTACATCTCTATCAAAGGTTGGAGTTGTAAAATATCTAAATCCCCTAGGGGTTATCTTTTCTTTAAGCCCCTTTTCAAGAGTGGCTATCTCTCATTTAATATTTATTTCTCTTTGCATTAGTTTCTCTAATTGATTGCTAATCCTAGCAGTTTCTCCTGTATCTTTCATACCTATTTTGTCTGTCCAATTGGCTAATTCTGCCTCCATAATCATATGGGTACAGAATTTTTACCTCTCCAAGTTGAATATATTTTAGAAAGGATTAATTTGATTTTAAAGAATATTTTTTCCTGGTTCAAGGAAGAGTTTTACTTACAGATCAATGGGACGGCCATGGGGACCAAGTTCGTCCCCTGCTACGCCAACCTCTTCTTGTCTTATTGGAGAGTAGTTTTGTATATGGTGACCATGGCTGGGGGGAAAACTTGGTCCACTATGGGCATTACATTGACAACATATTTTTTTATCTGGAAGGGAGAAACAAGCCTTTTGGAAGAATTTTTATCTTTTTTAAATTATAATACATGGGGTATTAAACTTACAAGCACATGGAGCCAAGAGGAAATAATCTTTTTTGATATTAATGTTTATATTAAAGATGGGATTTTAAAAACAAAAAAAAACATTTTAAGGCAGTGGATTGCAATAGTTTTATTGAACGCACAAGTTGCCATTACGCCCCTTGGTTGGAAAAGGCTCCGAAAGGCCAATTCCTAATGATCTGGCATAACTGCACGGACAAAGAAATTTATGAAGATCAATCACTGAGAATTAAAAAATATTTTTTAGATAAAGGTTATGAAGAATCCCAGTTAGAATCCTCCAGAATAGAAATAAAAACCAGGGAAATAACTAATATGCTAGAATATAAAAATAAAGAGGACAAGAAGATAAAAGATATCCCATTCATTTGTAATTTTAATGTAAAAAATTATCAAGTTCGTAAAATTATAAAGAAATTCTGGCCGATTTTACTACAGGATCCAACACTAAAGACTTTTCTACTAGACAGTACTAGGTTCATACATAGAGGAGTTGGAAATTTAAAGAATACATTGGTACACAGTTTTATTAAAGAAAAAAAGAGTATTTCTACAATTTTTAATAATGAAAAATTTTTTTATGGCTTTATATTCTTAGGAGTGAAAAAGGTGGAAAAATTACAGAGGAGGAGATTTTATAAAGAAATTAGGCCAAGTGGAAATGGAATGGATTTTTAAAATGAATACTCTCATTCCATATAGATTTAACTTGGACTTCGAACTATGTCATTTTCTATAGAGAACTTCCTCCACCCCTCCCCCATTTTTTACATTGTCCCTTTTTAGATATTTCCTTTCCCTTTTTTGTTTCAGATATCCCTTATACATTTTTTATATATATTTTATATTTTTAACTATTTAAAGAAGTATATATTGAAAAACTAAGAGATAAAGAATTATAAAAACAAGTTTGAAAACACCCTGTATCTCCAACAGGTTATGAGGATCCTGTCCCTTTAAATAATAAATTATTTTAACTATATAAGTTTTACACAATTTATGTGTAAAGGAAAAGAATCACCATCACGGGAAAGAAATATATTAAAGGTCTTTTATTTCCTATTAAAGCTTATCACTATGGGTGAATAATCACTTTAACATGGATACTAATCAAATAGATTATTGTAGATATAGGTATTATAAGAACTCTATTAAGATGTATATAACTAATTCCTCTTTTATATTGTCATAACCCCCTGTATTCCCTAATGTTTATTTATGGAGATACTTTCAAGGCTTTATCTGTTGGACTGCACTGAAAATCTGACTGATAACACTGCAATATGAACATTAGAGAAAACGGCTACAAACATATGGATACAAATTCGGAATGAACAGTAACTGCCAAGCTGAGCGGCTTGCCAACATCAACCGCGAGAGCGAGACTTGGAACACAAGGAAGTAAAGCTACAGCTCAAGATAATTTCAATCTGACGGTACTCCAGGTTAGTGTCCGCCGATCTGTTAATCCTTTTTTTCAAATGCATTTTTTTTCTTGTATCTTTAAGGAGATAAGTTAGGTACTTTTCCTTCCTTCCATCCTTTCTTTTTTTCTTTGTTTTTCTTCTATCTTTATGGAGATTGGTCAGGTACATTTTTTTTTCTTGTATCTTTATGGAGATAAGTTACGTACTACCCTACATGATGGCTACGTAACAAACACAGATGTAGAAGATTCCCCAATTAGGAGGGAATATAAACAGAAGCTAAGAACCAGGAACTCTCACAACGCTCATCCGGCTGAGGAAGCCACATCTAGTGGTGAAATGCGTACCGGTATATTTTCTTATGGACATTGTTCTTCATTTTATTTATGTACTTTTTTAATACTAATTAATAAATGTATTTAAGCTTTTATTTGGTTCCTGGCTTTAAAGAGATTTAAAGAGGCAGTGTAGCCCTATACCTACACAATATGCTACTACAGAGCCACAGGGGCTATGTGTTTGTAAGTACTCAATTGGCACTTAATTCCATGTATTCCTTAACCATACTGTACTACCCTATTGTGTAAAAGCAAAATATAAAAGGAGGGCTGCGCCAGAATAAACAGTGTCCAGTATCAATAGTTATTGAAGATAAAAAGTCCGACCTAAAAAGGTATCCTCTCTGTCGTCTTTAGGTACAGGAACGCGATCTTCAGGTAATATATAAAAGATAAAAGGAGAGAACAAACGATGGTGCAGAATGTACGGTTCAAATGAAGTAAAAATTGATTAATGATAACGAACTCACAATTTCCAGAGCTTCTGTCCAGCTCTAGGGTAAAGCGCACACAGCGGTATAATCCCCGCTTATGGGATTTATGATGGGTTTGTCAGGGTATCCAAAGCTCAAAGGAAACAGCCAAATAGTGCTCTCTGTATAACTGTATATTGTAAAAGAGAATAAAAAAAACGGACTTACAAGTACAGAACAGACCAACTGCTCTTTGATGTCAGCGCTGGTGGAATAATCCCCACCTATGGATTTCTTTGGTTGTCAGGAACTTGTAGAGATAGTATTAAAATCAGAATAGAGTGTATATAAAATATAACAATGAACTAAAAAGATAAATAGCCAGGGTACATGTATAAATAAAAGTAGTTGGGACTATCAGTTAACCAAAAACTTTAATATTTATTATACAAAATTAAATTTCCATTTCCATTGTTGGGTTGCTGCCTTACAGGTTGTCTGGCGCTGTCTCTTTTCCTTTATTTATACTACCCTATTGTGTGTTTACATACTTTTCCTTAGGACGGAACACACATTCCATATAGGGGTGGGTCGCCTAAACGGACCCAGAAGCGATCCACACTGGAGCTAGGTTTTATAGCTCCTTGTTTGTGAGTGTTTTATTTATAAACTCCATTTTATCATTGCTATCTTTTTATTTATAAACTGTACCATGTGGTATTATTTGGGTCTATTTTAGGTCTGAAAATTTTTAACGTTGTTAAACTACCATAACCACTGTTATTAAGGTTAACCTTTCGTTAAACGGACTCAGTAGCGATCCACACTGGATCTAGGTTTTATAGCTCCTTGTTTGCTGGATTCCTTCCCTGGCTAAAGACGCTTCATGTCTAAGTCAGCCTGTACCTATGATGGTGCAGGGTTCAAAGCTGGCCAGACCCCAGGGCTGTAGTGGCTGGCTGAGGACAGTTGCTGTTGCGGGCATAGCACTCACAGACTGTGTCCACTTCAGACAGCAGCAAGCTTTTCCCTGTGGATCATGCTGCATCTGTTGGAGGTGGACAAGGGGGAGATGTGTGACAGAACGCCGTCACTGAGTGCCATATCCCCATATGGCCGCTGTCTATTTCTATGGGGAGAGATATGTGATGGATGGCCTGATTAGTTTGGCGTGGGCCACAAGCTTGCGGCACCATATTTGGGACTGTTTTACATGTGCCTTTAAATGCAGCTGTGGGTCAACAAAGGTGGGGGGGGGGGTAGCAGCTCTGTAAAGTAGAGTTAAGTGAAATGTATTGTTTGTCTGTGCCTCTACCCCTCCCCCTTTATTTTCCTATCACAGCATGGCGTGGCCACAGAGACTCATATTGATTCCATTGAGGACCAATTGTTTCTAAAGTGTCATGATTATTTTGTGTTTATTATTTGTGACTTTTGACATTATTATTGCCCAAGCTTATTTTATTGCTTCTTTCTAGAAATATTGACCTTTTGGCTGCTCACATCTAGTCATTCAATATGTGTGCTCCACTCACATACAAAATTGTTATTTTCTTCTGATTCTGACTGAGTGAGATGTATGCCAATGTCTACAGTAAATAAAGCATTGTACATACAGGGCTCAAATTGCAATATCTGACTTTGTGCATACTGCAAAATGTATACATATTATAATTTCATCTATATATATTGTAGTACACTGATATCAGCATTGTCCCACTATCTGGTTCGCAGGTCAAGTAAAAAAGAATAACTAACAGAGGTAAAAAGAGGAGGAGCAGCAAAAAATATATAGTTTTCATTTTCTTGTTATTTTGTTGGCTCTTCTCCTTTTTTCCCTTCTGTTGGTCACTTCTTATTTGATCTGTGAATAAAATCCCCTAGCCATCAGCTATCTTTTTCACACATCAATCATTTATTTTTTTGGGTGCCATGGGTGAAATCTGAAATCACAAGCATGCTTGGGCATTGTACATCTTGGTTGATTTGTGATGTGGGTACATTTCAGCTTGAATTTCAGGAATTCAACCAATCAACCAATCAGGTTAGATTTGGACGAATTGCAGTTCTGACTGAAACAAATCTTCAAAGTCTAGCATCAGCTAACAGAAAAATTCCAGAAAACAGAACGAAAAATAGGAACAAACAAGACAGGAGCCTGAGTGGAGAATGCTAAAGCACAAGGACAAGCTTCCAAATCCAAAAGACCAATAAAGCTCTAAAAGCAGTTAAGTACACTGCAGAACATCCTCATAAGAGTAACATCTGAATTTTCAGGTATAACTCTTTTTATAAAAAGCAACAATCACATGGATCATAAGACCAATGCTATTGGCAAGGGAAGCCACATTAATTATCACAAAGAGAGAGTAATTCTACGGTGCAATAGATACACATCCAAGTCACATAGACAGCGAGAATGTCATGTGACCATAATCACATGGATCAAAGATCCAATGAGGAGCAAAGATATAATCAAATATATTACATATTTTCATCAAAAGTATGTGCGGCCATCATGGGAAGGTCGGATATCTCAGAACTGGATACCACCATGTTTGAGGTGGCAAAAAGCCACAGGAAACTGACCATATTTGGTAATGGGCATTGGTTCATGACAATGAACAAACCTGGACTAAATAAGAACATTAGTGGGATATATACATATATATATATGTTACAGTTAAAGTGAGAAATCAGTTAATGTGCACATTACCTAGTTAATCTGCAGATTAACTGATTTGCTCAGTTAAAGTAAGGAATCAAGAGTTTTCTGCACTTTACCTAGGTAATGTGCACATTAAGTGCTTCCGTCTAGTTAAAGTGCAAAATGTTTGTTTCTTTCCCCTCGGGTAAAGAGGAAATTATTTATTACAAAAACGTCCTTGCAGAAACCTGTTTCACCCTTTTTCAGTGCAAAAGTTTGTTCCTTTCCCCTCAGGTAAAGAGGAAATTATTTATTACAAAAACGTCCTCGCAACAGAACCTGTTTCACCCTTTGAGTGCAGTCTCTGCAGAGTCGTTCACTTCTCGTCTGAATGCAGAAAGATTCTGTGTGAACCTGTCTCGATTCTTTTGTGAGCAAGTTCCTTTTCAATGCCCTCCATTCAAATTCTAAAAACGTAGATGCATGGCTTGTTGCTTCTCAGAGGGGGCTGGCTGCTAACAACAATGCTGCTCCGTAAGTCCAAGAAATACTTCTTATTGAGGAGAATGAGACCAAGGAGAGGTCTGCTCATGGACCACTGATTCCGACAGCCCTTCAAATATGATTATGATGATGATGATGATGATATTGAGAACAGTGGAGAGCATCTGCTGGATCATTTCAGGGTGGTTGCTGCATAATGTGCAGGAAGGCGCTCGCTCTCTTGTGGTGGTGGGGGGCTCCTCATTTCTACCAGTTTGGGATAACTGTTTTGAAGAGGAGGTATGTGCTTATATGGTTTAGAAAGGTTTAGAAAAGCAAGCAAAGAAAATGTTAGCAGTTTCTAATGCAAAGCAGCCAAATGTTGACGAAGGTGTCACTGTGAGAATTAAAGTACCCGAAGTGGACAGAGCAAAAACTGATGCCCGCTCGATTTTTAGCTGTGGTTCTTAGTAAAACAGAGGATGGCTTTTATAAACTTGGTACTAAAACAGAAACTTGCTTCTTTGTTGCTAAATAAATAACATTATGTTAACTTGATTCTCGTTTGATTGTACTATCTTGCTTCTTAAACGTTGCAGTTGTTCCAGCAAAAAATCTTATTTTGCACTTTAACTAGTGCCTAGTAGGTAATGTGTAGATTACCTAGGTAATGTGAGAAATGAAACAATTTTCTGCACTTTTACTGATCAGCCTGGTTAATGTGCACATTAACTGATTTCTGCACTTTAACTGTAACATATATATATATATATATATATATATATATATATATATATACATATATATATAGATATATATCTATATATATATATATATATATATATATATATATATATATATATATACATATATATATAGATATATATCTATATATATATACACCTGAGGAAGACCCTAAGTTTGGTCAAAACATGTTGTGCAAGTATCTTTATAGTTTTACTTTGTTTTATGTGCAATCGAGTTTTTAACTTAATCTGTTTCCTGGCTACCTTTTAAAGGAATGTTGCTGCTTTCTGAGGGACCTGGCACTTGAAGTATTCCACCCTGCATCAACGTGAGATTGATGAAATGCCTGTACAGGCTAGAGCCAACTTCTAACTGGTTCTTTAATTTGTGAATGTTCCAAGTTATCTCATCATTCTGATTTGTGTTTACATATTATACCGTGATATTTTCATCTTTCATATCATATAGGTATATAGGTTTTAATTACCATTACCAACTGTGTGGTTTTACCATTGTGTGTTCAATCACCTTATTCCCTGTTCGATTTTCTTTTATTATATTTATTTATTGTTCATTATTTTTGTTTACATATCAGTTTTGATCATTCACTGATAGAACCTTTCTGTAAGGTTTGGAGAGGTATTGTAGTGTTCAGTGCTCTTGTCTTTCTTTTATGATATTACCAGTCTGCTTATTTTATGCTTATCTATGTTCAACATACTACATTGAATAGCACGCACGTTCTACATCAGTGGAACACACAATGAATCCAGAAGGTAGATTCAGAACAGGGCTTGATACGCACACCATCACACACGAGAAGCTGATAGACTTATGGTTATCAGCTGAAGATTCTGACATGGTATTAAAGAGGACTCAGCCAAGGTCTGAAATATGCCGGTTACCTCCAAACAAGAGTAACTTTATATTGTCCCTGAAGAGGTGCGACGAAATCGGACAAAACACGTTGGCATGGACGGACTTTTTTTTATTTTCATTAGTTTTAATATGTGTATTTGCATATCCTTGTGTATTTATTTATTTGGATGAAAATAACATCGTTTGTGCCCACGTTTCCCCTGGATTGCAAGGTGGAGCTTACAGTTTCCTAAAAATTGAGATGTGCTTTTGATCCTGTGTTATTTTTTTTATATCTGGAAATTCTGCACCATGTGTTTTCCTCTTTTCTAGTTTTATATACACAATTCACTGGAAGAAGTCTGAAGAATCCATGTACACATATTGGTCTATATACAATACTACTCTATTTTCCATTTTTTTTTACTTTTGTAGATATTTGTGTGTGATTGTTTTTGTGCAAATTTAGAGGAATTTTGAAATATCTACATTGCAAGGTGTATAAGGGTAATATCATTTTAATCTCTACACTTATTTTCTCACTGGTGTTTTTTGGGTGTCTTCTGTAAATGTAAAGTAACATCGCTATCAACTTACTCGGTATTCAGTAACACTACAGTGTTATACACATAATTTAAGGCAACATGTGCCATTTTACATGCAAATATTTGTTATCCACTTCCAAAAGGTCATTAAGTTGTTAAAATTCTACATTTTTATCTGTGAAATTTTCCATTGGTGTGCAAAAATACTTCCAATATTGACATCAAGGTCACTGTAATAATTAATTACTCTGCAATACCTTGTGCTAGCATACACCGGCAGAAGCAAAAGCAAAGCTATAAAAGAGAGAACCATCATCCACCAATCCTCTATCTAAACAGCATGTGGTCCATATTTATTTTAGTTAGCATTGCAGCAGTCTCTGCTGAACGTCTTAATTTCCATGGGTAAGAATATTTAAAATTTGCTAAATAAATAAAAGACAAAGGTAAAATGTGCTTGTTTGATCATTTTTTTGATTGTCTGACTGTTTGTTTGAAGGGATAAAGTTTTCCGTGTAGTACCACAAAATGCTGAACACGTGGAACTTCTCAGATCCTTAGACATAAACGCTGAGGTATGTACTAATTTATGGTAAAGCGGTTAAAAAAAGTATTTAATTTCAATGTAATATTTTAATTTTGTACAGTTTATAGAACAATCTACACTGACAAAGTCCTCAAGTTTTTGTGGTCCAAAACACATGGATTGCCATGATTGTCACCCTTTATCAACATAGTATTTTGAAACCTGTGATATTCTCTAAAGTCAAACCAGTTCTCTACTACCACAAAATTAGAGTTTAACCCCTTAAGGACCAAACTTCTGGAATAAAAGGGAATCATGAAATGACACACATGTCATGTGTCCTTAAGGGGTTAAAGGTCTGATTTTTGTTTCTAAGATTAAATTAACGTAGAACTTTATTACTTTATTTAAAGCACATTTTTGGTTACCATCTCCATTAAAGAGGAAGCAAAAATACAAGATGTAAATATTTATCTTTCGAGAACTCTGTCGTTGGTTTTTTCATGCGGCTGTTATTATTTCCTTATGGTTTGTCTGGCTTTTCATTTTTCAATTTCATATATTAGAAGAAGAAAAAACATGCTAGAGTTAACTAACATTGCAAAAGGGAATTGGAGACACATAGGAACAAGCATCTTGCAGGAATGGGCCTGCTGTAGTAACCAAAATGATACAGATTATACAACAGCAAACACATTAAAATACATTTTAAAATGTATGAGGCTACTTAAAATCACCTATCTCAGCAAACAAATATGGGGATTCAGTTCCACCATTTGGCCAAATGAAAAATGATAGTGCTTTGATGTATGTACTCACAGTGCAAATTATATATTAACTTAATAAAAAAGTATTATTATAGAGACATAACTATCCAAAACCTCCTCAAATATATACCTTTATGTGTGCATTGTTTCTTAATCTGTATTATATATAAATGTTGGTCACCAAGGCAGCACCATTCCTGCAAGATGCATGTTCCGGGGGTGCCCCCAATTGCCTTTTGTCTTTACCATGTAAGTGTGGAATCCAAACCAGATTCATTTGCCAGCCTCCACAGACTCAGAGGCCCCTTTGGAGGTGACCATAGGCATATATTTAAGGAGGTTTTGGATAATAATGTCACTTTAATTATAATTTTCATGGAGCAGATATATAATTTGCATTGTGAGCAATAAACACATTTTTTTAATTGCCTATATCACATTAATTTTGCATTATATATATATATTCACATTGGAATTAGTGTAGGACCTACCGATATTGGGGCACTGGGAAGTAGTGGTAGGCTTAACACAATGTGGCGACATGGTGGAACTGAATACCAATATTTGTTTGCTGAAATAGGCATTTTAAGTAGCCTTATAGAAATTAGAAATGTATTTTTTTGTGTGCACTGTTCCTTAATCTGTATTATAGTTAACTAATATAATAGCAATAAATACATTTATAATTTATGCTTATATAGTAAAGGTAAGTGGTAAAATATTTAATATACATATGTACAGAAACGCATAACCCAAACACCTTAAAATATGAGACGATGGATTAGAATTCTTTTTTTAAATAGTATATCTACAGCTTGTTTACATTCTTCCACCTCCAAGCTACTGTCATAAAATAAACTAAGGCATTCAAGCAAGGACTTGGGACAGGTGTTGTATATACACTGCTCAAAAAACTAAAGGGAACACAAAAATACATCCCAGATCTGAATGAATTAAATATTCTTCTGAAATACTTTGTTCTTTACATAGTTGAATGTGCTGACAACAAAATCACACAAATATAAAAAAATGGAAATCAAATTTTTCAACCCATGGAGGTCTGGATTTGGAGTCACACTCAAAATTAAAGTGGAAAAACACACTACAGGCTGATTCAACTTTGATGTAATGTCCTTAAAACAAGTCAAAATGAGGCTCAGTGGTGTGTGTGGTCTCCACGTGCCTGTATGACCTCCCTACAATGCCTGTGCATGCTCCTGATGAGGTGGCGGATGGTCTCCTGAGGGATCTCCTCCCAGACCTGAACTCTGCATCTACCAACTCCTGGACAGTCTGTGGTGCAACGTGACTTTGGTGGATGGAGCGAGACATGATGTCAAAGATGTGCTCAATTGGATTCAGGTCGGGGAACGGGCAGGCCAGTCCATAGCATGAATCCCTTCGTCTTGCAGGAACTGCTGACACACTCCAGCCACATGAGGTCTAGCACTGTCTTGCATTAGGAGGAACCCAGGGCCAACTGCACCAGCATATGGTCTCATAAGGGGTCTGAGGATCTCATCTTGGTACCTAATGGCAGTCAGGGTACCTCTGGCGAGCACATGGAGGGCTGTGCTGCCCCCCCAAAAAATGCTACCCCACACCATTACTGACCCACTGCCAAACCAGTCATGCTGGAGGATGTTGCAGGCAGCAGAATGTTCTCTATGGTGTCTCCAGAGTCACGTCTGTCACATGTGCTCAGTGTGAACCTGCTTTCATCTGTGAAGAGCACAGGGCACCAGTGGCAAATTTGTGTTCTCTGGCAAATGGCAAACGTCCTGCACGGTGTTGGGCTCTAAGCACAACCCCCACCTGTGGACGTCGGGCCCTCATACCACCCTCATGGAGTCTGTTTCTGACCGTTTGAGCAGACACATGCACATTTGTGGCCTGCTAGAGGTCATTTTGCAGGGCTCTGGCAGTGCTCCTCCTATTCCTCCTTGCACAAAGGCGGTGGTAGCGATCCTGCTGCTGGGTTGTTGCCCTCCTACGGCCTCCTCCACGTCTCCTGATGTACTGGCCTGTCTCCTGGTAGCACCTCCATGCCTTGGACACTACGCTGACAGACACAGCAAACCTTCTTGCCACAGTTCACATTGATGTGCCATCCTGGATGTGCTGCACTACCTGAGCCACTTGTGTGGCTTGTAGACTCCGTCTCATGCTACCACTAGAGTGAAAGCACCACCAGCATTCAAAAGTGACCAAAACATCAGCCAGGAAGCATAGGAACTGAGAAGTGGTCTGTGGTCACCACCTGCAGAACCACTCCTTTATTGGGGGTGTCTTGCTAATTGCCTATAATTTCCACCTGTTGTCTATCCCATTTGCACAACAGCATGTGAAATTGATTGTCACTCAATGTTGCTTCCTAAGTGGACAGTTTGATTTCACAGAAGTGTGATTGACTTGGAGTTACATTGTGTTGTTTAAGTGTATATATATGTATTACATAATATAATACAACATAATTCTCCTCTATCTTTCTGGACTTCAAACTTGCAATCTACAACTTTCAAAATTGTTTTACAGTTCCAAGAGTGGTCAAAAAAGAACCTGGATTTATTTGATTTTAGTTTACTGTGAAAACAATGAAACTACCATTTTACTGTTTGACACATTTATTTTTTTTCTGGATTCAGAAAAGCAAATATTTAATACCTGAATACTTTGTACCTAGTTAAATATTTGTTCATGTAAAAGGAAAATATTGTCAGACTTAACAAGTGCAAACTGTATCTTGGAAACATTTTAAGGTATGTTACTCTCACGTTTTACGCATGGCAACCATTCTGTATGGTTTAACCTGCCGAGTGCTATGAATGTATTACATAGAAAATGTGAAAAGGCAATATAACATTTTAATTATCTTTGTTGGAGTGGGAGGTAGTTAGTGATCCTAGAAAGGAATGGGGATACTGGTCAGTAGTTACTCCTACAATCTTCATTTCTAAAATTGTTCATTAAGGAAGTAGTCTTAGAAAGTGAATCAAATGATTATATTAACTAGCTGTATTTCCACTGTCTCTTGGATTTCATTTTCACAATCTAGATGGTAAAAATAGCATTATCATAAAGCAAAAGTACTAGAAATATATACCGTGGGAAAGCTTACTGTTTGTTATAAAAAGATATCAATTCATATCCACAAAAATCTAGCATTTCATACAAGACAGTTTAATATCATATGCAAAAGAATGTATAAATAAAATTGATCATTTGATAAATTATATTATTAAATTAATGATTATTAATAAGTAGATAGATAGAATAGCTTTAGTTTCAGAACAGCTATGAACAACTTGGATTGTATTAGGAGAAAGGTATTTATACAATCCGGTCACTTCAACCATTGACTTATCTGTTGTCAGATGATATTTGCAGATGAAATACAGGACAACGTAAAGTCAAAACAGAGTCCAAACAAGATAACAATATCACAAGTCCTCTTAAGGAAACAATTGTAAAATAGGGGTTGTCAATAATATAGTATGATTAAGAAGTAAGCAGGATAAAATAGATAGAAGAAGTTTATAGTCAGAGAAGTGTGGCCTTGCGTGTTCCCAACTTGCGCCGTTACAGTCCATAATGAATTTTGTCTACCCACTGTAAAGCGCTGCAGAATTTATTGGGGCTATATAAATAATAACATAATAATAATAATGATATCATGAAAGTAAAGAGAATAATGATAAATGTCCATGAAATATTCAAGATATAATTCTGAAATAAACAAGCACTGGGTATCTGTAAACTCATAGCATTTAATGTACAAGTAGAGCATAGTTTAGCTTCATAAGTGGTTATTCGACAAATAGATATTGTACATGGCAGAAACAAGGTTATGCCGATAGTGAGTGTGTCTTCAATGTTAATAGATATGATAGGTTGTCTAAATTGTGGAAATTGTCATATTGAATACATGGGCTTGACATACCGTACATATCAGTCTTCCTCTACTAATAAAGCATAGTGAAGTTGTGTGCATGCCTGTATCTCACATAATGCTGGATCTTAAATACTGTCTATGGGCATGAGGGCCCATGGTTACCTAATTTCTAGATATGAACTCTCTGAGTTTCTGAAACCTGATCATCTGGCAACGCAATTTATCCTATTTTTTTCTACCACTGTGGTTTAGCTGCATCCCATGAAATGTGTCTCTGATGCTTTCAAATACTTTTTTGAGCACCTTAAACTTTAGAGTCTTCTGTAGTAGTTTTGGTGGGCCTCATGCCTCTGTCTGCATACAAAATCCCACTGCTTAATTATTACAGATATATTTAACAACACTTAAAGAAACTAGTGGAGTGCCTATCACAGAATCCATTCATTATATTTTGTTTGCCAGCAAATTAATGGGCGATCAGACAGGAAGATCTTTTTGACAGGAGATGATGATTGGCAAACCGTTAGAAGAAGAATGGAATACGCTTCAGATGCAAAACCAACTATCTAAACATAATAATGCTTAAATATGCTGCAATTTTATAAGTAGATGTTAGGTCTGTGCAGTTAAACATGTCTTCTCTAATGTATTAAAGGTTGAGCTTGATTGACTTGAGTCTTTTTTCAACCTAGATTAATATGTATCTATGTAACAGTCGTAGTATACTTGTAATATTAAATGAGAGAATGTTAGTATTGACAAGAAGACAGGCTGAATAACAGCATACCATGAAAGGGAGTCACTGAATTGGATGACAGGGAGAGGTAGTGATCCATCTGTGCTGCTTATTGTGAATTTGTCTGAATAATCCAGTGACTTTCATGGTTCCCTTTCCTTTGATTTTGCCTTTTAGCTATATTATATCGGCAGATGTATCATTAATAACATAATTTGCTCTGTAAAGATTTTTGACAAATGTGCAATTTTTGGCAATTAGTGCCAAGTCTTTTTCGTTTCACACAATAATTGTTCATAATATTAGTAAATATAAAAGATTATTCCAGATAGATCTATTTCTGATCTAACTGATTTATTCCATAGCCTTTAGCTGTGTTCCCATGGTTTCATGCTGCACATAACCTAGTATTATTGCTCTGTACTCAAAATGCAAGTTGGTTTTAAGACTGTTTTAATATTTTGCATATTTTGTTGTTATTTTTAAAAAATATATTTTTTATTCCCTAATTTCCTTTATTTATATTTCCAAATATTACATTTAATATTTTTTATAGGATGTGAGTTGCTGTTTGGTTTGGTTTTGGTGATAAAAGCCTTCGTTTAAATATAAGTAGTGCCGTCCCTGTTTTCCATTGCCAAATGTCTAACTGTAATAAAATCACAATAAACATATTATGTTATGCCTAACCATTGTGCTCATATATAAAAAAGCCGACCAGAGCAGACGCATGTCTGTGTAGCTCCTGCATTAAACAAAGTTGCAGCGACTAAAGACCAGCAACACCTGCCCACCTTGGGGAATGCAAACTGATGATATGCTACAGGACCTACGAGCAACAATCCAAGCAGACTTCAGCACTATAACAGCGGATTTACTCCGCAATCTAAAAACACAAAAGTAGTAGATGCTGAGGACTTGGCCAGGCGCACCAATGTTAGGGATCAGTGAATACTGGAGACGGTTACTTGAGATGAGTTGCCAACTTACTTTATGCTCTTACCCTACATGTACTAGTTTTCCGGTGGCTACTGGACCAAGCTCATTGTATTGCTAAACCACGTGGTTTAGTTGCTGATACACCACGTGATGTAATTACATGGCTGCACTATCTACATTACATTATCTGACCTCACTGCAGTCGTGATGTCCAGTAGAGAGGACTTTGCCACCGCCAATAAACAACTGAGACAATACATTATAGCATATAGATGGAGGTAACCTACAAAATTGCTAGTATGGCACAACAACACCCTCAAACTCAATTAATTCCAAGAAAAAGTTGAACGACATTAAGGAATTATGATCTATACTCCACCTTACTTTATGGTTGCGGGTCAACTGTTCAACTGCCTGTAAGTTCAGGAGATACTGACACCTCCCCATTAGAGAAATCATTGGAAAAGTGATATCCTGTATCCTTAGTTATTACTACACTGCGTTCTCTCCCATAACATTATTTCCTCTGGTTTGATGTTATAAGCCCTAGGCTAGATCATAAACCTACTATACATTCTTTTGTTTTTTATGTGTTGCTAAGTATGCCATTTCCTTTGCCTCCCCATTCCACTATGCCCTGCTGGGTACTGCTAGCATGGAGTCCTACAAGCAAATCCAGCTATTGCCTTCTGTTACATAGTTACATAGTTACATATTACATAGTTACATAGTTACATAGTTACATAGCTGAAATGAGAATTGTGTCCATCAAGTTCAGCCTACCTCACATTTGTTTTTTGTTGTTGATCCAAAAGAAGGCAAAAAAACAAAACAGTTTGAACCACAATTTTGCAACAAGCTAGGAAAAAAATTCCTTCTTGACCCCAGAATGGCAGTCAGATTTATCCTTGGATCAAGCAGTTATTACCCTACATTGAAAGATTATATCCTTGAATATTCTGTTTTTGCAAGTATGCATCTAGTAGCTGTTTGAACATCTGTATGGACTCTGTTAAAACCACTTCTTCAGGCAGAGAATTCCACATCCTGATTGTTCTTACAGTAAAAAACCTTTCCTTTGCCTTAGACGAAATCTTCTTTCTTCCAGTCTAAACGCATTGCTCCGTGTCCTATGTAAAGTCCAGTTTGTGAATAGATTTCCACACAATGGTTTGTATTGGCCCCGAATATATTTGTATAATGTTATCATATCCCCTCTCAGGCGACGTTTTTCTAAACTAAATAGGTTTAAATTACATCAGTTATGGAATAAAAAGCTCCAGGAGAAGACTACATTGCACAAAATAGAGCAATGTTAACCTTAGTCAAGAAACATAGTTTACAGTTTTTTTCACTTAATGCGAAAGGATTGAATAGCCCACATAAATGTTGCATGGTCCTCTACAACACTTCAGCAGTGATCTGTGGTGATCATTTGTTGCCAAGAAACATATTTCTGTAAATCCAACCCTCTGAAATTCTCATTATGACAATATCTTACCAGCTATCATGCATACTCATCCTGCGAAACAAATGGGGCATCCATAATGTTTCACAAAGATTGGTTCTTCTCCCTCACAGAGAAACATGCTGACCCAAAAGGAAGACTCTTGAATCTGGTGTTGATTTATTCCCCAAACGAGAATCAAATTGTGTTCCTTAACAGATGCTTCAAAGAGATTCAAAGCAGGCAGAAAGGTAGACTTGTTTTTGCTGGGGGACTTTGAACTGTTACGGCAACCAAACCTTAGACACTAAAGATATATTAGTTAGTATAGACAAAAAAAGTGGGAAAAAAAACACTCAGTATATGTATACAAATATTAAGAACAACCTGGAAATGTGAACCAGGATAAGTGGATCAATCGTAGATCTATAATAATAGTAATAATAATAGACAAAACATAGTGTAATACAGTTAAAAGTAAAACTGAATATGTGGTGTTAGTAGAAAACTAGCAAACGTGATGAAACAGGCTTCTCATCTCACCAGGGGTTAAAATGAACCAGGAGAGTGCTGGGTGTCAGGTGATGAAAATCCTTATGAATGTAGGAGAAAAAGATAGCACATAGTGAAGTAAAATCAAAACCAAAATAAATTTATTAGAATGCACTTACAAACAAGTGGAACATTATTATAGATCTACGATTGATCCACTTATCCTGGTTCACATTTCCAGGTTGTTCTTAATATTTTTATACGTATACTGGTTTTTTTTTCCCACTTTTCGTTGTCTACATTACCTATTAGATGTCTGTGAGGTACACCTGGGATCACTTTTAGTTTTACGTGTATTATGTTGTTACTTTTAGTGTGTATATTCTTTGTTTTTTCATATATTAGTAAGACCCCCAACTAAACGAGTTCTCACGTTAAGCACACAATTTTCACTTCTACTATTTCAATTTAACTTGCACAACGCCTGGAGAGAGATAATTCAATATATAACACTTACTACTCAAATGCGCACAAAAAATACCCCTTATATTGCTATGTGTTTTATGGATTCATTTACTATTCAACCTCTGACAGACTACAAAATCAGCCTTCCCATGTGGTCTGATCATGCGCCCATCCTAACCTTCTTCATAGCTCACTATCCGTGAGAGGTCTAGGCCGGTGGAGATCGATTGAAGCACTACAGCTTAGCTCGCTATATAAAAAGATGTGGCAAGTAGAGCAACTTCCCAGTCTCAAAACTGTGATGGCCACTGTAAAATTTTCCAGGAATTCTTCTGCAAATAGTTTTGATTACAACTGTATAAGTGGGCAAAAGATGGCAGCCTTGTCTGGTACCATTAGTTATATACAGGGGAGTAGATAAGAATCCAGAGTTTAGGATACAGACTGAGGGAAAATAATATAGATCCATTATCACTTGAAGGAACGAGGCAAGAATTCCACTTGTGCAGAGAGTGTGGGACCTTTTGTGCATCCAGGGCCTTTTGTGCACACTAGGGCTTCTGTTTCTTAGAATAAATTCTATGAGGTTCATTACCTGACTGGTGTTATCTAACTCCTGCCTGTGAGGCGTAAACCCTGCTTGGTGTTTAGATATTAGGGGAGGGAAAAGCGTATTGAATCTGGCAGTTAGTATATTAGCATATAAGTTTATTGCATTAAACAGAGAAATCTGGTGAACATTAGCACAGAGCATAGGATGTTTGCCAAGTTTAGGCAGAATGATTACACAGGCAGTTGACATCTCTGCAGGAATGGCATTAGTATCTTTAAATATGTTAAAGAAGGCTATAAGGTCTAGCACTAGTAGATCAGTATATGATTTGTAGTAGGAGTTGGGTAGCCTTTCACGGCCAGGTGCCTTTTGTAGTGGTAAACATTTTATGGCCGCGAGGGTCTTTTCCACAGTGACATGAAGTGTGAGCTTTGCGGTTTTGCATTCGATATTTGGGGGAGTTGTATAGCATCCAAATAGTTGTTAATTTCCTGCTCATAATTGGTATGAGTATCTTGATTGTCTCTGGTGTATTGCATACCATTCTTGTCTTAGCAGGTGGAACGCATCCAAAACCCGGAAGTATTGAATTATGCGCACTTCTGGTTCCGGTTACTCGGACGCGCCAAATTTGATCACAACGATGCTATAGGAATGCGAAACAGCTGAGGAGACTCCTCGTTGAACCAATGAGGTCAGAGATGATCGGAACCACCTACAGATCCACCAATCGGACAGAGGGACTAGCCCTATTTAAAGGGACTTGGGGAAGGGGGGAATAGGATATGTTATGTACATTTTGTAATATTGTACACTGTTTTTACTTGTCACTGCGGTCCCTGAAGAAGTTCCTTTCAGAACGAAACGCGGAGGACCATACCGCTCTGTTCCTATTTATATTTGATGGTGATTGCTCACCTTTTTAATAAATAAATGCAAACGATTTTCTACCTTCAACTCGTCTGAAGTCCTGAATACCACTGGCTATCCCACAACGAAGAGGGAGATTACCAGCCCCACATTACAATAGGGGAGGCACCTTATAAGCGATACTTTCTACACAATCTCGTGAGTGCATCAATTTATAGCGCATGATAGATTGTGTTAATTGTACTTCACTATTTGTATATATCTTTATGTTCCCTTAGATCTGTTTCAGCCATATCCCACATATTTATTTTTGGCTGTTTATACATTGCAAATGTCGTAGTCTTTGGGTAGCGACCTTGGGAGGCTGTACTTTAATTCAAAGCTAAGTAATTTTTTTAATCTAATATTTCACTACACTTATTCACATCCGGGGTGTTAATATTACAGTATATACTCGTGTATAAGTCGATCTCATGTATAAGTCGAGTGCAGTTTTGTGACCAACAATTGTGAAATATGCTATGCCTCGTGGATAAGTCGAGGGTAAAACTTGGGGCTATGAAATTCTGTGATTTTTATAATTATATACACAGACACTCATACAAACACACACTCTGCATTATATATACACACACACTCATACAAACACACATTCTGCATTATATACACACACTCTGTATATATAATGCAGAGTGTGTATATAATGAAGAGTTTGTGTAGTGTGTGTGAACTGGGCGGGGGGAGGGCATTTTTATTATTTTAATTTTTTAATTTTAATATTTTTTTATTATTTACATTTTTTTTTGTCCCCCCTCCCTGCTTGTTAACCGGTCAGGGAGGGGGGCTATCTTAATCCCTGGTGGTCCAGTGGCATGGGCTGTGAAGTGGGGGGCCGGCAGGAAGCATTTACTTACCTTTCCTGCAGCTCCTGTCAGCTCCCTTCTCCTCCGTTCCGGTCAGCTCCACTGTAAGTCTCGCGGTCTGGTTGCCGCGCGGATTGTTGCCACAGCTCTGACGGCCGTGGCTCTCTAAATTGCCATAATACAGACAGTGACTCGAGTATAAGTCGAGTGGGGGTTTTTAAGCACAAAAAATGTGCTGAAAAACTAGACTTATACTCGAATATATACTGTAGTTGTTTTTGTCTTAGCTTGGGCCTGCTTGGATCATATCTGAGTGGCTAGAATGTAACTGGTCCTGTTGCCTTAGGTGTAGTACATTAGTTTGAGTTTGTGTAGATTTATTTTGGTATGATAAAGTTGTAAGGATTGGACCTTGTGGAGTATATATATGTAATTTATTTTGCAGGATTTTGCGTGGGGTAAGACTAGTTCTTCTTTTCTTTATTTTTCAGTTGTGAGATCAGAGTTTGTTTGATTGCTATTTCCTGTCTTAATGTGTTTTATATCCCACCTCCTATACACTGTAAGCTCATTTAAGCAGGGCCCTCTTCAACCTATCGTTCCTGTAAGTTTTCTTGTAATTGTCCTAGTTATAGTTAAATCCCCCCTCTGATAATATTGTAAAGCGCTACGGAATCTGTTGGCGCTATATAAATGGTGATAATAATAATAATAATACAAAAATTCTCAGGTTTTTTTTCTACTGTCATGTATTTCGGTAGAATCAACTTAGTCAAAATGAGCACACTGCCTCATATAGTATATTTGTTCAGAACTGTGCCAATCCCATTATTACGATAGGGAACAGTCTTTAAAGAGTACTGAAATCTGTATGGAAAAAAAGAATGTCTGTGTTAGATACACAACATGATTCACCGTCATTTTGTGTATCTATCACAGAAATTCTACAACAGATTATTTACTATTACCCATATGCAGAGCATTTGATAGTTTCTAAATTTGTAACATCTATTATGTCATAAACATTGACTTTTTTCTTTCTATAGCAATATTTCAGATATTTTAAATAGTAATACAAAATATTGTTTTAAGCTATTTATGTATTTTCTATTCTGTAGAAATATTTCAGACATTTGAATATAGTAATGCAACATATTGTTTTTAACTATGCATAAGTAATGCGGAAAAGACTGACTTGCAAATATAGACTAAACCTTAGCTCATGGATGCATGTTGCATTAACTTAGCAAGTTGCAATTTATTTGTAGTAATCCATCTTTCATTTACAAAGAAATAGTACAATTTCATAACAATTTCTGTGTTCTTTTCTAGCTTGATTTTTGGGTTCCTGATTCAACCTCAAGCATAATTGAAGGAGCACGTGTTGATTTCCGTGCGAAAAGCCATGTATCCTATGACGTGCAGGCTTTTGTAGCGCAAAGTGGCATGCCCTATCAGTAGGTCAACTATTATTTTCACAATAGTATATCACAGTTAAAAGGATACAGTTATGCTAGTTAGTAAAACAGTTGCTACTCTTCTAATCTCATAATTTAATATTATTTCAAATCATACTGTATTCATTGTCAAGTAACATTGCAATCATGTGCTATGCATATTGGCAAAGAGAGGTTACATTAACAGATTGTCTTACTAAAACCAAAGATCTCATTTCCATGCTGCTGCCATGAATTACCAACAATCTGTTATTGTTAAAATTAAAGCTGTTATCTGTACGGATCCCGGAGGTTTCTATGTTACAGAATGTAATTTGTAACAATCAGTAATTAGCAGCTGATGAAAGTTTTAACAATTCCCATCAAAACGAGATGCCAAACTCTAACACCTGATTTTTATGCTAGGTGGTAACGTTTGCCATCTGTCACTATTAAACTAAAATCACACCTGATTTCTAGATATAAGTACGAAAAAACAAGGTAATGATGCAAAGTCTTAAGGCATCATATAGTAAAAATGCATTTATTCTATATTTAAGTATATTTAGGCATCAAACCTTATTTAAAACTTTATGTATTTCGTTTTTGTAAAGTTTGTAAAATCACGTGTATGCAAACACTAAGAGGAACTTGCTCAGATTATCATCATTTCATAAAGTTCTGGTCGAGACGTGGAATTGTTATGACAACAAATTGTAAAGTGTGTTGTTTTCTTGATATCTCCTCAATTCGCGAAACAGTAAACACTTAGTGGAAGCCAATGGGTATGCAGACTTGTAAATATAATTTAGAACTATTCAACTATCTTCTACTACTCTCTATTCTCTCTTCATCACAATTGTTTTACCTTACCTCTGTAGTTTCTCTTTACTTTCACATATTCTATTCCTGAGGGTCATACAAGCATCCTACGAGTTAGAAGGCTGAGGTTTTCTTGGTGGGACAGCCATGCTGAAGCCCATTCTTTTGCTGTAATAGTTTAGAATGGAAATATCTAGTCTTTGCAACCTCGATGTTACAACAGTCAGTTATTTGTTATTGTTCCTGTTGTCAAAAATGTGAGTGAATAGGTATTTATTGATGTGCACTATAACCACACACATCTCCTGTGTTCCTGCTCATTAGCAGCAGTATGGATGCAGTCTATACTGTACCCAGGACAAGCAATAATACACAAGACTATCATGCATACATAGTACTTCACAAAGTGGAGATGACACTCACTTTCCTTCATACAGCAAAGTCTTCTGCTCATCAGTCAGAGTGACTAGCTGACAACCATCCAGTGTAAGAAACATGAGCAAGCACTTGGATAGCATCCATATGGAACTTCAAAGATCACTATCAAAATCGCTATTCAAATCTTGTTCTTTAGTTTTGAGAATTGCTTGTTCTGAGAATTGCCTTCACCAACATAAGTCCCTAAAAATAAAAATGTCTTGAAGTTGCTTAATGTCTTCCAACCAGTTGTAGAACATTGCAGAACATGTTCACACTTTATAAACAATAAAACATCTAAAAATAATAAACAAAATAAAATGTAATGAAGGTTAAATCGAAATCATAAATTTGCTTGCTCATTGATTTAGGAAGGAGAAGCATGGGATAGACAGCATCTCGGGATGATGGTCTGTAGTGCATTAGTTTTAAGGTATTTTACTCAATGGTGTGGTGTTAGGTATGAATATGCTTCCATCATGGAATGCCCTGGAATTTATTAACTAAATTATTACATGGGGCAAGTTTATGTGAATTAACCTAAAAACCAACGTGAACACATTTCGTAAGCAAGTAGCATTGGGTTATCTTTACATATGGTATGTGAATGATGTGACATATGATCTTTCAATCAATTGCAGCAATTTGACTATTAAGTGACGAAGCCCCTTTATAATTGTCATAAGTCTCCTTGAGACAGCCACTAGAGGCTGGATTAACCCTCAGTGAAACATTGCAGTTTCTCTGAAACTGCTATGTTTTCAGCTGCAGGGTTAAAACTAGAGAGACCTGGCACCCAGACCACTTCATTGAGCTGATGTGATCTGGGTGTCTGTAGTGGTCCTTTACGTGTGTGTGCATCTGCATGCACTGGCGTACATACCACAGTCGCAGGGGTCGCGGCCCTGCAACACCTGCGACCAGATGCCCGCTGCCATGTGTTGCGGCCCCGGCCTGCACAGAGTAAGCGCGTGGGGTGGGTCCACGGATCAATTTTCAATAACCGGGGCCTCATGGGTTATGTGTACGCCACTGCTGATGGTCCCCACCTGCAGTGCAGAATAGGTTAAAAATCCCTTCTGACACTTACCTGAGTCCATGCCGATGTCCCTCGGCACTGGCTTGGGCTTTGCCTACGCTCCTCCACAGTCGGCAAGCAGTGGAGATGCATGCGCTGCCCATATGCTGCCATTGCCGCCCTCGCAATGAGGATTCTCTCATAGGAAACATATATAATGCTTTTGGTGATGATAGTGAGAGGACATTCATCGTCGGTTAGGTAACCAAAAGTCGCCTAATGACATAGAAGTCCCTCAGGTCTGGGAGACAGCAACTAGAGGTGGAGTTAACCCTATCAGGTAACTGTTGCAGTTTCTTTAAAACGGCAATAATTACCTTTGCATTGATAGGTGACCGGGGACACTGCATCCAGATCACTTCAATTAGCTAAAAGTGGTCTGGTTGCCTATAGTGTCCCTTTAAAGACTCTATCATTTAAAAATCATGTGAGATGGAAAGATGACTTATTTTATAGGTGTTAGTTATCTTCTCATTTCTACAAGGAGGTAAACACTATATGTAGTGCAATAACTGACATGTTTTTTCTTGAGAATTTCTGATGCTCTTTGGAAAAACAGAATTGTTTTAATTGTGAATTGTTAGCAACTGCATATGTGCATGTATTCAAAGTGTGGTGCCACAGGTTGCATTAATAGACTATGAGAAATCTACAGCCCATTATTTCTTTCAAAAAGGATGAAGACCTTACTATGAGATAACCAAACACAAGCTTTCATTTTTATACTTTCTTTATACTCCAACCTTTTCATACTCTTCTTATATCTTTAACACAAATTATCAAAAGTTCAAAGTTACCAAAAAATCCACGGTTTTAGAAAAAAAATCCACATTAAGCACACAAAGCTACCCAGGGAATATATGCTCATTAGAGTGCAAGAGCATAGGCAACCTTAATGGGCAGCCTTAATAAGACATGTATTTTGTAACACAGTGATCACCTCTAGTGACAAGATATTCATCTCTCTTCCAACCATCAAACCAGCTCTTTGACCCACCATCCCATTATGAATTCTGAAAATGTAGGTCTGCCAGTAGGCCATGTGGATTGCTATAGGTTCTCTCATTAATGTGGACATTGTATGTTCAACTATTTTAAATATAACGCGTTGTATAATGGTAAATCTATGGAAAGTCCATATCGAGACTTAATGGTGAGATGCAAGACCCAAAGGGAGTAACCCTAAATCTCATATTCGAAAAACACATAAGTGTCTAATGGGTGATTAAAGCCCAAAAGGCACAGTAGGTCCCTAAGAAATATATATATATATATATATATATATATATATATAAACACAGTTTTATTAATGGATACAAAGGGACAGATGAGAAAAAAAGGAAAATATACTAAAGATCATTAAAAAACCTTATCTGGCTGTACGGGTAAAAGGAACAGAGGAGCGAGGAAGAGTTAAACTGGGAGGTAAAGTTTGCTGGTAACTTTATTAGTGTATAGAGCAGGGTTTCCCAAACTTTTACGGGCTAAGACTCACTTTTGAAAACGATAATTTTTCGAGACAAACTCACTTTTAATGCATATTTGTAAAATGAATAAACTTGGCACACCATGGCAGCTTCAGAGGGGAAAAAATGGCACACCATGGCAATCGCATTTAGAGGCAATAATTGACACCATGGCAATCTGTATTAGATGCATCAAATTGGCCCATCATGGCAACTGGTTTTAGAGGCATACAACTGGCACTCTGTGGCAATCAGCTTTAGAGGCATAACATTGGCAAACCATGCCAATCAGTTTTAGAGGCATAAAATTGGCACACCATGGCAAGTAGTTCTAGAGGCATAAATTTGACATACCATGGCAATCATTTTTAGAGACATAAAATTGGCACACCATGGCAATCAGCTTTAGATGCATACAATTGGCACACCATGTCAATCAGCTTTAGATGCATAACATTGGCACACCATGGCAATCGGCTTTAGAGGCATACAATTGTCACACCATGGTAATGAGCTTTAGATGCATGAAATTGTCACACCATGGCAGCTTTAGATACATAAAATTATCACACCATGGTAATCAGTTTTAGAGGCATAAAATTGTCACACCATGGCAATCAGTTTTAGAGACATAAAATTGTCACACCACGGCAATCAGTTTTAGAGGCATACAATTGGCACACAACTGCAATCTGTTTTAGAGGCATACAATTGGCACACCATGTCAGCTTTAGATGCATACAATTGGCACACCATGGCCATCAGTATTAGAGGCATACAATTGGCAAACCATGGCAATCCCCTTTAGAGGCATACAATTGGCAGTGTTTGAGCTTTTGAATGTAAGCATGATATTTGTGTGTAGTGTTTGTGTCTGAATGCAGTGTTGTTTATGTGTAGTGATGTATTTTAAATACAGGTGCTCTTTTGTGTGTAGTGTTGGTGTTTGAATGGAGGGGTGTTTGTATATAATAGGGGTGTTTGTATATAATTTTAGTGTTTTAATACAGAGGTGTGTTTGTTGCATTTGACTGCAGTGCATATGAAACATAGAATGTGACGGCAGATAAGAACCATTCTGGCCATCTAGTCTGCTCAATCATGTAGTGGATCCAATATGTAGTGGATGTAGTGTGTGTATATTGTGTATATAAAAATATATACATATATACAATGTGTGTTTGAATTTAAGCATGTTTTTGTATGAACTATGTGTATAAATGTAGGTGTTTGAATGTAGGTTTGCATTTGAGTGTGGTGCATGTAGGTGTGCATGTAGGTTTAGTGCATTTGTGTGTAGTTTAGTGTATAAACACACTGAAACACATACACACACATACAGAGACACACACATGCAACTACACAGACACACACATACTCAGACTGACACAGCAATACACATGCAGACACATACTGACAGATACACAATCAGATACACACTGATACACAATACAGAAACACACACATGGACACACATATACACACACACACACAAACTGACACAAAACACAGATACACAGACACACAGAGACAGGAGCTGTGGGTGATAGTGTGTGTGGGGGAGGTGAGGGTGACATTGGGGGGAAGGTGACGGTAACAGTGTGAGGAAGGTGATGGTTGCAGTGTGGAGGGGAAGAGAGGGTGACAGTGAAGGGAGGAGGTGAGGGTGACAGTGGGGGGGGAGGTAAAGGGTGACAGTGTGGGGGAAGTGAGGGTGATGGTGTGGGGGAGGTGAGGGTGACAGTGTGGGAAGGGAGGGTGAGGGTGACAGTTGGGGGGAGGTTGACAGTGTGGGGGAGGTGAGGGTGAAAGTGTGGGAGGAAGTGAGGGGTGACAGTGTGGGGGTGACAGTGTGTGGGGGGGAGGTGGGGGTGACAGGTTGGGGGGAGGTGAGGATGACAGTGTGGGGGGGAGGTGAGGGTGACAGTGTGGGAGGTAGGTGATGGTGCCAGTTAGAGGGAGGTGAGGGGAACAGTATGTGGGAGGTGAGGGGGAAAGCCATTAAAATACTTTTTTGAGAGGTCCCTGGTGATCCAGTGGTCTCTTCTACTTCCTTTCTCCCTGGTGGTCCGGTGGCGCTTGCTGTCCTGTCTGCAGTTCCGCCTCTGCCGGCTGCAGACCATGCAGACATAGTCTAGCGAGCTCTGACATGTGAAGTCTCAGAGCCTTACGTGGTAACCCACGGTAATGCTCTGTGATTGGCCGAGCTCACTGACAGTTACTGGCGGACAGTAAGGCGGAGCTGCAGACCGGAGGATGTAAAGGGCTTTATCTCTGTTACAGAGGGGCCCTGCACCCAGCGGCACTCCTTGCAACCTGCTGGCACCCCTCTTGGTGTTGGGCCTTCGGTCATGGGCCGAGGGCCTGACAGTCTCCAGAGTCCTCGGCATTTGTTAGCGCGACTCACCAAAAATCAGTCGGCGACCCACAGTTTGGGAAACCGTGGTATAGAGAATATAAAATAAAGCTGCTCTAAATAGCAGTTATAAAATACAGCCGTATGGAATGGACTCTCTGTAATATATACTCTTGTAAATGAGTAGAGAACAAAGCAATAAGGAAGGCCAACTAAAAATCTACTGGAAATATATTCCCAACGGTACATATATACCATACAACTAGAATGCAGCATTAGTGAAACAGTAAATTAACCAGCCTGCCTTTAAATTTTAGAATAGTACTGTAGTTAAGTATGTAATAAAATACAGCTATGTAATACAATTGTTGAAGTTAAATCAAAACATGTTTCAAATGGATAGAAAGCGCTTGATAATAAAGCTACTAAAGTTACAGACCTGCCAAGAGATTTACTAGATGGTACTGCAGCTGTGCCTACAAATTCCCTAATCGTTTCCAGCACATACTCCCTCCTCAGATTATCTTATGAGAATTTTTCCATCACTATACCTCCCCCATAATAGCCGAGATCCCTAAAGAATCAACTGTACATAGTGAGTGCAAATGTGCAAAGTGGCAATAAGTGAGTAAAACTAAGTAATACCCATAATGGTAAAACTAAATGAAGTCTAATTAACTCAAGTTGTAACACTTGTGAGAATCCAATTGTTACAGCTTTACACAACAATACTACTTTGTGTTATTTTTTGTCCTTATGGTAGGATTTTGAATTATTACTATTATATCACTAATTTATGTCCCTGTTGTCTTTAGTCATTTAATATTTAGCCATTTAATGTTCTGAAATATCTTAAATCTGAGAACAATAAAAGTATCTCTAAATCTTTTTTTTTTCTCCCAGAATTTTGATTGAAGATGTCCAGTTAGCTGTGGAAAGTCAACAAAATAGCAACATCCGTGCTGTCCACAGCTACCTAAAGTACAATGAAATTGATACGGTACAATCCTAGAACATATGTGTCCGTATTTATAATAAGAAAATAACTAGTGCACTATGAAACAATCTAAAACTGTATCCATCCTACAGATTAATGCATGGACTGCCAGCATTGCTGCAGAGTACCCAGATCTTGTGTCTCGTTCCCTGTTTGCAACCTCATATGAAAGTCGTCCTGTCTACTTACTAAAGGTAACTGTAAATATGCATAATTATTCTTTTGCAAAAATGTAAAAACTCAGGCATTGGTGATCGTCCACTAACCTGGTTTCGATCGTATGTTTAAGACCGATTGCAATATGTGGCCATTTCTGACAGCGCTTCCCTCCCTCTTCCAGTCACGTGTGGTGTTCCCCAAGCCTCTATACTCAGCTCCCTACCATTCACATTATTTATAAATGATCTGCCTAACGTCTGCAAATCCTCAACTGTATACATGTACGCAGACAACACTGTAATCTATGCTAGTAAACCCAATCTACCGCAGCTTGAGGCTGTGCTCCAAAACCAATTCACAGAAGTAGAAAAGTGGATAGTGGATAACAAACTCTTCCTAAATACTGACAAAACTGTTACAATGATCTTTGGAACTGTACCTAAATTACGTAAACAACAAAATCAACAACCGTGTATCAGAACAAATTCAAATAGCACACTGACAGCAGTCTGCTCTTTTAAATATTTAGGTATATTGCTAGACCCCAATCTATCCTTTGGCCTTCACATAGAAAAATCTCTTCAAAACTTTACCCAAAACTAGATGCCCTGTACATAAACAAATCCTGCCTAAGCCCTACAGTAAGGAAACAGATAGTGCAACAAATGCTAATGCCGGTAATGGATTATGGGGATGTAGTGTATGCACAAGCAAGGCAAACCCACCTTAATAAACTTAATACATTATATCATTCGTTCTGCCACTTTGTATTAGAATGTAATTACTTTACCCACCACCGTGACATGTTAAAAGAGCTAAACTGGCTGTCGCTAGAATCCCGATGCACTCTTCATCTTTCCAGCCTTGTGCATAAGAGCTTTTCTAGGAAGCCCTCATCCTACCTGAGTTGAATGCTCTCCCCAGCTGTTCCCACCTCCTATGACCTCCGATCTAGTGCTAGCATGATATTTAGCATACTGCAATACAAAAATAAAGTGGCTCGATCCTGATTTTCCTACAGAGCACCACAATTATGGAATAACCTCAGGGACACAGTCAAATCTTCATTCAATCTATTGAGGTATGGCAATATACCTCAGCACAGAATGCACCTGTCGTGGTTGAATATATTTATTACCTGTTATGTATTAAATTTATATGTGTGTGTGTGTGTATGTATGTATGTATGCATATAATTTGAATATTGTATTTGTGTAATATTCAATGCAATGTTTTGTGGACAAAGACCCAGGACAGGAAAATGAGAGAAATCTCAATGTATCCATCCTGGTAAAATATTTGTAAATAAATCCTTTCATATACACACACTTTATAACAACCCCTGAGAGATTTAGGTAACACAATAAATAGCAGATTATAAAAATTGCAATGTAGAAAGTAAGGTAAATAAAGTTTAATAAGTAAAAATAAAATAAACAGTCGTAGTACATCTGCTATTATTTAATTCCATTGAAAAAGAAATAGTAACTATTTATCTGTAACTAAAAAAAAGATGAGCAAGGTACAAAGACTTTTCCCTTTGGATATGATGTACAGAAACAAGGAGAATGTTCTCAAACTGTCCCAACAATGATATAGTAATTAGTTCAATATGAAATAATGTTACAGCCCAGTTCTAGTTTTACATTTAATGGCACAACTACCTTTTGTTGCTACAGTTTTGTTCATTTTATTTGCCAGGTATGTCATCCCAGCCCTGTTCAGTGTCCCAACCTCTAGCTGCTAAGGATACTTAACTTTTGAAAAGTACATTTTAGCTTTGATAGTTAGTTCTTATTATTGGAATATATTTTAAGAATAATATGGATGCACCTGCAGATTAATTAGTACTCTGTTTTGGTACTCTTCTCTAGAAGGAAAAAAAATAATAATTGATAATACTCACTTGTGAGTCCAGGCAGAAAAAACATAGATGCAATTTGTTTAAATGAAGTCTCTCATCCTACAATAATAGATTCCTTATCCTTAACTTTGTTGAAAATAATGTGTTTTTTATAATGTAATTTTTTTTTTTTTTTAGGTTGGTAAAAGTGGTAATAACAAGAAAGCTATTTTCATTGACTGTGGTTTCCATGCAAGAGAATGGATTACTCCTGCTTTCTGTCAGTGGTTTGTGAAGGAGGTGAGTACTAACTAAATGAATTCTTGCATTACTCTTTATGATGTGTGTGATACAGGGGCAAACATCTGTTATTATACAAACAGTAACACTCACACATGGATTAACTGTTATATGCATTGATACGCAAAAGAAACTAAAAAAGTGTGATGTATAATTAATGAAATGTGATCCACCAATATATGTGTATTTTAATGCACAATAAACATTTTCTAGTAGACTATTTAGACTATTTTTACTAAACAGAAACAGATTTTCAAAAGAGCAGTATAATATATTTAATATCTTTCTACAGTCCTAAAAAATGTAAAGGATACCTTTTTCAATATTAATTATGTTTTTTTTCCAAGTATTTACAGCCAGACTTCAACATATCTGGCCGTTTACATTAATTTAAACATTATAGAGAAAATGACTCGCATCTGAAACAATGACTGTAATTCTAGATTTTTACAACAACTCAAACATGTCACAACAGACAACTTTTACAGTAAGCAAAAGTTGTCATACTTGCATAGGTTGATTGAGAAAAAAACAGAACTGCCAGGAGAGAGCGAGAAATAATAACTGTATCGCTGGTTCTAAAAATAAAACATAACTTTTAATATAGCGATTAAGAGGTTCCCCTCGCTTTAGGAAGTTATTAATTACATTATCTTTTTGTAGTCTTTTACTGTCTTTACTTGCATAGGTTGTATTAATCTGACGTCACATTATTGGCTATTTGTACATACCATAACAGGCTGTTAATTCATATGGAACCGACGCTCAATTCACCAAACTTCTTGACAATTTGGATTTCTATGTTGTACCTGTTTTGAATGTTGATGGTTATGCCTATTCCTGGACAACTGTAAGTATTAAGATAAAAAAAAAACTATTAAAAATATTCATTAAATAACTTCTGAATACCTTATTTTAGACTTCTCTGTGACATCAATCAATAAAAAAAAAAAACTGAAAAAGAAAATGTATACTTAAAACATATATTTTGTGTAACGAATCACTCTTAAGATTAAGTGCACTGTGGTATGAGATGTTATGAAAACCTTTGTGTCTCAAGCTGGTCTACCACAAAACTTTAGTGAATTTTGTTATATTATTTTGGTGGCAAGCACCTGTGGGACTGGGTATTTTTTAATCGATTATTACTATAATTAACCTGCTACCTTTGAAATATTGATATTCCTTGTAGTTATGACATTTAGTAATATGGTATTGTAGGACCGTTTATGGAGAAAGACACGTTCTATTAACAAGAATGAAAAGTGTGTTGGAACTGACCCAAACAGAAACTTTAATGCTGGATGGTGTAGTGAGTATATACATACATTTCTTAAACAACAATATTGTAATTGATAATTATTCTCTAATGCAATAAACACATTGTGGATTACAACTTCTAATTAAGTGATTGTGTAAAATGTTTTAAAATTAATATTAGTAACTAAAATATCAATCAAAATTATTAGGGTTTTACAGAAGCTGCATATTTTCTATTGATTAAAGGTTAATATGTGTAATGTTCAACTGAGTGAGTTTAAAAAAATAAATAAATAAAAGAACATTCTAAGCACTATCCCAAGCAGATTGTAGTGGTTATGGTGCCAGGAGTGCCCTGGTCCCCCCCAATGTAAGTAGTCAAACTGTTTTCTAATTGTTTGACCTCTTCCATGGGGCCTGCCGGATAAGGCTCCCTGTCTCCACACAGCTGAAAGTGAGAACCACAAACACTTGCTAAGAGCTTCCGTTGGCTCTAGTAAACTAAGTTCTGCATTGCAGGGTCAGCTCATTGACATAGAACAACAGATGATCACAATAAGCCAATGAGCTAAACTATGTACTGGTTCCAGCTGTGAGGAGGCTGAGGCAGGCACACAGGGAAACTAGGATAAGAAGTCAAATCATTAGAAATATTTACATTAGGGGAAACTAGACCACTCCTGGTACCACAGCACATTGTAAAGGTTAGAGTTCTTTGAGTTTTCCTTTAATGTTCAATGCAGAAGAATTTTATATACATTTGATATGTCACATCTGGTGGATAGCAATGAATCACCCTGTGCACTGTATTTGGTTTATAATTAATTCATTTGGGGTTTCAGAGGATCTACTTGGCCAAGGTGATGACCTGCTCAATGACCTTTCCCTTTATCCATCTTAATGTGCAGCAGGTGAAAGCTCAATAACAGTGTGGGTGACCAGCTACAGCTGTCCACCTGAACCTTATAACTTCCCATCTGCTGTGGGATGTAGACATGATTATTATTACTATTTTTATTATTTATTATAAAGCGCCAACAAATCCCGCAGCATTGTATAATGGGTGGATTAACAGTTGGACACACAGGAAGAGAGGTGTTGAGGGCCCTGCTCAATGCACTTACATGCTACTGGGTGTGGGGTATAGTGACACAAAAAGTAAGTAATACATTTGGTTGCCCAGATGGCTCCCTATTCTTGAAGGAAGGGCCTGCCCAGTAGTCTCATCCAAACATGGTGGGTGATGGAGTTAATAAGAAGATTCAATTGACCACTAGACACAAGAATAGAACCACAAACTCCCTACAGTACCATGCCAAAGTATGACAATCTCATTATACAAAATGAATCAAGACAATAGGTTACCCCAACAGTTAAAATTGCCCCTATGCACTACAGTGCATGGGATGGCCAGTCCCCGTAGCATTATATAAACATCCTTGCTTCAACTGTGCTCCTAAACATATACCAGAATGGGGGGTTCTTCCCTAAACTTTTCCCTGTTAAGCAGTTGTGGTAGATTCCAGTTTTTTTGTTGCATTAGTAATGTTTTCACATTTACTGCACTTATGTATTTATATTCATCTTGTGTATATTGTTTACACAATAAAATGAAAGGAGTCTGTTTACGTTCCTGCTATGTTCATATATTTCAGCTAATGGTGCAACTTCCAGTCCATGTAGTGAAGTGTATTGTGGTGTTACTCCTGAGTCTGAAAGTGAAACCAAAGCTCTCGGTGACTTCATTCGCAGTAACCTGTCTTCTATCAAGGGCTACCTGACAATCCACTCCTATTCACAGATGTTGCTGTTCCCCTATTCATATACACATTCTGCTGCAAAGGATCACTCAGAGCTTGTGAGTCCATGGAAAGGACAAGCAGAGATTAAAAATGATAGCATGGGTTCAGAAAGCTGCTTACAATTAATAAATAGACCAGTGTGGGCTTCATAAAATTAAATAATAATGGAATCATGAGTAAAGCGTATTAAGGGAAGATATCATGAATCATATAATTAGTAAAGATATTTCCATTCTTGTACTGCTTTGAAATAAATTAGAGTTAAAAAATAACAGGATAGAGACAGTGGCTGAAAATGTTGGAGGAGAGAATGGATTACGGGAATATTATCTCTATCAAATCAAAGAGATTTAGATGATGATGGGATGTTGATGTATAGGTATGTGTTTCCTTTATCCCCTTCACAACCAAGCACTTTTTGTTATTTTTTTAAATATATTAGCACAGCATTTATTTCAAACTTGGGATATTTAGCTAAGTCTTAAATATATGCTAAAACAGCAGGTATTTGTGTAGCTTGCTGTTCACAAATACATAAAAAAAAAATTGTGTATATTTACGAAATGTAAAGTTTTGGTTTACTAATTTATCCATAAATAAATATCAGGAAATAACATTTTTAGAAATGACGGGGTATATTTTTTCTGATATTATGTGAGACCACTTCTGATATATAAAAGCACAATTTATAAAATTAAAACCATTGACAGGTAAAGTGAATAACATTGATTATATTGTTACAATAGAACCTGTCAAGGGGTGGATTATATTAGCAAGTGAACAGTCAGTTCACTAGAAGCAGGAAAAATGGGCAGGCGTAACAATTGTGGCCAGGACCAAATAGTAATGGCTAGACGACTTGGTCAGAGCATCTTCAAAACAGCAAGTCTTATGAAGTGTTCCTGACATGCAGTGGTTAGTACCTACCAAAAGTGGTGCAAGGAAGGACAACCAGTGAGCCAGAATAAAGATCATGGGTGCCCAAGACTCACTGATGCACGTGGAGAGTGAAACTTAGCACACACACAGAAGAACTACTGTAGTTTAAATTGCTGAAAAACAACCATAACGGAAAGGTGTCAGAACACACAGTGCATCACGGTTTGCTGCACATAGGACTATATAGCTGTAGAAAAGGGGTGGGCAATCTGCGGCCCTCCAGATGTTTTGGACTTCATCTCCCATAATGCTCTTAGGGCCATAATGCTAGCAAAGCATCAAGGGAGATGTAGTCCAAAACATCTGGAGGGCTGCAGATTGCCCACCCCTGCCGTAGACCAATCAGAGTGTCCATGATTACCTCTGTCCACCACCAAAAGTGCCTTCAATGGGGATGGATCATGGTACATTTATAAAAATTTGTAAAATACCTTTGCATATTAGTGAGGAACTAGACGGTATGTACTGCTTCATATACAGTAATAAAGTTATAATAAACAATTATTTTAAAGTAGGATTACAAAATTGATTCATTAGAAGCTTTTACTTTAATCAAACAGTAATTGAGTGTTTTGATTTTTTTGTTTTTGGAAGTTATGCTAAAGTTACAAGTTGTTAGAACGTTGTTCTAAAAAGCAACCTAAACTGCACAGTGTTACTAAAACAATAAAGCTCAGAAAATGCAATATTTATAGTTTAAGCATACACAATTTAAAAGTCATTGTTATAAATTTGACATAAGAGAGGTCTTATGTATAGAACATACTTTAGTCCATTAAAGGGGAGCACTTGGTGCAGGCCTTGGTGAAAGCTATATAAGCTGCTTTATTAACGGGACACTACAGGCACCCAGACCACTTTAGCTCATTAAAGTGGTCTGGGGTGCATAGTCCCATGTCCCTAAACCCTGCAAAGGTTAAAGGTTAAAACACTGCAATAATTACCTTTGAGGGTTAACTCCACCTCTAGTAGCTGTCTATCAGACAGCCACAAGAGGGACTTCCAGGTTGTTAGGCGACTTTTGGTCTAACTGATGCTGGACGTCATCATGTTATGCATGAGGACATCTAGCGTCATGTAAAATCACAAAGGGAAAACATTATGCATGCCTTCCTATGGGGTAAATAAGTGGACATAAATATTGCCATAAAAGCAGTTTACATTTTTTTCCCCAAGTCCTGTGAGTGCTCTACTACTGTGGACTCTACATTTTGCCAAGAAGAATTGTGCACAAAAAAAAGAAAGAAAGAAAAAAAAATAGATAGAGAGATGATTGCTTAGATGGACAGGTGCAGATGGATAGAAAAGTAGACAGACAGATAGCAAATTTGTAAAATCTCTGTACAAATTCATAAAACCTGATTGTTCATTTCAGAACTCTCTTGCCAAGGAAGCAATTGAAAAACTAGCTTCACTGCATGGAACTGTTTACACCTATGGACCTGGAGGGAAAACAATCTGTAAGTTCATTAATGCAATGATAGATAGATAGATAGATAGATAGATAGATAGATAGATAGATAGATACAATGCTAAATTATATATTTTTACTCTTACACTTTACAAGACTACTTAAACTCAACTATCTCAGCAAACAAATATGGGGATGCATTTCCACCATATGGCCATATTGTGCACATGCACATCAGTCTATAATGATCCTCTTAGCCTCTCTGCTCCTCTATGAGAGAGTAGCATAATGTTGCAGCAAAGGGCGGAAAAACCAAAAGTTTCAAGATTTTTTTCAGGTTTCTACAACAAACTGGAGACAGGGGGGTGGGGGCTAAAAATAATCAGACACTAGGACACTATAGCATTAGGAATGCAAGTTTGTATTCCTAACACTATATTGTTCCTTTCAAACTGAAGAGAGAGTTTAACCTTGAAATGTTTCCTTTGTTATAAATATCTGCTTTAACAATATTTCATTGTTTCTTTCATCAGACCTGTCATCAGGGGCCTCAGATGACTGGGCATATGATGCTGGTGTTAAATATTCGTTTACCTTTGAGCTTCGTGATTTGGGAAAGTACGGCTTTTTACTTCCTGAATCTGAGATCAAGGACACGTGTGAAGAAACCATGCTAGCTGTGAAATATATTGCAGAGTACATCCTGAACAATGCATGATTAAACACTTTATCCACCTGAAAAAAATACATAATCGAACATTGTAGATCTATTCATTAACTCTGCTTGTAATTAACAAACATATTAAATTAGCATTTGACTAAATTAAAAATGCTTCATGCGTATGATTGTATACAGGACAAGGTTAACCCCTTAAGGACACATGACATGCGTGACATGTCATGATTCCCTTTTATTCCAGAAGTTTGGTTCCTTAAGGGGTTAATTATATATTGGTGTTCATTTATTTTCTGATCTAAAATTCAGAGTTCACATTTTTGTAGACTTGGGGAATGTTGTCCATGTTCATGCTGGAAATTCTTCTGTCTTTCAAATGAGACTATGAAAATTCTGAAATATTCCATAGTGTCAAATATAAAAAGAACACTTGGGTATTATATGTAAAACTCAGACTAGATTACAGTTGTACTAAACAAATAATATTGTGTTTGTAATAATTAGTATTTGTTTTACATTAGTCATTATCTACATCTACCCAGACAATGGCAATGCTACATATATTTATATATAATATATATTATATCACATATCATTAAATATCTATAGTTATTGCACACATAAGGCTTTGCCGGCAGAGTGAGTTAATAGTGCACACTGGGCATAAGAACAGCTGTATCTCACTGAGGATAAACACAGTATTTGCTGATTCAGACATTCTTGTACATTAAACATGGAATAAGTCACCTCCCTAAATTCAACATTCCCAGAATAAAAATGCTTTAACCAATTAATAATAGTAAAAATATAGAAAAAGAGGCTGATTACAATAAGAATCTGAAAGACTATTCTGGAAGAGACTTTTGTAATGTTTTGAATGTAACAAAATATCTGTAGATTACAGAGAAAACAAGAACAATGTCAAAGAAAAAAATTAAAATATAAAAGTCTAGTGAAGAGCAAAAAAACAGGTCGCCAAAGAATACTGAGAACAGGCAGCAGCTGAAATAGCCTGCCCTTCGGTGGGTTCCCGCTCAGTTCTCAAGCTGGCTTTAGCTCATCTTGTGCCATTACAGAGGAAACATCTCTGAAACATATCAGACTGGTAACACCCAAACGGGCAGTCCAGATCCGAAACGCCAGCAAGTTCCCTTTGCACGAGAGATACAGCAACCCCAGATGATCGTTTCAGCTTTGTTAGGCATCATCAGTGAGGCATAGCTGATATCGCTCTAGGCAACGTGAGCAAGGGATCCACAACTGGATTAACCTTTAAATTTATGGAGAGCAAAAAAACAGGTCGCAAGAGAATACTGAGAACAGGCAGCAGCTGAAATAGCCTGCCCTTCGGTGGGTCCCTGCTCAGTTCTCAAGCTGGCTTTAGTGAAACTTGCCTACACAATTATTATTATTTTAAAAGAAGAAAAAAGGCACATACAATGATTTAATTTACCTTTTTTAATACCAGATTGCATATATGTCTTTGACAGCATAAATTCATAAATCATGTATAATATAAGCAGAAGAAAAAATTGCGTAGTGTAATCTGATTAAACAATAACAGTAGTAAGGTAAATTAGAGCACTCACACTTTACAGAGCCCTTTAGAAGTTAGCTCTGAGCTATAAAAGCACTTCATCCACATATAAAGGGCTAGTTGAATAACTGGATACTGAATCGGGTCCACTGAATTGTAATGGTAGTTTCACCAGCCAGGAAAATTAGGAATAGGAATAGGTAGATACCTATGTATTGTCACAATATCAATAGTAACAGTCTCTTTTGCATTATTAAAGCCTTCTTTTTAATTATTAGTATTATATGTGGTTTTGTATACTTTTTTAATAACTCCATTTATTTAATTATTGACTAAAATGAATGCTATTTTAATTATTACACTTTGATTGATGTGCTAGTTTAATAGGGTTTATACATTTCCAAAATATGAAAGATTTTCATACCCTATTTTAATAATTGTGTTGACACAATAAAATTTGAACTCTAAACAAACAGAGGAATGACAAATTATTTATAGTCTTGACAAATGTTTGGAGTTGGGAAATGTATAGCAAATGTCTTGACTTCCCAGGCTTTCAGCTGAGTACAACTATATTATTTCTGAGTCATGGTTTCAGAATGTTCAGTGTTATAATTATTAGTGACACAGCCGATTGTGATAAAATATGTTTTCACGCAACAGATATGATTAGCATGTCAGTAAATTATTTAAAGAATTCTGGTAATAACTGTAAACTGAGTTTGATAATTTACATATAATTTCTGCATTGCAATCTAGCAAATATGGTAGTTAGACAAAGTTGCAGCAACAATGACACCGTGTGGTCAAGGATGGACATGGTTCATAAACTCTACAATATTCACAAACTTGTACTTTTGATTTTGCAATGCAATTATTTTATCTATATGTAGGTTTAAAATTGTGGGATAATGTCACAGTAACCTGGGGGTGGAATTTTGTGAAACGTGTACAACTCATTACTTTTGTTTTGCCTTTTTGTCTCTCGTGCCACTCTTCCTCCGAGTGAGTATAATAACATTTTACATTAACATTTTAGAAACAGAAGCCACAAGATGGCACAGCCATCAAATATTTGCATCTGAGTACAATGCTTATATTTTGACTTGAAGTAGGAAAGTCTTTAATCACAACCCAAAAGATCTCCTCAACCTCTTCACATGACTCCTAAAACAGGTATTACTCCCATTTAAAAAAAAAAATACAGGAGACAAAAACTTCCTTAGGGTAAGTGCTCCATCGTCTTCAAACAACTATTATAGTAAAATAGATGATAGAGAAAATTAGAGGACTTCCTCACTGACACAACATCTATTTTTGGTGAGTAATGGCCACTAGTGGTGCTATTATAAACAGTTGATATCTCTCCAATTCTCCAATGCCCTACGTTACTCACAAGTGTTAAAGAAAAGGCACTCATTAAGATTTTAAGGAACTATTATCCAAATGACATTACTTTTGACTTTGTCTTTGTCAATTTCATCCACATCTCCATACTAACCCAACAACTACTATACAGTCTTGACTCACATAAAGCTTATCACAGAATGCACTGGAGGGTATAACAGGGCTGTACCTATTCCTAATACCTATTTAACGTAGCCTTTCAACTTTTTGGAATTTTGAATTTTTATCTTTCTTAATGATCCATATAAATTCCCTATTTTTTTACCATGCACCTAAGACTGTGCACTTATTTAGAAAGTTTATATAGCTACCTTTAATTTGTATTTTTCAACACTATGTGTGAACCACCTTTGAGACACATCCTGGTACCCGAACAGACTTTGTCACAATACCTCATATTTTGAACACCATAGAACTAGTAACTTTCCCTACAGCTTCCTAAACATTAGGATTTAATATTTATCTTGTATTACACAATTCTGACTTATTAATTATCTAAATTTGACCCCCTCTTTGAACCACAAATTTTAACCTCACTAATACATCCGTTGCTATATCTAGCTATTTTCTTCCTAGTATGCATTTCATTGTGCCTAGTATGTAGAAGAGAAAGCAAAGCAATGTTTGAGACAGACAGTTTACTATATGAAATGTGTATCTTATTTTGTTGAAGTTATTATTTATGCTATTTTTTTGGTGAAACATAATATTTTATACTTGTGATGAATTAATTTATTGAGAAAATAATTAAATAACTAGACTTGTGCATGCCGATCTGTGAATAAAATCAACATTAAGTGACTGTCCCCTACTCATCAAACATCTTTTTCCCATCAATCATGTCTTTTTTGGTGCCAGAAGTAGAATTTAGAATCACAAATCAAAACAAACATTGCATGTTTCGGTTGGTTCCCTACATTTCAGCCCACAATCCAGGATTCTATTGATCACCTGCTTGGCCCATATGGAGACAATTTGCAGTTTGGGCCAAAACAAATCTCCAAGTCTAGAAATCATTATATACATGCTCTTTCCAATTTACTTCTCACTGTAAGGCACAAATATGGGTTTAAAAAGCACCATAACCACTTCAGGCCATCTTAGTAAGTATAGTGTTGGAAGGCAGCAGGTACTTTTCCCCAGGACAATTGGCAGCTGCCGCGGCCCAGTTCTTCCTGGGGGCCACCAAGGCAGCTGCCTCATCAGCCCTTCCGGCCGTGCGTTCAAAATTCCTATCCTTCACTATGCGGTCGGCATTGCCGCATAGTGTAGGATGAACTGGCTCGGTGGCTCCTCCTTCTGACCTCCCCTGCGCCTGAACGAGCATACGTAAGCGTGTACCATGACATCATGGCCGGTAACAGCGCATGCGCATAGCCTCCACCTGAAGGATGCCGGAATGGAGCACCTTCACACCCTTTCTTCACCGAGCTGCCAGTATCTTCAGAAGTGTAATTTTTTATTTTTTTATATTGACTGTATGAGGGGACTTCTTATATTTTTTGGGGGGGGGCAGAAATTTACTGTAAATCAATATGTTCCTGTAGAAAATAAAAGTCTGCCAAGTAAAAAGTTGTAATGATAGAAATATTTTTTTAGGAGGAGGGGGAGGGGGCAGGGGGGCTTGGGGTACAGTAAATGCAATGTGTTCCTGTATAAAATAAAATAAAAGTCTGCCAAGTAAAAAGTTGTAATGATAGAAATAATTTTTAGGGGGTGGGGGAGGGGTTGGGGGGCAGTAAATGCAATGTGTTTATCTATAAAAGAAAATACAAGTCTGCAGAATAATAAAACAAGATTTATGTAATGAGGGAGATACTATTTTTTTTTAGGGGGAAGATGCAGTAAATCAATATGTTCATATATTAAAAGAAAATAAAAGTCTCCAAAATAAAATAAAAAGTAGTAATGAAGGAAACTTTTTTTAAGGGGTGGGGGAGGGGTTGGGGGGCATTAAATGCAATGTGTTCATATAAAAAAGTCTGCAAAATAATAAAAGAGAGATATTATTTTTGGGGGGGGAGGGGGTGGAGGAAGTACCATAAAATAAATGCAATGTGTACATATATAAAATAAAAATCTGCAAAATAATGAAAAAATATTGTAATGAGGGAGATATTATTTTTTTGGGGGGAGGGGTGGGGGCAGTACCATAAAATAAATGCAATGTGTACATATATAAAATAAAAATCTGCAAAATAATGAAAAAAGATTGTAATGAGGGAGATATTATTTTAGGGGGTGGTGGGAAGTACAATAAATGCGAGGATGTGCACATTTATATAAAAAAAAAGAATAATCTGCAAAATAAAAAAAGATTGTAATGAGGGAGATATTACTTTTTTAAGGAGAGGGGGGTGAGGGCAGTACCATAAATGCAATGTGTACATTTATAAAATAAAAAAATAAAAATCTGCAAAAACATAAATAAAAAAAGATTGTAATGAGGGAGATATTACTTTTTTAAGGAGAGGGGGGTGAGGGCAGTACCATAAATGCAATGTGTACATTTATAAAATAAAAAAATAAAAATCTGCAAAAACATAAATAAAAAAAGATTGTAATGAGGGAGATATTTTTTTAGGGGTAGGGGGTGGGAAGTACAATAAATGCGATGATGAGCACATTTATATATAAAAAAAATAATCAGCAAAATAGAAAAATCTTGTAATGAGGAAGATATTTATTTTTAAAGGGGGGGTGGGGGACAGTACAATATTTGTAATGTGCACATTTATAAAAAAAATAATCTACAAATTAAAGTTGTGTTAAAAATCTAGAAATTTGCTCCATCTTTTTTTCTCTATCATTGTAAGGATTCTCTCTCACTAAAGTGACATTTGATTAGCAGATTAATTTTTTTTTACTTAAGAAGTGAGTTATGTAGATTTAGAAATACTGATCCCTGCTAATAAAATCTACTGTTTTAACGTAGTAATGTACACAGGAATATTAAAGGGACACTATAATCACCAGAACAACTACAGTTAAATGTGTTTGATCTGGTGTCATATAGTCATTCCCTATAGGCATTTTAATGTAAACAGTGCCTTATCAGAGAAAAAGCAGTGTTTACATTACAGCCTAGGAACACCTCTAGTGGCCACACCTCAAATGAATGCTTTCTAGGTCAGTGCTGCATAATGTGCAGCGCTGACGATTAGCGCCACGATGTACACTCCCCATAGAGATTCACTAATTCAATGCATCTCTATAAGGAGCTGCTGATTGGTGCAGCGCAGCATTTTGCCATGCATGCGCAATAGCATCTCAATGCTTTCCTATAGGAAAGGAGTGGATTGGCTGAGATATACTCAAACACTGCCCAGTCTTGTGCATTGTATTGATGAGGTGATGTGTTTCATTTACTTACAAATTGCACATTACTGTGAGTTCTATTGCTGTAGAGCTCAGTGATACACTGATATGCTGCACAGAGACAGGATCTCTTGGCCAGAGGCGGCTCTCTAATCAGGCGATTTAGATGGCCTCTCGTTAAAAGAGCCTCACGGCCACCTAAACCATGTAATCAGAGAGCTACAGTGCTTCACCAATATTAACTTACTGCCGGCAGTCTTTCCCAGTACAAAAATATAATTGAAGCCTTCCATGCCGCTGCTGCGTCGCTACTAATACAAGATGAAACCCCTCACATAGCTGCTTTCTTTAAAACACATGGCTATAACTGACAAGTTAAAATGATCTGATTCTCAAACCAGGGTTGTCAGGCTCATCATGTACTTAATGATCAGATGCAGATAAAGTCTTTTTGAGTTTTATTTGTCAAAATCCCAGGTGAAATTATATTTTTGTTTTTGTGTCCATATAAAGATGAGTAATTTGGCTTTTACTAACAGGTGCTGCTGTGTATTGGGTGTAAAACACCAGGCTGCTTTGTACATTTTTTACCTCTGGCAGCAAGCAGGCTGTATATTGGTCCCCGGGGCATAGAATTAGTGTAAATTACAGGCACTATGTCTGTCTCTCCCCGTGCCCTTTGTTCGTGTCATTGCCGAACATGTCAATTTGCAAAGTGCCACCATTATGTTTTTGACTAAATATAAATATATTGGCCACTGGCCAGTCTCTCTTGACACTAAATCTGCAATCTTCTTTCATTTTACAATAGGTGAGGTGTGAGCTTAGTGATTGTAAAATGCTCACTTAAAAGGACACTATAGTCAACAAAACAACAACTTTAGCTTAATGAAGCAGTTTTGGTGTATAGATCATGCTCCTGCTTAATGGTAAATTAGTAAATGTTTGCTGTTTTTAAGTAACTCATTGTCGTGTTTTGGTGTTAAATAAATTTTACAGTTGGTTTCATACTGATAAATATGGAGAGTAAAACAACATCTAAAGAGAAAGGTGGTGCTCAGAAAATGAGAGAAAAACGGTCCAAAGAACTTGAGTTAGCAGGAAGGGATCCTAAGCAAATGAAACTATCTTTTTCGGTGGTATGTTAAAAGTTCAAAAGTTAAGGCTAGTGCTAACATTTTATGTCACAGAAATGTATATTCACTCTTTTGATAACAAGAATGAATATATCTACCTTATATACTTGTCTATAAGTTGATCTCGTCTAGTGCAGTTTTTTGACCAACAATTGTAAAATATGCTATTACTCGTGGATAAGTTGAGGGTAAAACTTGGGGCTATGAAATTCTGGGATTTTTATTATTTTGTCAGATATTACCTAGGCAAAGATCCTGGAACAATCAGTTACGGTAACTACTCCTCTGCATCTCAGTGCACACGCTCAGCTCCAAAGCTATTAGATGACCGTGCCTGAATGCGGCAGGCACATTCGGTTAACGTTATCTCGCCAGCCAGTGGTCCTGCTTGTGGCTCATTACAGCCACCATTGCAACAGTGACGTGGAAAGCGTACAGATAGGTGGCAGTAATCAGCAATCACTGCAATGTATTCTAAATCAGCCTGCTGTTGTCCGTGTGTGTACCCGGTATCTGGGTCAACGTACAGCTAAGTACACTAGCACTACCGGTAACTTGATATTGCCCCGCATTCAACGTGAACTAAATTCTATCGAAACTAGCATGGACCCGTGGATCTGCGTTTTAAAATGAAGCTTACAACTAAAATTTCTCGAGTATATACGGTAGTCTGTTTGCATGTGCATGATGAAGTTTTACGTTTGTTAAGATTCATGATGGATTATCAAGGAGTGATCATACTTGACTTTCCATAGTGATCAGTTTTACTTTTTTAAGATATATTTTTACTTATTTGAAATCTCATAAAATCTTACATGTAAGGTAAGTATGAGTTGTATATCCTTTGTTTGCATGAGGTTTTTTTTTTTTTTTTATTGCTACCATGCATGGAGTTCCTGGAGTTTCTTGGTTAACTCTAAAACTTTTTGGGGAGATTAAAATAGGTTGACAAAAAAATGTTGTTTTAGGCTGGTGGTATACACCCAAGAATTCCTGTTGATGAGGTTTCTGCCGGCCCAAGTGCTCCTTCAAGCAGGCCGGTTGTGTCCGTCTAAGATTAGGTGAGCCCACAAGCAGAAGAACAGGTGATTGAGGAGGAGCTGGTGCCCGAATGCAGAGAGCAAGCGCAGATGAATGACCCAGATGTTTTTGAAGACCTTCCTGAATTAGAATGTATCACACCTGAAGACATGTCAGAAAGTGTTATAAATAATCCATCAGAAATATATTTTAGTCTTCCTCCTGCACGCTCCATAGCAGAAAAATGTATTTTGTTGAAAAACACCCTTTTCAGCCAACCAGGAATGAATGCGCAAATCTTCCTTTTCAAGAAGCAGACTTTTATTACCGCAAAAAGTCTAATGGGGATCGTATTAAGCGTTCATGGCTGAGTTGTAAGATAAAGGATCGAAAGTTAGAAGCATTTTTTTGCAGCATATGCATTGCCTTTTCTAATTCCTCTTCCCCATTCACTAGTGGTTGTTCTAATTTTCACCATTTCTATCAGGCAGCAAATAAGCAAATAAGCACGAATGTTCAAAAAGTCATTCTGATGCTGTTAGTGCTTATTTTACCATGAAAACGAATAGAAGCATTAACACATTAATAAATCAGGCTCAAGTCTCCAGAAGAAAGAAGGAGATACTACAAAATATTGAGATATTAAACCGTATATTTAATATTGTAAAACTCCTCGGAAAACAGGGATTGCCATTTTGCGCCCATGGCACTAATGAATCGCTGTAAAATTTAAATAACATTGAAATAAACCATGGGAACTTTCTGGAAATTGTCCTACTTCTATCACAGAATGATGTTCCTCTTAAAAATCACCTTGATAAATGTGTTCAGGACAGTGAAAAAAGAAAACAGCGATTGAAAGACAGAAAAACATCAGGAAAACATTCAACTGGACGTGGATCTCTTGTGACATTTTTGTCCAATAATACAATAAAAAAAGTATTTGCAGCAATAGTTTGAAGCATGAAAAACTTAATTGTGTCAGAAATCGCAGAGAAATGATTCAGTATACAGGTTGACTCCACACAAGATGTTGGAATTGTAGATCAAGCAACAGTAGTTGCGTGATATGTGCAAGATGAAGCCATTAAAGAACAGCTTGTGGTGATTCTCCCTGTTAAAGACGCTACAGGAAAAGGATTTCATGAACTTCTAATGTCCTGTTTTGATGTGCTTGGATTAGATTTCCAAAAAATTGCTGGTGAATCATTTGATAGTGCAGCAAATATGAGGAGTGTGTATGTGGGACTTCGTGCACAGATTGCACAAAGGTAGTGCCAGATGCGGTTTATATTTGGTGCTATAGTCATATCCTTAACCTGTGTGTCTCAGATTGCTGTCAAGTATTGGAAGCAAAAAAAATTTTTGGCCTCCTAAATCGCTTGGCAACCTTTATTGGAGACTCCCACAAAACAATGAATATCTGGAATGACCAACTGGATAGAAGACATGGACAGGAAAAACTTTTAAAGTTACAAAAAATTGGAGAGACAAGATGGTGGGCAAAAGAAAAGGCCCTTAACTGGATGTTTGGTGAAAAACATTTTCTTTATTTTGACACCCTTGAAGTTTTATATGTAATTTCCCAGAGTAACTTGTTAGAATCAAAAACCACTTCTGAGGCCTCATCCCTTTTTCACAATCTTTGTCAGTTTAGGATTATCCTAACAGCAAACATATTTTTACAGGTTATAGGGCCAGTGTCAAAGTATCTACAAACCAGTGGCCTTGACTTCCAGGTGACATGGCAAATGGTCAAACGTGCAGTGGAGCAACTGAAAAAAATTGATTTCAACAATCTAAAACAAAAGGCTGAACACTTTGCAATAAAAACAAATGAGTTAATGGATGAAAGTGATGTTCTCAACTCCTTGGAAGTCGAGACTATGCTTCCAGTTAGAAGAGTGGCTCGAAAGAAACGCTTGGCTGGAGAATCTTCACATGATGAACGACCTGAAGATGAAATGCAGTGTTTTCGAGCTAGCGTGTTCAGACCAATTCTGGACCAAATCATACAAAGCATGACAGAGAGATTTTCAGAAAATAAGCAATTGGTCATGGATTCCCACTACTTGGATCCTCGCACTTTTCAGAAAATTAGGACAGATCCCAAAGTGCTAGATGGAGGGGCACTAGAGAGAATTTCTAAGTTAGCCAAAGTAAATGAATATTCTCTCAAAACTGAATTAATAAGTTTTGCCAACTTATTTCCAAGTCTTACAGGATGTCTTTCTGAGGATGAGACACAGAAAGTGGAAATAATTATTGATGATGAGGAGGAGGAGGAGGAGGAGATTAAGGACTAGATTCCACCTACTGACAAACTAGTTGAGGTACAAAAGGAATTAAAGTGTGGTTCTTGCAAGCAGTGCTTTCTTTGCTGCCACAGGTTGTTGATAAAATACAACCTTTATTCTGCCACTTATAAAAATCTTTCTATCACCCATGAGTACCTGTTGACCCTTTCTTTTACACAAGTGTCATGTGAGAGAGCATTCAGCAAGCTAAAACTCATCAAGACCCGACTGCGAGCCACAATGGGACAAGAACTGCTTGATGCTCTAATGCTCATGTCAGTGGAGAGAGATCTTCTGGAACAGGTCCAGTTTCCAGATGTATTAGAAATTATTCGTCAAAGTTCTACCTTGATGAGGTCTTTGCTAACCGTTTGATCAAATATTTAGTTTAAAAGTTTTTTACAGATATTTATTTCTCTGGCTTCTGTATTTTTTTAAAAAGTGTATTGTGCCCATACATTGTTCATTTGTTAAAACTGTAGATTTTATTTTTGTTAAACATCATTTTTTGCCATTACAATTAAATTATGTTAAACCACATTGTATCATATTTGTCTTGCTTCATAACATCAATATCCGTTATAAAACAAGGAAAAGGTGGGCGTAGATGGTGAGCTGATTCGGTGGTGCAATGGGTCACTTGACTGGATTTGCCCCCCAGGACTAAGGCTGCCAGCCACCCCCCTGTCTTTGCTGATCATCACAATTTCTGAATATATTTTGTCTAATTCAGATTTTTCAACAGAATAAAGAGAAGAATATGTTTATTTGTGAATGTATTTATTTATAGGTATTCGTTTGAGTGCATACAATGTTTCAGGTAGCACCACAAAATGTAGAACTTCTCAGATCCATAGATATAAAGGTAATGGGTACCTAAAAAATATTGGTATTTCCATTATGCATGCTTTCAAGACAAGCTGACATCCAGAAGGTCATCATGTTGGTCCTCCACCTGATACCCATCAGCTATATATACTTTGTAATATTATTAGTAATATTATTATTATTAGTAATATTATTAGTAGTGGAGACAATGTTCCGTTGCCACATATTATTGTTTTTAATAAGTTGATTTTTCTAAGAAAGCTTGAGAGGGATTATTCCTAGTATTTAAAGTACTGTTTGCTAGCATTTCCATAACAAAGGAAGCAAAAATCTAGGATTTAACTACTTCTTTGGAACACTAAAAATACATTATATTATTTGAACTATTTTTAAATTTGTTTGTCTGGCTTGTCACTTTTTTTTTTTCATTTATAGGTATATGGAAAAACTGAGACATTGCAATAGTTATTTGATAGTAATGCATAAATGTAGATTTTAGCCATATTTAAGCCTGTTTTACGTACCACTGAGACATAACGTCAGACACGTAAATATAATTATGAGTATTGAAGAGAAAACTTTGAGTTTAGTTTTACAAACAGTACATTCTTCTGTACTCGTATTAGCTTTTGACGTTTTTGTAGTAGCACTTCAGTTTTTTGCACAGTTACACATAATAGTGTGTTTTTACACAGTGCCCTTCTGTGCTCTTATGCATTTCTCATGTGTTATTGTATTACATATTTGTATGTAAACTTCAAAGGTTGATATATTTGCACTTGAATAATTTGGATTATTTAAATAATCTTAAAGGCATCACACTATTATTTGGTTTTTGGATTACCGTATTTTTCGCTCCATAAGACGCACTTTTTTCCCCCTCAAAAGTGAGGGGAAATGTCTGTGCGTCTTATGGAGCGAATGTGAAGATTTACTTACCTGTCTTGGAGCGTGGGCCGGCTTCACAGCGCGCTCCGCGGTCCAGGAACTTCTATTTCAGGTTCCGGTTTCCGCACTGTGCACACTTCCTTTCAGTCCCGCCGGAAACCGGAACCTGAAATAGAAGTTCCTGGACCGCGGAGCGCGCTGTGAAGCCGGCCCATGCTCCAAGACAGGTAAGTAATTATGGGACAAGGGGAGGGAGACACTATGGGATGAGGGGGAGACACTGTGGGAGAAAGGGAGGGGGAGACACTATGGGAGAAAGGGAGGGGGAGACACTATGGGAGAAGGGGAGGAGGACACTATGGGAGAAGGGGAGGAGGACACTATGGATCAAGGGAGGGGGAGACACTATGGGAGAAAGGGAGGGGGAGACACTATGGGAGAAAGGGAGGGGGAGACACTATGGGAGAAGGGGAGGGGGACACTATGGGAGGGAAAGTGCACTATGGAACAATGGGAGGGGGGGACACTATGGGTCCAAAGGGAGGGACACACTATGGGGAGGGGAGGAACACTATAGGGACACACTATGGGAGGGAGGGGGAGACACTATGGGAGAAGGGGAGGAGGACACTATGGGTCAAGGGGAGGGGAGCACTATGGGAGAAAGGGAGGGGGACACTATGGGAGAAGGGGAGGGGGCGACACTATGGGAGAAGGGGAGGGGGACACTATGGGAGGGAAAGTGCACTATGGAACAATGGGAGGGGGGGACACTATGGGATCAGAACACTAATGGACAAGGGTAGGAGGGGTTAAAGAACACTATGGGACAGGGAGGAGGGGTTAACAATCACTATGGGACAGAGGAAAGGGGGGTTAAAGATCATTATGGGACAGGGGAGAAAAAAAAATATTCTGAACAAACTGTCCCATAGTAAGAAACACTATGGAACAGTTTGTTCAGAATATATTTTTTTTTTTTCTGGGTTTCCTCCTCTAAAAACTAGGTGCGTCTTATGGTGAGGTGCGTCTTATGGAGCGAAAAATACGGTAAGTTGCACATCAGATACATGTTAAGTTGTGGTTTATTGTTTTTAAACCAACTGTTCTGTAACCTTTCTGGTGTGTGACAGTTTGTCAATTTGGAATGTCATTACTGGATTTTTGTGCAGCAGCTGCTTCTCAGATAATCTTGTCTTGTGAAGGAAGGAGCAGCGATCATATGGAGAAGAGATTTGCCACTGTATCTAAAACTTGGGGGGTGGGAGGGGGTTGGAAATGTGGGAAAATGTGAAGGTGAAATGTGTCAAACAGTATGAAATAGTTTTGTAGCATGATTGATGTGAAGATAGAAGTTATAGACCTATGTAAGACACTGCTGGTAAGGTGTTCAAACTGTTTTTAAAGGATAAATTATGCCCCCTGTCTGCCTCTATTATTGTGCAGTGTATTGAACATATACTAAAATGATTTCAGAAAGTAAGACTTCCTTGTACCATAGAGAACTTAAGTTGCACTAGAATGTTTAAATTAAAACCTAAATCGTAATGGAAGAGATTGTGAGGGAGTTTGTGAAGACCGAAAGAGGAGTCTGGCTGCAGCATTAAGTATAGATTGTAAAGGGACAATCTGGGAATGCGAAAAAGAATGCAAATGAGAAGGAGGGTGCCGTATTAGAGGCTAAACATAATTTGGTCATTGACCATCACCTTGGCTGCATCTGGTGTTAAGGGTTTATGTGACCTATGCTTCTTAAATGGAATTTAAGTGCTTTGGTGTTTTATGTGAGGAGTAAAGGAGCAGTTAAAATCAAATAGCCAAGGCAGCAAGGCTTTCTGGTAGGGTTGATAGTGTTTAACAGAGGAAAGACGAGAAGTTCTGTTTTGGAGTGATTAAGTTGAAAGATTAAAAAAATTCCAGACAGGCAGATGGAGACAATTCAAGAGGTTAGGAGTGAGGTTAGGCAAAGAGACACAGATTGGAGTGTCAACGGCTTCAAAGTAATACTGAAAACCAAAGGGACAGGTAAGTTTACTTGCATGCTTGAAGTGAGCAGTAATCAAGTTTTAATAACTTATTCCCCATTAAAAACATGGGAAGATGTTTGTGTGAATTTACATGAATGAACGGTTTATTCACTAGTTACATAATAAGTAATAAGCTCTGCACCGATACCTTTCCCTGGGTGGACACATTCGATATACTGGGTGTGTTTGATACGATAGATTTCTGTGAAGCAGGTACCAGTAAATATTCTCACCAGTGTTCGTGAAAGTCGAAGGTGACATACGTAAGGTTGGGATTGTTAAACATGAGAACTTGTTTGAGATAGGCATCGCCGATGATCTTCTCTCTGCCTACTTGGTCCACCAAGTTTATAAGAACCTAAAATATAAACAAAACAACCTCAATAATAGTGACAGGAAAAGTCAGGATGAAGTCAGGCCATGGGGAGAATATCAAGCAGGGGATTATGACAACAGTACCTGCTTCTTGTAGATGTCCAGCTCTTGGTTAAAATGTAGACAGAAATACTG
>OW240913.1:77042291-77270084 GCA_933207985.1 Pelobates cultripes | reverse complement strand
GGGACAAGGGGAGGGGGGACACTGGGAGAAAGAGAGGGGAGACACTATGGGACAAAGGGAGGGGGGACACTATGGGACAAGGGGAGGGGGAGACACTATGGGACAAGGGCAGGGGGGGACACTATGGGAGGGAAAGTGCACTATGGGACAATGGGGGGGGGACACTATGGGATCAGAACACTAATGGACAAGGGGAGGAGGGGTTAAAGAACACTATGGGACAGGGTAGGAGGGGTTAACAATCACTATGGGACAGGGGAGTAGGGGTTAACAATCACTATGGGACAGGGGAGGAGGGGTTAACAATTACTATGGGACAGGGGAGGAGGGGGGTTAAAGATCATTATGGGACAGGGGAGAAAAAAAAATATTCTAAACAAACTGTCCCATAGTAAGAAACACTATGGAACAGTTTGTTCAGAATATTTTTTTTTCTGGGTTTCCTCCTCTAAAAACTAGGTGCGTCTTATGGTGAGGTGCGTCTTATGGAGCGAAAAATACGGTATGTATTTGTTTTCAGCTTTTTCACATTATAGAGAGCAGCTATCGTCACTGTTTATAATTATGGTATATATCCATTTTTAGAAATATTTAGCGCCATACTTTTACTTGTATCTTTTGTATATTACCTGATCCTATATTTATAAAATAAACTCTTGTAGTATTTAAGTTATGATGTATTAACCTTTCACCCCATTACATTAAAACATTGCAACTACAGCAAAACCACCATGCTGTATAATTAGTATGTCATCGTAATTTAAACTAGGTTATCATCACAAACATGGGGTGACACTTTCAGAGGCAAGCTAAAACTACATTGTGACCGTTCGTGGCTTTTTCAAGATAAAAATAAATAACTCTTTGGGTTTAGCTGGCTTTTTTTATACTCTCTCTTAACAATATATAATAAAAACAGGGAACTGTAACTGAAATTCCTAAAAAGTTAAATCATAGAAACATGTTAACTAGTCATTGGAACTCTGAGATCTATATCAAATAAATTCCAGCAATTTAAAATGGATTTATTTGTTTTTACAAGTGGTTGTAACTTTGGACACTGTGCCAGAATTTGGAAGGAGGTAATTATTAAAATTGTGGCCTCGAGCATTCAGTTTTTGTAGTCATTAAATGATTGTGGTAGCATTCCCGTCTAAGGTTCATGACTTACAAAAACGTCTTCTTATAAGATCCAGGCACAGATTTGTGTAATTATATTATAGTTTGATACACTCAATATCAAAGATACATCATGATATTTGCACTACATGTTAGCGCTTTAAAGGCCAATTACATAGTTACATAGTTACATAGCTGAAAAGAGACTTGCGTCCATCAAGTTCAGCCTTCCTCACATATGTTTTTGCTGTTGATCCAAAAGAAGGCAAAAAACCTAGTCTGAAGCGCTTCCAATTTTGCAACAAGCTAGGAAAAAATTCCTTCTTGACCCCAAAATAGCAGACAGATGTCTCCTTGGATCAAGCAGCTATTACCCCACTAATCAGAAATTAGATCCATGTATGTTATGTTTTTGCAAGTATTTATCCAATTGCAGTTTAAACATCTGTATAGACTCTGACAAAACCACCTCTTCAGGCAAAGAATTCCATATCCTTATTGCTCTTACTGTAAAAAGACCTTTTCTTTGCCTTAGATGAAATCTCCTTTCTTCAAGCCTAAATGTGTGACCTCGTGTCCTATGTATAGCCCTGTTTATGAATAGATTTCCAGATAATGGTTTGTACTGGCCCCAAATATATTTGTATAATGTTATCATATCCCCTCTCAGGCACCGTTTTTCCAAACTAAAGAGATTTACATTTTTTAACTATTCTTCATAACTAAAATGCTCCATTCCTTTTATCAATTTTGTAGCTCGTCTCTGCACTTTTTCTATTGCCATGATATACTTTCTTTAGGACAGGTGCCCAAAATTGCACAGCATATTCAAGGTGTGGTCTTACTAGCAATTTATAAAGAGGCAAAATTATATTTTAATCTCTAGAATTTATGCCCCTATTTATACATGACAAAACCTTACTTGCCTTAGCAATGGCAGATTGACATTGCATATTGCTGCCTAATTTGTTGTCTATAACAATTCCCAAATCCTTCTCGTGTGTGGTTATCCCTAATTCACTACCATTTAGGGTGTAAATTGCTTGTGCATTCTTAACCCTGAAGTGCATAACTTTCTCTACGTTAAATTTAATCTGCCATTTTAGTGCCCAGTCCTCCAATCTATCCAAATCCCTCTGCAGCAAGGCAATATCCTGCTCACATTTTATTACTTTACAAAGTTTTATGTAATCTGCAAACACTGATACATGGCTTTCAATGCCCATTTCAAGATCATTTATAAATATGTTAAATAGAAGCGGTCCCAAAACAGAACCCTGAGGAACACCACTTACCACTTTTGTCCAGCTTGAAAATTTACCATTAATGACAACTCATTGTACTCTATCCTTATGCCAATGTTCTACCCAAGAACAAGAATATTCATCTAGACCAATTTCTTTTAGTTTGAAGACTAGCCTATTGTGAGGAACCGTATCAAATGCCTTGGCAAAATCCAAGTAGATCACATCCACTGCAACACCCTGATCTATACTTCTACTTACTTCTTCATAGAATGCAATTAGGTTAGTTTGACATGACCTATGTTTCATAAAATCATGTTGATTATTGCTAATAACACAGTTCTTCCCAATGAATTCCTGAATATTATCCCTTAATAGCCGTTCAAATAATTTCCCAGTCACAAAAGTCAAGCTCACCCGTCTATAATTTCTAGGCAAGGATTTTGAACCCTTTTTAAATATAGGAACAACATCTGCCTTCCTCCAATCCTTCGGTACAATACCTGAAACAAAAGAATCTTGAAAAATTAAATACAGAGGTTCACTTATTTGCCCACTTAGCTCCTTAAGTACTCGTGGATGGATACCGTCAGGCCCCGGAGCCAATAATAATGTTTATTCAAATGAAACCTCTCTCTTTGTTTTTAGATGGTCTACAATCCTATCCTTTAACATGGTTTCCATTACTTTCCCCACTACTGAAGTAAGGCTTACTGGCCTATAGTTGCCCGACTCCTCCCTATTACCTTTCTTGTGAATGGGCAAAACATTCGCTAACTTCCAATCTTCTGGGACTACTCCTGTTAACAATGATTGGTTAAATAAATTTGTTAATGGTTTTGCTAGTACACCACTAAGCTCTTTAAATAACTTTGGGTGTATTCCATCAGGTACCAATGACTTATTTGTCTTTACTTTTGACAGTTGAAATAGAACCTCTTCCTTTGTAAACTCACGTGTAATAAATTACTAATTTATCCTTTTTCTTACCTGTGGTCCCTTTCCTTAATTTTCATCTGTAAATACTGAACAAAAATATTCATTGAGGCAGTCAGCTAGACCTTTATCCTCTTCTACATAACTTCCTTCTTTTGTTTTTAATCTAACTAATCCTTATTTTAGAGAAAACAGAAAAAGGCTGTGCCACAGAAAATAAATAAAACAAGAAAAGATAAAACTCGATGAGAAAATAAAATAAATAATAAAAATATTATATATTCAGTATAAAAGTCCCAATAGTAGGTGGTGTCTTGGCTGATGTGGTATCTTCTTTGTTAACAGTTGTCCATCTCCCGATATGAAAAACACAATGGGAAAGGACTAATCGTGCAGAATGTACAGAAAAATAATAGTGAGGTTAAAATATAAATTGCACACTCACATGTCCATGAGCTAGGACCAGCTCTAGTATGATAGGCACACAGCAGATTACCCTCCGCTTATAGGGGTACTTTTCCTCTTGGGGGGTGCTGGTATCCAATTCTCATAAAAAGAAATAAATAAAAACAGCCGATAGTGCTCTCCGGAGAAATAATAGCATAAAAGGATAAAAATAAATAAAATATACTCACAAATAGAGTGCAGGACTTACTGCACTCTGTTGTTTGCGTGGGTGGTATAATCCCCACCTTAGGATATGCCAGGAACAGAATAAAATAGTATAGAAAGGTAATATATGTAAAATTATTATTTATTAATACAATATATTAAAACCAATAACGCGTTTCGCCAGCAGGCTTTATCAAATTGGGATAATGTAAGTCCCTGGCACATAGGGAGTATATATAGCTTGTACATACAATCAAAATTGGCGCCAAAAAAGCAGGCACCAATCAGAGCAGAGCTGAATATAAATAAAAAGTACATAAACAAAATTTAACAATAATGCACAGTATTAACCTATTTGAACATAAGGAGTTATGAGTGTTAATATAATTAGAAAACGAGGTTTGTATATTGTAATATTAGACAAATTGAATAGATAACGAAATCTTGAGCGTGTCACGTGACCCGCAATGCACCATGGTATCTGTAGTGCGCCGGGTCACGTGACCGCTAGTGTCTGCCGATATGAAAACAGTCCGTGCGGCCAGTGGAAAGAAGAATGGCACGCACGGACGGCAAGGCGGGACTAAACTGTGTCACGTGACCCGCGGCACGACGAATGTAGATACCCGCGGGTCACGTGATCGGAATCTCAATGAATGATGGGAAATGTAGTAACAGGGTAGGGGAAATGAAAAAATGAAATAAATTGAATAAATAAAGAATAAGGGTAGATATACATTAGAATAAATGGCATATACAGTTAAAAATCACCTTTAGAAGAAATAGTAATGATGTATAAACAAATAGTGAATTAATACAATCATATAGGATCTGCAATAGGAAGATCCTCCCATAGAATAATAAATAATGAATGATATAATAAATACAGTCTCTATTAAATAATAATAAATAGATAAGTAAAATCAAACAGTACTGAAAATTGTTATAGAAAATTAAATAAATCAAAATCTACATTAAGACCTTGGGGTGTTAGGGTTTGTAACTTAAATACCCACTCCATCTCTGACCTACCGAGAATATTTTTTATATTGCCACCTCTCCAAGGTATTTTACATTTCTGAATACCTAAGCATTTGAGAAGTTTAGGGTCTTGATTATGGTTAATAAAATGCTTAGATACAGAGTGGTTTAAATACCCATTTCTAATATTCCTGCAGTGTTCTGCTAGTCTTATCTTTAAGCACCTGGTGGTCATGCCTACATATTGGAGGCCACAAGGGCACTCCAATAAGTAGATAACGTTAGTGGTGTTACATCCGATAAAGTCTCTTATGGTATAACTTTTATCAGTTTGGTTGGATTTAAAACTAGTAATAGTAGATTTCGTTGTTGAATCAGTATTTTTGCATACAGTGCAACGTTTGCATTTGTAAAAACCTTAACCCTAAAATTCCGGTTATTTATTTTCTACCTAAAATACACAAAGATGCCAAACACCCTCCTGGTAGACCGATAGTATCTGGAATAAATTCTCCTTTATGCAATTTATCTCAGTATATTGACATATTACTCCAACCGTCAGTTAAACTAATGAGGTCCTATTTGAAGGATTCTATGCCATTGCTAAGATTTTTTAATGGATTTGAGTGGAAGTCAGACTTTATACTTGTTTCATGTGATGTTACATCTTTATACACTATCATCCCTCACCAACTTGGATGCAATGCAGTACGAACTATTTTATCAAATGATAACAAAATCCCAGCTGCCCAGATCGATTTTATTGTAGATGGTATCAATATTATTTTAACTAATAATTATTTTTGGTTTTATGACTCTTTTTACCTCCAGAAAAGAGGGACAGCCATGGGGACCAGGTTTGCCCCAAGCTATGCTAACCTCTTCATGGCGGATTGGGAAACAACCGCCATTTGGGGGCAGCACGCTTGGGAGCATAACCTGGTCTCCTATTTTAGATACATTGACGATCTGTTTTTTATATGGAAGGGTTCTGAAGATTGTTTAAATTCCTTTATATCACACCTTAATTCCAACAGGAGAGGTATTATTCTGACTTGCGAATACAGCACAAATTCAATTAATTTTTTAGATTTAAATATTTTTATTAAAGATGGTAAAATACATACAAAAACATTTTTTAAGAAAGTATGTATCAACACCGCAATAGATCAAACTAGCTGCCATTATAAACCATGGCTTGAAAGTGCTCCTAAAAGCCAGTTCTTAAGAATACGCCGTAACTGCTCTGAAATAAATGATTTTAATGAACAATCACTGGCCTTAAAGAAACAATTTATTGAAAAGAACTATTCTGACACTCTCCTTGAAAGTACCATAAATACAGTTAGAAATAAACCTAGAGAAAGTCTTTTAACTTATAAGAACAAAAATATTTTAGAAACCCCCACTCTTCCTATAATTTTTAATTATAATAACAAAAGTGGTTTTATTAAAAAAACAATCAAAAAGCATTGGCATCTCCTGAGACATGATGATTTGCTTAAAGAAACCTTACCCATACAGCCGAAAATTGTTTTTAGAGGGGCACCTAATTTTAGATCCATTTTAACCAACAACTATACTAAAGAAATTAAAAACACTCAACACACTTTTTTAGATGGGGCAAAAGGTTTTTACAAATGCAAACGTTGCACTGTATGCAAAAATACTGATTCAACAACAAAATCTACTATTACTAGTTTTAAATCCAACCAAACTGATAAAAGTTATACCATAAGAGACTTTATCGGATGTAACACCACTAACGTTATCTACTTATTGGAGTGCCCTTGTGGCCTCCAATATGTAGGCATGACCACCAGGTGCTTAAAGACAAGACTAGCAGAACACTGCAGGAATATTAGAAATGGGTATTTAAACCACTCTGTATCTAAGCATTTTATTAACCATAATCAAGACCCTAAACTTCTCAAATGCTTAGGTATTCAGAAATGTAAAATACCTTGGAGAGGTGGCAATATAAAAAATATTCTTGGTAGGTCAGAGATGGAGTGGGTATTTAAGTTACAAACCCTAACACCCCAAGGTCTTAATGTAGATTTTGATTTATTTAATTTTCTATAACAATTTTCAGTACTGTTTGATTTTACTTATCTATTTATTATTATTTAATAGAGACTGTATTTATTATATCATTCATTATTTATTATTCTATGGGAGGATCTTCCTATTGCAGATCCTATATGATTGTATTAATTCACTATTTGTTTATACATCATTACTATTTCTTCTAAAGGTGATTTTTAACTGTATATGCCATTTATTCTAATGTATATCTACCCTTATTCTTTATTTATTCAATTTATTTCATTTTTTCATTTCCCCTACCCTGTTACTACATTTCCCATCATTCATTGAGATTCCGATCACGTGACCCGCGGGTATCTACATTCGTCGTGCCGCGGGTCACGTGACACAGTTTAGTCCCGCCTTGCCGTCCGTGCGTGCCATTCTTCTTTCCACTGGCCGCACGGACTGTTTTCATATCGGCAGACACTAGCGGTCACGTGACCCGGCGCACTACAGATACCTTGGTGCATTGCGGGTCACGTGACACGCTCAAGATTTCGTTATCTATTCAATTTGTCTAATATTACAATATACAAACCTCGTTTTCTAATTATATTAACACTCATAACTCCTTATGTTCAAATAGGTTAATACTGTGCATTATTGTTAAATTTTGTTTATGTACTTTTTATTTATATTCAGCTCTGCTCTGATTGGTGCCTGCTTTTTTGGCGCCAATTTTGATTGTATGTATAAGCTATATATACTCCCTATGTGCCAGGGACTTACACTATCCCAATTTGATAAAGCCTGCTGGCGAAACGCGTTATTGGTTTTAATATATTGTATTAATAAATAATAATTTTACATATATTACCTTTCTATACTATTTTATTCTGTTCCTGGCATATCCTAAGGTGGGGATTATACCACCCACGCAAACAACAGAGTGCAGTAAGTCCTGCACTCTATTTGTGAGTATATTTTATTTATTTTTATCCTTTTATGCTATTATTTCTCCGGAGAGCACTATCGGCTGTTTTTATTTATTTCTTTTTATGAGAATTGGATACCAGCACCCCCCAAGAGGAAAAGTACCCCTATAAGCGGAGGGTAATCTGCTGTGTGCCTATCATACTAGAGCTGGTCCTAGCTCATGGACATGTGAGTGTGCAATTTATATTTTAACCTCACTATTATTTTTCTGTACATTCTGCACGATTAGTCCTTTCCCATTGTGTTTTTCATATCGGGAGATGGACAACTGTTAACAAAGAAGATACCACATCAGCCAAGACACCACCTACTATTGGGACTTTTATACTGAATATATAATATTTTTATTATTTATTTTATTTTCTCATCGAGTTTTATCTTTTCTTGTTTTATTTATTTTCTGTGGCGCAGCCTTTTTTCTGTTTTCTCTGTATATTTGTTCTATAGAGGGTTAGAGGGTGACCCCCTATTAGGTTGCTGCCTTTTATTTCATTTTATTTGTTTTTATTTGCTTTTATTATTAGCGCTAGCCGTTCCAACTTTTTCTGTCTAATCCTTATTTTACTTTCCTTTTCTCATTTATGTATCTAAAAAAAGTTTTGTCCCCTTTTTTTACTGACTGTGCTATTTTCTCTTCTGTGTGTGATTTGGAAGCTAACTTGTTTAGCCTCTTTCTGCCTAATCTTATAGATCATTCTGTCTTCCACACTCTGGTTTTTTTTATAATTACTAAATGCTTACATTTTGTTTTTTACTATTTTGGCCACATCTGCGGAGTACCACAGTGGTTTCTTGAATTTTTTGCTAGATGTCAAAGTGAGTGGCAAACTCAATAGTAGTCCAGATGACTTTAATGTAGTTTTTGTTGTATCAACCTCTTGTGTCATAATGTGCCCCAAATTCCCTGTCATGATTCAGTCTACACATCCAAATACAAGGTGATGTTTTTGAATATACTTTTGTTGTTACTTGATGCTATATGATTGCTAATAATGAAATTATCCTTTTGATTTTATGGTGGAGAAGTTCCCTCAATGCTTTTCACTTTGTCATGTCTAAACTAGTAATATCACTAATCGCCTCATGTGTTACATTGACTATTTGTACATTGTCACCATTATAGAGTATGTTTGGTGTTAATTCTAACTGAATTATAGCATTATTATAACGTGCATGAATCTATATTTTACTTTTAAAATGTTCAAACAATAAATAACTAATGAATGGGAAGAGCCACAGACGACTTGTGCTAGATGGGTTGTGGAAACAAAGCAACATACTTAAGTGTTAATTGTGCCCTGGGTTGAAATCATACTGGGAACAGGTTAGAGATATGATTTCTGAAGTACTTCATAGACCCATAGACCTCGACCCTTGGTCCTTCATACTTTCAAGGGCAGTAGATGGTCTTCGCACACACAACCGCAAACTGCACAATAAATTAACCTTAGCAGCCAGACAAACATTAGCTCAACATTGGAGGAAAGATAAAGCTCCTCCTATGAAAATGTTGATAGATAAATCAAGGACACTTATTTAGTGGACAAGCAAACTACTCAAGTGCAACACTACATAAAGTAATTTAACAAACTATGGCTGTCTTCGAGGAGAGCAGATACTGTTAGGACCGAGTCCACAGTGGGCAAAGAAACTGCGGGGGTCATGGGTTCCATCGAGAGATTCAAACCCTCCCCACTCCTGTTCCCTACACTATACTTAATCATTCCTCCTTCTCCTCCATCCAACCATATTTTTCTTGTTACAGTAAATTGAATTGAATTAAAACAGTAACATTGCAGAATGGCATAATACGGAAGAATATATGCCTAAAAATACCATCTAAAAAACTACTGGTGATATGTAATTCATGTCTATTGTATATCTGAAGATTGCAATGGACTATTGTAATGTTTGTACAGAGCAGACTCATGTATTCCTGTAATGTCAATAATGTAAGAACGTACATATCTTTAACTTTTTTAGAATTTTACTTTTTGTTAGTTTTGTTGGAGAAAATTAAAAATGGTTATTATATGGATACTATATGTAAAAAACACACCATGGTGTAATATATTGCTTTGACTATGTCTGTCATTGTCTGTCATAAAATAAAGAATAAAAAAAAAAAAACAATTATTGATTGGAATAAATACAGGCAAATGTGATGGTTTGAATTAGTTAGTGACAAAATATCTGATAGAGGTCATAATATTGGTTCTAACATTGCACTTTAATAAGTTTCAGCTGCAGTTTAGCGAGGTTTATATGCATTTGACACTTTTATTATTTCAAATGTGTTCATTGTTTCTTTGAACATTGTCTACTTTTGGAAAGTGAAATGTATCTATGCAGAGACATGTTAGTAGCGTCTGGGGAACTGAATTAATTTGTCTTGGTTACAGTTGTTTCAGTGAGAATGAAAATGCAATGACAATATGTACCAAAAAGTACATGTGTATAAACCACTACTAATTAGTTAAAGTGCAGTCTACTGTGAGGACCAACTCCAACCATCTTCAAAGTATATAAAACATTATACAAACACACAATGGTGCAAATACCACATGTAAAGTGTAGATATTATCAAGTACAAATAATTCCAAATGCTAACATTACACCCTTATAGAAAGGGCTCACAAAAAACAGGAGGGTCCAGGCACCTTCTTAACTTTAGTGTTAAACCATATTGCGATGATTTAACCCTGAAGATGGGACTTCCATGTCCAACACTGCTCATTCCTGACCTATTTCCTCTGTGCAGTGTGAGGATGTTTTAGGCAGATGAGAGGTTTAGAGAGTCATTGAGGGCATTGAGAGAAATCGTGTGTGGAACCCATTCCATGAATCTCAAGTCAGACACATGTGAAGAAACGATAGCCTTGACTTAGTATTATTAGATAATGGTTTCCAATGATTTAATAGTTTTGGATAAGCTTTTAAAATTAGTTTATATCATTAAAAATATTTTAATTTTGTAAACATTTAGATTTTTGGTATATTGACATATTTTTGAGTTTTGGTATATTGTATACCTTTATGATATAGTTTTTTATATTTTAATATTTTGAAAAATTATTTTAAAAGTGTGTCTAAAATATTAAATCTAAGCTTATTAATATTTTTAGATAAGGTTTTTGAAATGATTCAATATTTTTGAGAGCTTTTTGGGGCCCACTTCAAACCCATTACCTGAGACAATGTATCTTAAGAAGGGTACTGAGTCTTGCTCAAAGAGGCACTTTTCCAGTTTTGCATACAAGTTGTACTAAGTTTGAGTAAAACTTGAGCCATGTGTTGAAATTCCCCCAGATAGGAGATGAGACATTACTGTTTAGTACCTAAATTACTGTGTCAGTGTATTATTAATGTGCACCCACCCAAGCCACAAAAAGAGGCCTTTTTGTCAAATCACTCAACCATTTCTCATAGTAAGGCCCAGTTTAACCTATCAAATGCTTTTTCAGCATCTGTAGACTAGAATTGCTATTCTCCAAGTAAGAGACGTTTAGCCTTCTTATTGTGTTATCCCTGCTCAAGACCCTAATTGGTCCCTATGAATTAGAGATAGATGATACTCTGCAAACTCATTGCCAGTGCTTTATCTTAATGTTTTATTTCTGTATTTAAGACTGATCATGGTATAATTAGCCCGAGACATATTAGTTAGATCCTTCTCTTTGCTTCCTTAGGAAGCAAAATGAAAGGTGTCACTAGCATTTGGGGGAAACAAACCTCCTTCTAATAAAGCATTATATGGATGAGTAGCTGCTGAGACAATGTGCCACAGAAGTTGGTGTAACTTTGGAGTATCAGACTGTCAGGTCCTGGACTTTTTGATTTCTCAAAACTTTACTGTGTAAAAGAACAAACCGTGCTCAAACAGATAAAATATCAGATTACATAAGATAGATGTTTCCACCCCTCCCCCCAATACATTTGCATATTTGGTAGTTTACAGTATATATGTGCAGTATTATCAATCATGGGTGTCCATGGGGGGAGGGGGGGTAAGGGGGGCCACTTGCCAACCCCCCCACCCCTGGATTTTTCAGCTTGTTCTGCTAATTTTCGTGTCAGATTGAAAATACAGTGCAATACCGGCACCGGTCAGTGGCGCTGTGTATGGAGAGAGACAGCGATAGGAAGCTGCATCTTATCCTTGCTTCTCTCTGACTGAGTCTGCAGGGGAGCAAAACATGCAGCCAGCAGAGACAGTCTAGAGATAAGGTAAGTGAGGGATGGGGGGGGCAGAGATAGCCTACAGATAAGGGAAGTGAGGGATGGGGGGGTGAGAGAGAGCCTACAGATCAGGTAAGTGAGGCATGGGGGGGAGAGATGGTGTTGAGTGTGATCAGTAGTGTTGTGGCTGCATTTATGGCATTGGCCTTTCCGTGTTCCGTGTGTTATGGATTACAGCCATATGTATTGCGTGGCTTGTGGTGTGCCATTGAGCCTGTTGGGTGGGCAGATGTCTGTGTTTGTGTATCCTTTTTCTCTTGTGAGCGTTGTGGTGGTTGAGTGTTGGCAGAGTGTCGTATGTTTTCCATGGTGGTGTACCTCTCTGCTCCTGATTACTGGTTGTGCTGGGGGGGGAGGAGGAAGGGGGAGGGAAAGGATTGGTAGGGGGGGTTGTTAGTGGGAGTTCCGTGCTATGGGGGACCCGGGCCCGTATGCACATCTACCCCGGTTCCGCGAGCATCCTCGCCCTGTGAGTGTCGGGCGATATATACAAACCACAGTTGCCACATTTACATGTGTTTAATTTCTCTGCCTGTTAGGGAGGCATGAAGTGCCTCCGCACTCTGTATATCTTCAACTCGCCGGATCCATTCCTTTTTCGTTGGGATGTTGGTTGTCTTCCAGTAGGCCGGTATTGACACCTTAGCCGCATTCAAGAGGCGTCGAAGTATTGATTTTTTGTAACTTGAGATCGTTTGTTGTGAGATGTGTAGGAGGGCGAGTTCCGCAGACCAGTCAGGGACATCCCCCAGCACCCGAGTAATCTCAGTTTTTACCATGTACCAATATGGGAGTATGACGCCGCAGTCCCACCATATGTGCAGTAGTGTGCCTCTGTCCTCCCGGCATCTCCAACACGTTGGCTGCACTGCCGTGAAAATCCGATGAATTACGGTCGGTGTTCTATACCAAAGGGATAGCAGCTTGTAATTTACCTCCTGGTAGTAGGAACTCATGGAACTTTTGTGTTGCCATATCAAAGCTTTATCCCACTCTGGTGCAGTGAACGTCTTGCCCAGGGATTCCTCCCATTGTCTCCGGAAAGTGGTGTTGTTTGTTTGGGTATCCGTTATTAGTTGTTGGTATAGCGTTGAAACTGCATGGTCCAGTCTGGTTCCTTGTTCGCAGAGGCCCTCGAACTATGTTAATTCCCTGTGTAGGCGCTCCTTATGTGCGAGCGTGGTGTAATATTGTTTCAGTTGCATATATCGGAAGGTGGTTGTGGCGAAACCGACCTTGCCACTTGGCATTGGAGAAGACTGATTGCCAGCCTCCTGCCATGTGTCTATGGCCCCTGTGATGTATTGCCCTTTAAAGACATGATTTGGGCATAATGGATTTGTGTTGTGCTGCTGCTGGCCCTTAAAGAACCCTCTGGGGACATACTGTGGAGTTACTGGGTGGCCACCATTTCATGTTTCAGAGGCACATGGTGAGAACAATGGATGAAGCACATGGTGAGAACAATGGATGGTGGACATTTTAACTCCCAGACACTGTTTGGACTTTTCAACACGGTGCCATCTCGCCGGTATTTGGTGCACAGAGACATCGTGCAGTGGTTTTGGACTATACAACAGGGGACACATTATACAGTAATTGTTTTTCATTTAGCCTGCATATGTTCTGTGGAATCTGCATTAAACTGTATCTTCCAAAGTACTGAATGGATCTGGGTGAATTTTGGATATGTGGTTCACCCAGATCCCCCGGTTCCAATGATATACTTTTTGGGGTTATTGCATGTTTTGGGGTCCTTGTGATGTGTTTTATAATTCTGTATTTCTCTGCCTGTGATAATTAGATTAACCATTGTTTTCAGTAATCATATCACAGGCAGAGGGGAGGATTTTGTGTGGGAGTGTCTGTGTGTATTGTACAGATTGATTGGCTGTGTTTCAAAACCCTGTGGGCAGTACTATATTTGTGGATTGTGAATAAAAGAGGCTGTATGTGCCAGTCCAGTCAGTTCTGCTTGACCTCAAAACGAAGTGTCGTCTCGTTATTGGGGGGAATTGGATTGTATGCGGATTGCCAGGAGTGTAAGCTGATTGTATGCTTTTCCTGTTCAGCTGCTTACAGCATTCATGTGCTTGAGAGCATTCGTATGCTTCTCTGGTTCGGTGGTTGTGGTGTCTGCTGCAGAGCTTGGAGTCCTCAGGAAGCGCTAGGAGCATACTTCAACAGAGGTAACCCAGTCGGGGTGCCAGGTGATCCATTACAGTGGTCATGATGGTCCTTGGTCTACCCTCCAATAGTGATTCTAAGTCTTGCATCCCGTCCGCTCATAGAGCTCTGCTTATGGGGATATATTCCCCCTCTCCCAGGAAGCTCCAGGCTCTGGCTGGTAATCCCTCACCTATTTTACTGTTGTGCATAATCAGGAGCATTGGGCTAGGTGTGGGCGAGATGTATGACTTTTCCCTCAGCGATTTCCATCCACGTAATGTTTGTGCAACTGGTCCCTTGTTCTCCTCCGGTTTCCGGGGTTGCAGGGCTCCCCCCCAAACCATCGACTCCATGGTCCTTTCCACGGCTTCTCTGTCTAGCATCACCCAGTGTTTGTGTGGGGAGTTCATGTTCCAATCCAGAATACGCTGTAGTACCGTGGCCTGATGATATTTGCAGAAGTCCGTTAGCGCTAGTCCTCCCATGAATCTAGGCAGGCACAGTATGTCGTGTCTTAGTCTAGATCGTTCGCCTCGCCACGTGAAGAATATGACTGCCGTTTTCAGTGAGGAAAAGAAGTTTGCTGGAGGCGTGAGGGGTATGGTCTGCAGGAGGTATAGAACCCTGGGGAGCACGTTCATTTTAAGCATGGCTATACGTCCGTGCCATGTGACATGGGGGAAGGCCCACCTGGTGAGGTTCGCTGTTATCGTGTGCAGCAGGGGCAGGAAGTTATGTTCGTACAGCTTTCCTGGGTCTGTGGTTACCCAGATTCCCAAGTATTTCATTTTGCCATGGCACCACTTGAAGTTGAATTCCAAACTCAGCTCCAAGTATTCTGATGTGGGTAGTGTGAGGTTCAGCACCTCACATTTGGATAGGTTGAGCTTGAAGCCTGATATTTTGCTGTAGCGCTTGAACTCCGCTAGGAGGTTCGGAATAGTTATTCTAGGGTGTTTGATAAAAAAGAGCAAATCATCTGCGTATGCCGCAACTTTATGAGTCGATCCCCATCCGTCATGTCCCTGTATGCTTGGATTCAGGCGGATCGCTTGTAGGAGAGGTTCCAGGGACAGGGCAAATAATAGCGGGGATATGGGGGGCATCCCTGCCGCGTTCCATTGCTGATCGCAAAGTCCGCTGTCTGGGCTCCATTAACCCACACTAAAGCCCGCGGAGTGCTATATATGGCAGATATCCAGGTGAGGAGCGTCTGTCCCATGCCCATCTCTTTTAGCGTGGCGATCATGTACTGCCAGTTGACTCGGTCGAACGCCTTCTCTGCGTCAGTCGATAGCAACAGAAGGTGCTCTCCTGTCTCCCGTGCCCGGTGTTGGATGGAGAAGAGTCGTAAGGTGCTATCCCATGTCTCGCGATCGGGGATGAAGCCCGTCTGGTCCGTGTGGATTAGGTTCGGGAGGTATGGTTGTATCCTAGTTGCGAACACCTTTGTGAATAATTTAGTATCAACGTTTAGGAGGGATATTGGGCGGTAGCTACCGCAGCACATTGGGTTCTTTCCCGGTTTGAGTAAGACGGTTATCGTCGTGGATAGGGATTCTGGTCCGAGGTTCCCCCCCCTCTGCCACAGCGTTAAGAGCTTCCACTAGTCATGGTAGGAGTCTCACTACAAATTTCTTGTAATATACGGTGGAGAAGCCATCAGGCCCGGGCGCCTTGCCGGTTTTGGGGCCTTTCAAGGCTGGGGCTAATTCCTCCGTGCAAATTGGTGTGTCCAGGATCGCAGCGGAGTCTGGGTCTATCACCTCCGTCACGTTGGAGTGCAGATAGTCGGAAACCTGTCGTGCTCCCCCATTGGGTGTTGGGAGGTTATAGAGGTTTTGGTAGAAGTCCTTGAACTCCCCCATAGGAAGGGAGATATCGCGCCAGATGCAAGACGTGGTTTGCGTATTTGCGTACGGGGCATGTTGCCCTTCAGAAGTCGGGCCAGGTATCTACCCCCTTTATTGACATGGGCATAGAAAAAGCCCTTGGAGCTTTGTAGGTAGCGAAGATGTTTTTTAACTTTGAGGTCCTTCAGTGATCTCCTGACTTCCATGAGCTCTCCGTAAACTTCGGTAGTTGGGTTTGTTTATGTTGTAATTCCAGGGCTGAGATGGACTTATAGAGGGCTGTCATTTCCTGAGAGGCTTCTTTCTTCTTTCTGGAGGCGATGTGGTTGAGCGATCCCCGTATTACGCTCTTATGTGCTTCCCATAGGGTGATGGGCGACATCCCCGCGCTGTCATTCTCCCTAAAATAATTGTCTATGTCTTGTCCGATTTGCTCATGTGTGACCGGGTCTATTAGTAGTGCTTCGTTTAGTCTCCATGTCAACGTGGAGGGTCGGAACAGGGGTTACTCTAGTTCCACGCTAACCGGCTATGGTCTGACCATGTTGACGGTTCTATGGTTGCTTTCAGCAGGCGAGTGAGACTCTCTTGTTTAATGAAGAGATAATCAATTCTTGCGTAGCGGTCATAAAGAGCGGAATAGTGTGTGAAGTCTTTGTCGGATGGGTGGAGGACTCTCCAGCAATCAACCAGATCCAAGCTATTCAGCGAATTCCTTATGGCTCGGAGGCATCGCTGTGGTATACAGCTATGTCCCGAGGATGAGTCAAGCGGTGGGTCGAGGGGGGCATTGAAGTCCCCCGCCCCAATATTAACACACCCTCCGCAAACTCCAGCAGTTTCGCCAGTGCTCCTCTAAGGAATGCGGCTTGGTGTCTGTTGGTGACATATAGGGTTGCAAACGTATATATTTTGTCCGCTATGAATCCCTTCAGGAAAAGAAAACGTCCCTGTTCATCCTGGGTTCGTGCCAGTTCCCTGAATTCCAGATCCACTGCTATCATTATGGCTACTCCGGACTAACGAGCGGTGGGATGGTTGCAGAAGTAGTTGTTCGGATACGATTTGTTGCGTAACGGGGGGCTGAGTCTTCCTTGAAGTGCGTTTGTTGAAGCATTGCCACTGCGATATGTTTTTTCTTTAGTTCCTTCAGCAAGTGTGTTCTGCACTCCGGGATGTTCAGGCCCCTGCAGTTGACTGTGAGGACAGTCAGCGGCTTGCTGCAGTATGTCATGTTTCTTTGTGGTTGTTGGCTCTCACTCTGCAGATGCCCCTGGGACCCTTGACCCCGGCACGGACTTGAAGGGGGGGGAGTAGGAAGGAGGGTGTTGGGGAGAGGCGTGTGCTGGGGTGTGTGTGTAGTGTGGTGTAAGTAATGGTGGGAGGTGAGACTGTAGTCTCGTAGGGGACTATATAAATCCCTCGTCTAGCCCTCTATTCTAGAGGGTGCTCGTGCAGCAGTTGGGCACGGTAGGAAGTCGCTCTGGTGACCAGCACCAGTAACGACCGTACCCACGGTCCCACCACAAAAGAATTTGCACAGGCGCAGGCCCCGTCCAAAGATAAGGCAACAATCAAGGTGTGGTTCGGTCCGCTCCACCGAACCCTTCTCTGTGCATATAATGTATCAAATTATCATGTTCTCTATTTACATATAGCTCACATAGTACCAAACTGTATAAAACATTATAAAGGCATAATAACAGGGTTCTAATCAACAGTCCCGTATGCCCCCCACCCCTTCTCTATACACCCGCAGAACAGCACATGGTATTGAACTTCCGGACCCTCTCCTCCCGTCTTGGCTCACCCTGTCTTCTGAGTGTTGTGTTTTATTGTGTCCTGTGTGTATAGAGGTCTGTGTCTGTCATGAGTTCCCTTGCCTTCTCCGGGGCCCTTCCCTTTGTCACATTGGTCCTCTTTCTCATACCCAGACCCCGGTCCTCTGGTCCCCCGTCCGTAGGGGTTACTGTGTCATTAATGAGTCTCCGTTTCGGGATGGGCTATCGCGTTTCAGGTTGGGGCTGTTCGTTGGTGCGTAGCTATGTGTTCAGCCCACACGGGGGGTAGGTGTCTTGGTTATCTATCTATGGTCAGGGTGGTGTCTAAGGTAACCGTGGGTCCGCGTATCGGTCCTTCCTATCTAGCTCCTCTCTGTTGGTCTCTCATACTTATGCCATAGGGTAATCCTATGTGAGGCTCTGCATTCTCCCAGTTAATATTGCTTTTCTGTGGCCAGCGTGGTCTGCCTGGTCAGAGTATGTTCAGGTGCCCCAGTTTGTGGGAGCCTTGGGTAGTCAGCGGGCTAAGTAGACGGTAGCGTTAGTCAATGTCCCCAGGTGTGTGTACGGCGTGGTGGCGCCGTCTGTGGTTATAGGTTCTCACTCATTCCTCTGGGGCCGTCGGGTTCCTGCGCCCCTGGGAGGTACGTCTCAGTGGAGAGCAAGTTTCTTGCCTCCTAGGTGGTCTCTGGGGTCTTGGTGGTGGGCTACCGGCCCCAGAATCCAGTTGACGACTGGCGTGGGTGGTAGGCCCAAAATCTTCCATGAAGAGGGGTACCTCTTCCGGCCATCTCAGCGGCACCCATCTGTTTTGGTGGTGGGCGAGTAGGGCGAATGGGGATCCCCACTTGTAGGTGATATTGCGCTCTCGCAGGGCAGTTGTTACCGGTCTAAGTGCTTGCCGTCCCTCTAGTGTGATGGGGGATAGGTCATTATAGAAGGAGACCTGTGCTCCCCTGTGTGGCCAGGTGGGCCTCTCGTGGGCTTTTTTCATTATTGCTTCCTTCACTGGGAAGGAATGTAGGCAGCATACCAGGTCTCTCGGGCCGTCTTCCACCGATATGGGTCTCAATGCCCTGTGTGCCCTCTCAAACTCAAAGCATTTGGGGGTCGCCGCCTGCATCATGGTGTGGAAGAGTCCTGTCAGGACTTCCTCTGTGTTTTCTTCCCCTTCTGATTCAGGTACTCCTCGTATCCTTATGTTGCAGCGCCGCCCTCTGTTATCTAAATCTTCTGTTGGGCTACTGCTGTGTCTGTTGCAGTGAGTTTGCCAGTGTGTGTCTCAGTGGCTTGTTCCAGCGTGTGGATGCGGCCTGTATGAGCGGCAACTTCTGCTCTGATACCTGCCAGCTCCGAGCGCATCATATCATGTAGGGTAGTGGTAAGGTTATGCAGGTGACCATGGAGGCTGCCAGGCTCTTCAGTTCTTCCCCTATTCGCTCCAGGGTAGTGCCGTCTGAGCTCTCTGGGGAGGTAGGTGCCATCTTGGGGCTCCCTGTGCCTCTCGGAGTTTGGGGGGCTTACGGGCGTCTGTTGCGACCCATTTGAGTAAGTTTTGCGGAGATCCGGTGCTTTCACGGGTGCGGCGGTGCGGAGCTCTCCTATTATGCGGCCATCTTGTTCAGCGTCCGAGCCACGCCCCCCCCCCCTGTTTAGTTGTTCACTAAACAGGGACTTATTTGACCCAGGACTTTAAAGTTTTAGGCCACAATATGCAAACTGCTGAAATGCAGAATTTTCCAGTTTTTCTGTTCTGATCAATATTTTGCAGTTTTCTGGTCAATTCATGAAGTTTTTTAGTTTAAGGAATAATGTAGTAAGTCTTCACAATACCCATTTTATTGGAGAGAAAATGAGCATGACACAAATTAAAATAGTAATAAATGGACTTTTGCATGAAAAAAAAAATATTTTGGCCAAACTATTTTTTCTGAAAATAAAAAACTATTTCAGGACAGCCTAATTTGTGCAGCATATGCTCAGATTAATTTTTGTACTGGAAAGCTTATTCGGGAATTGACTCAGATGAACTAAACGGGTGCGATGGTCAGAAGATAAAGCACATGGACTGGAGAGATAAGACATTAACATAGACCAGACAAAAATCAGTGAGAGAACAGAAAACGGAACATGATGAAACTCCTAATACTTTGCCTCTTGGTTATATCTGTTTTGTGTGATCCAACCCTTCAACCTTATGACAAGTCACTAACACAGCTATCTTTCCAATAGTTTTTGATTGTGTTGTGAGTTACTGTTCAATTGTATTTTCTTCCTGTCATTTTAATAATTAGTGTGCTCCATCATGTTTCTTTCTGTAAAATTCCATTTGATTTTTGCTGTGGTTTTTATTCTTGGCAATCAAGCACTTAATATTGCAAGTGGGACCATGTATGTTTTCTACTAACAAACATGACTAATGGAGATATGATTTCATCAGTTGAGAAACTGTAAATGTGTTTACAAATACAATACACATGTTTGATGATGACATTGATGTAAGAACATATAATGGGGGTATTTTTATGAACCTCACATGCTAATAGCCTCTTAATGGGGCACACATGGTGAGGGCAGCAGAACTGCAACAGGTCTCGTAATACAATAGCAATTAAATTTACATATTGAAATAAGGTACGCACTCAAACTGACACTAAGTTTGGGCAGCAGCAATTGATACTGTCTTAATAAGTTTAAAAACATACATATACATAAAAAAACATTACCTGAGTATTATACCACATCCTTATGCACAATTAAATAATAGTTTTTTTGTACATCTGCGATGACTATTAAAGTGTAAGCTTGCCTGCCAAAATCAAAGCAAACTTCTTCAACGAGTCCTATGCTAAAGTGATGGGGCACTATAAGCACCAAAACAACTTTTACTTAATGGAGTGGTTTTCGTGTAGATCATGCCCCTGCAATCTAACTGCTCAATTATTTAGAAGTTAACTGCTCAACTATTTAGGAGTTACATCACTTTGTTAACGCAGCTCTAGTCACACCTCCCCACATGTGACCTACACATTTTCCCCACATATTTCCTGTAAAGAAAGATTAAATGTTTAAACTTCCTTGCACAGTGTGTTTAATTTAGAATTTTTTATCTTATGCTCTGTTAAAAGCCTGAAGGAAACTCCTGTGCGTGATTAGAGTTCAATTAACAGTCCAGGAGATGTATATGTATAATGTAAACACACTGTGCTGTAAGATCTGTTTGAAAATAGAAACAATTTTCCAAGGAGGCTGTGTGAATTACAGTCAGGGGAGGTGTGGCTAGAGCTACATAAGCATAAACAAAAATGATTTAACGCCTACACTGCAGATAATTGAGCAGTGAAACTACAGGGGCATTATCTGTATACCCAAACTTTTCATTAAGCTAAAGTTGTTTTGGTGCTTAGAATGTCCCTTTAAATGTTTTTAGAAGATCCTATCAAACTAAAAAGACAAACTGCAGTTGATATAAATAATACACTCTCATTCCATGAATTCTTAATGCTTTTACACTTATTAAGTAAATGTCATTCTGTGTCACAAACATGAATTATATATTTTCTCCTAAAACTGACATAATTAACTGTTTGGCTTCAGCATTTTACAAATTGTGTTTATCTTTAAAGGTTCATTTCTATTATCTATTATTCTATTAACATCATATCTCTATTTCAGCAAAAAGGGATTACGTTTAAGTAGGTATTTGTTTGGTCAAATGAGTTGGCTACTGTTATTTTTCTATTACATTAGAAAGGCCCAACCGAGGGTCCGCAAAGGGTTTACCATGGTCTTCATTTCTTTCAAAAACATTTGAAATGATAATGGACTCGTTCACACATTGCACGCCTTTATAAAGACTTAGAGCCAAACCGTGGGACAGCAGATGTTACTTATAAACTGTTAATACTGTAAATTAATTATATTTTAATATTGTCTTGAAGTGAGTTCTATAAGAACTGAAATGTTGACATTTGGGGGAATAAAAGTTAAATTGAGACATGAGACCAGGAGGGCCAGTTTATCCTTTTTCTTCTTGTGATTTTTAGGCCGTTACTAAAATCAGGGATAAATCTTTAGACTTCCCACTAGCTTTAGGAGAGTGGTAATTTTTCCCCTGGTGAGGTTGCCATGGATCCTCCAGGCTTGTAGTGTCAGGTATCTTTTAAGACATAGCTAGCAGTGTAGTACTTGAAATGTTAAGTCCAGTTTTTAAAGGACCACTATAGTGCCAGGAAAACATACTCGTTTTCCTGGCACTATAGTGCCCTGAGGGTGCCCCCACCCTCAGGGTCCCCCTCCCGCCCGGCTCTGGAAGGGGTAAAGGGGTTTAAACTTACCTTTTTCCAGTGCTGGGCGGAGAGCTCTTCTCCTTCTCTCCTCCTCCGTTCCTCCTCCTGGGCTGAATGCGCACGCGTGGCAAGAGCTGCGCACGCATTCAGCCCGTCGCATAGGAAAGCATTTACAATGCTTTCCTATGGACGCTTGCGTGCTCTCACTGTGAAAATCACAGTGAGAAGCACGCAAGCGCCTCTAGTGGCTGTCAATGAGACGGCCACTAGAGGATTAGGGGGAAGGCTTAACCCATTCATAAACATAGCAGTTTCTCTGAAACTGCTATGTTTATAAAAAAAATGGGTTACCCCTAGAAGGACCTGGCACCCAGACCACTTCATTAAGCTGAAGTGGTCTGGGTGCCTAGAGTGGTCCTTTAAATATTTTTCTGAGTTAAGCGTAGAAGGTTTTTTTTCTGTTTTCATAATAATATATATACACACATGAGAAGAACAAAGCTATATATATACTGGCATTCTTGGACTTCCCAAAGCTAACATTGTTATTCTGTCAAAAATGCACTTAGCATTTCAGTTCCTCATATAGAACTTTCCTCTGGATAGTAAAAACATCTAAACGTTGGGTTACTGTATTTATACACCAAATAATTAGATTATAATTATTATAATTATAATTAGACAAAATTTTCTCAACACCTTTACTGTACAAACCATTCCTCTCATGGATCTCCTAGACTCAGAAATTTACTTTTTACTGAACTGCAATTTGGCCAATTTAATGACTGATCAAGTGATCAGAAGAATTTTCGATTTTTGAACAGCCACGTGGCAGAATATTGGTGGAACCGACTTGTTTTTACATTCATGATATGGAGTGCTATTTCTGCCAGCAGAAAAATGTGGAATGGAGAAGAGACAGTTTTTTTTGTGTGGGGACAAATAGGCAACTCAGTTTCTCATGATGGACAAGCGGTATGTCTAGTCATGTGGGCTGCATCTCTTGTCCCATCAAGAAGTAGCAGAAAATAAGATGATTGATGGGACAAGAGGTGAAAGCCACTAAATGTTGATTTTATTCACAAATCTAGTTAAGTGACCAACATGGGGGAAAATTATGAGCAATAAAACAAAGTCAGTGTACAATTGACCACCCACTCACCACTTTCAAATTACAAAACAATGTAATAACAACTGCATCTGTAAATGTAGCAGGCACCACAATGCTAGGCCAGGCAGGGCTAACTTAACTTGAAAAAGGGGATTTAGAAAAAATATATATTAAAGGAAAAGGTGAGTGGACAATTCATGACTCATTCTTCTGTTGCACCTTCTCATTTTTGAAAAATACCCTTTTTTTCCAATGAAATTATTGATGCTGCCGCATGGACACAGTTTTCTTTGCTGAACAATGGTCACAGATGCTAGAGACTAAATATGTGGGAAAGTGTTATTCTTGTCAGTGTGGAAGTGGTGAGTGGTGGTCAATTGTTCCCTGACTTTTTCCTTTCATTTTTACAGTTTATATTTGCTAGCACTAAGCAAGATTAATTTTATAGTATTTGTGGGGGGGTTTTAATTGTAGAATAATTTCTGAAAATTTACAAGAAACAATTGAAAGGCAACTTAACCCCTTAAGGACCAACTTCTGGAATAAAAGGGAATCATGACATGTCACACTTCCATTTACATACAGTAAAACCACTTTAATCATTTATGTATATATTTGTAATGAAATAAGTTATCCTTGAATAGGATATGGAACCCTTATTTATGTATACATTTTAAATGCATTTTTTGTTTTTGTATAAGTTTTGACATTATACGTAAATAGTAATTTATTAAAAATGCTATTTAAAAGCATGAATCCAAAAAACGTCTGATGTAATGTTCTACACAACAAATAAAATGTAATCATAGATACATTTCTAGATTAAGTTAATTTGTTGTAAAGGACAAAGCATGCCAGATTTTTTTTATTCTTGTGGTTTTATGCCTGCTGTTTTGGCCGTCAGTAAACATAGCTATATGACTGTTTAATTTTCATCATGCCAGTTTGGATGCTGGAGATGTATTTGCTTTTAACTGCTTACACTACAGTTTTGGTCTACTTCGTATGAGGTACTATACCTTCATTGCACCTAGTTGACCAAATTGAATAATTGAATATCTTTGGGAAACGCTGTCTCTATAGTCCAATTTTCCAAATTTCTGTGTCAGTATTGTTTTTATTCAGTAAACAGAGAATTATAATGAATTGAAAACAGAGTTGCAAAATTTATATGAAACATGATTTGGAAAAATTCTACAACTCAACTGTAATCACAGCATGGCCATTTTTGTCTACATTTCACAATTTGGCTTTCAATTCGAAATTTGGTGTTTACTGACTAAAGTGAGCAGGACTGTGTTTTTTTTTTTCTTACTTTTTTAATGGTTCAATTTGAACCATTCGGCCCATCTAGTCTCCCAATTTTCTAAATATTATCATTAGTCCCTGGCCTTATCTTAAGTCTAGGATAGTCTTATGCCTATCCCACGCATGCTTAACTTAAACTCCCGCAATGTGTTTACCTCTGCCACTTCAGCTGGAAGGGTAGTCCATGAGTCCACTACCCTTCTGTAAAGTAATACTTCCTGGAATTACTTTTAAACCTTTGTCCCTCTAATTTAATACTATGTCCTCTTGTTTTGGTAGTTTTTCTCCTCTTAAATATAGTCTCCTCCTTTACTGTGTTGATTCCCTTTATGTATTTAAATGTTTCTATCATATCCCCCCTGTCTTGTCTTTCCTCCAAGCTGTAAAAGATCCTTTAACCTTTCCTTGTAAGTTCTTTCCAAAGTATCAATATCCTTCTGCGTACAATACTCCAAGTGAGATCTCACCAGTGTTCTGTACAATGGCACAAGCACTTCTCTCTTTCTACTGCTAATACCTCTCCCTATACAATCAAGCATTCTGCTAGCTCTATTACATTGTCTGCCTAACTTTAAGTCATCATCTAAAATAATAACTCATAAATCCCTTTCCTCAGATGTTGAGGTTAGTAGTGTATCAAATATTCTGTACTCTGCCCTTGGGTTTTTACGTCCAAGATGCATTATCTCGCACTTATCCACACTAAATGTCAGTTGCCATAACTCTGACCATTTTTCTAGTTTATCTAAATCATTTGGCTTATCCCTCCTGGAACATCAACCCTGTTACATATCTTAGTATCATCAGAAAAAAGAGATACCTTAAAAATCAAGAAGTTCTACAATATCACTAATAAAAATATTAAAGAGAATGGGTCCAAGTACAGATCCCTGAGGTACCCCACTGGTAACAAGACCATGTTTCGAAAATACTCCATTCACTACAACCCTCTGTTTCCTTTCACTCAGTCACTGCCTAACCCATTCAACAATATGATGATGAGCCTTTTATGTGGAACAGTGTCAAAAACCTTACTGAAATCTAGGTAAGCAATGTCTACTGCACCACCCCATCCTATTATTTTAGTTACCCAATCAAAAAAATCAATAAGATTACTTTGGCATGATTTTCCTGAAGTAAACTCATGTTGCCTCTTATATTGAAATCCTTGTTATTTTAGATGTTCAACAATCCTATCCTTTAACGTGGTTTCCATCACTTCCCCTACTACTGAAGTAAGGCTTACTGGCCTATAGTTGCCTGACATCTCCCTACTACCTTTCATATGAATGGGTACAACAATCGATTATGTTCAATCTTCTGGGACTACTCCTGTTAACTAGAATGTTTATATAAATCCATTAATGATTTTGCTAGTACACCTCTATGCTCTTTCAATACCTTTGGGTGTATGCCATCAGTTCCTATTGACTTATTTGTCTTTACTTTTGACAGTTGAAATAGAACCTATTTCTCTGTAAACTCACATGTAACAAATTACTTATTTGTCCTTTTTCCTAACTCAGGTCCCTTACCTTCATTTTCAGCTGTAAATACTGAACAATAATATTTATTGAGGCAGTCGGCTCGACCTTTATCCTCTTCTACATAACTTCCTTCTTTTGTTTTTAATCTAACTCATCTTTGTTTTACTTTCCTCTTTTCATTTATGTATGTAACAATGTTTTGTCCCCCTTTTTTACTGAGTGTGCTTTGGAGACTCTTATAACTTGCTTTGCCTCTTTCTGTCTAATATTATAGATCTGTCTGTCTTCCTCACTCTGGTTTTTTTGTGTGTTTTTTATAAATACTAAATGCTAACTTTTAGTTTTTTACTATTTTGGCCACTTCTGCGGAGTACCACATTGGTTTGTTAATTTTGTCTGCTATTACTGACAAGCCTAATGCAATTTTCTGTTACTTTCAGTAGTTCAACTTTTAAATAATCCCATTTCTCCTGGACTCCTTTTAATTTGATCCAGTCTGATAATGACTCCTTTACACATATTCTAATTTTAGAAAAGTCTGTTTTTCTAAAATCTAAAACTTTTGTTTTTGTGTGGTGTGACTCAGTCACTTTTCTTATATTAAAACACACTGACTGGTGATCACTAGATCCTAAAATTTCACCTACAGTAATCAGTAATATCTGATACAAAATCTCCATTTGTTAACACTAAATCTAGTATGGCCTCCTTACGAGTTGGTTCCTCAACGACTTGTTTTAGAAATAATTCCAGTAGGAATTACTGTGCTCCTGGCATAAGCAGCTATTTTTTTGGTTTTTCAGTACACATCAGGAAGATTAAAGTCACCCATGATGACAACTTCCCCTTTTAATGTCATTTTAGCTATTTCATCAACTAGTAGATTATCTAACTCTTCTATTTTTTTTTAAATATATTTTATTAAATAGATATTTTTACAATAACAAAAATACACCTTTTACAATAAAAAAGAAAATGTATTACATAAAAAAAGTAAATATCAATGTATCCATTCCATATGCAAATCAATGATGAAAGTATTGAACAGGCACTTTATAGTTAATTTTCATTGTGATAACATATTGGTATGAATGAACTATGCAAATAAATTGCAATGTCATTGTACAGCGCTATGTAATTTTCTGGCGCTATATAAATAATAAAATAATAATAATAAAACAAAAAGTAGAAGAAAGGGGAAGGGTAGTGCATTCATCAACAATAGCTTTAAATTCTAATAACTAACCAATTCTTGTATACATAACATAACACAACAATACTTAGTTCTGATAATCACATAATAGAACTCTTCTATTTTTCCATGGGTTCTGTAAATCACACCTACACAAGTTACTGTATGATTACCACATTCTAACGTAACTCAAACTGACTCTATGTTCGCCTCACTAGCTTTTATTAGGCTAGATTTTATGCTATCTTTCACATACAGGGCCACCTGTCACCCTTTCTTGCCTTCTCTGTGTTTTCTATATAAAGAGTATCCTGGTATTGCTATGTCTCAGTCAGTTTTTCTCATTGTACCATGTCTCAGTAACAGCAATTAAATCTACATTATCAGTTGCCATTATTGCCACAAGTTCATGGATCTTATTCCCTAAACTGCGAGTATTTGTAGACATGACTCTAAGCTTATCATTGTTTAACGCACTTGCTACAGTTTTTTCTATCCTTGTTTTTGGGGTAATTGGATTGATGTTTAATAACCCTTTTGTCACCCCTCCCCCTCCCCCCAAGTTTAAATACATCCTAGCAAAACCTCTGAACTGCTCACTGAGAACATTTGTTCCCTTTTGAGAAAGATGCAAACCATCTTTTTTGTACAGTTCATTTCTACTACAAATAGAGCTACCATGAGAAATGAAACCAAATCCTTGCTCCCAACACCATTCAGCAAGCCACGAGTTAAAGTCCCTTATATGCATCCACCTGTCATTCTGAATGTTATACACAGGCAGAACTTCAGAGAATGACAGTGTGGACACAATGTGCCGTATATCATTGGCAAGAACACAAACCACCAAATCACAAACCACCTAGATGGACAAGTACTTCAAAGCCCCCTTCCTGCTTTGATGCTTAACAATATTACAAATATGTCTCCTGTCTCTGTGAACAGTAACTCCAGGAAGACATCTCACAAGACCACTATCGTCCAGCTCCACACCTCTTATGATAGAATCCCCCAACAACAACTGCTTTCTCACCTTGTCCTTTTTGCCATTGACTGCAGTGTTGTACACAATAGGCATAGAGGATGGTGGTTCAACAAACTCAGTGCCTGAGTCTGTCTCCATACCATCACTACAATCTGAAAGTGCAGAAAATTAATTGTGTAAAGACACAGACAGTGCACTATGCCTTTTATTCTATCTCCAAGTCTACCGGATCCTACAGTAATCCATCTGCCATTCCTAGGACATCTCTGCAATAGTGGATTTGCAACAGTTCCAGCCTTAGTTTGTTTAACAGATAATTTACAAATCTCAGACTTCAAAAAGAGTACTGTCTACAGATTAGACAACATCCAAACCTCAAAAAATTGAAGCGTGAAACAAACGCAAAACAACTATTACACTGAACTAAGTCTGCCATTTTAATGAGATGAGGAATTTTAATCGAATTAATCTTAATTTTTGTTTCTTTTTTTCCACATTCTGTATACCTCAGACTACCTCCAGAGTATCTCCAGAAGAAGTACACTTTGTAGAAGCATTTAGAAGCAGCAACCAAGCTAAAGTAGCCAAGCTAATTTCTACAACCCTTGTATAAACTCTTAAAGCCACCACCCCCTAGAAATGTAACACCTGTGTGAGCTTGTGCTAATTTGCAAACAATAGCAAAAACCAACTAATCAAATCAAATTCCTTACCAATTATCAACAGGAAATCAATTGTCAGATTGGTTTTATTAGCGCATTATAGTTGGAATCCACAAGCCTCTTGTTCTCAAATAAGTAAAAAACAAAACAAATATTTTATACCAGCATTACAATCTAGTCCCTAAAGATCCTATGACAGTATAGAATACCCTGTGTTACGGATGCCCCAGGCTAGCTGAGGGATGCACTGTAGAAAGGATGCTCCTAGCGCTCACCAAGGACCATCAGCGCCGCAGACACCATAAGCTATAGAATGTAAGCTCGATTGAGCAGGGTCCTCTTCAACCTATTGTTCCCGTAAGTCCTATTTATAGTTAAATCCCCTCTTATAATATTGTAAAGCGCTGTTGGTGCTATATAAATGGCAATAATAATAATAATAATAAGTACTGCAGACCCCACGAACCGCCACTGCTGGGTTGGGGTCTCGCCGTCTTCTACCCACCCTGAACCTACGACAAGGCTCCGGGTTCCAGTGGGGGAGCCTCTCTTCCTCCCAGAGAGTGAAGCAGGATCAGGAACAAGAGCTCAGTGAAGCTAAGGGAATATGCAGAGCATAGCAATCCCTGTAGTTATTATAGCTGTCCCCTCCAAACACGAGTCAAGGCTGCGAGTTGAGGGTCAAGTAGAACTGATCTAATGAGCACACAAGACTTTCTTTTATACAGGTTTTCCCACAAGGTTACCATCCACGTGGACATTGTGGTACACAGGACACAGGATTACAACAGCCAATAAATACAGTACAGCACAGTCAGACACTCCCAGCTAAGGCACACAAACCCTCCCCTCTGCCTGTGATATAATTACTGAACACAATGGGCTAACTTAATTATCAAAGGCATAACATATACAGTTTTACACAATATTCATAACTTCAAAACTATACATGCAACTTCCATCAAAGTTATATTTTCTGAACCAGCATAATAAGTGAACAAACATATTTAAAAAAAATCATACGAATTGGTCCAGTGGTTCGGAAGATAGCTGGAAGTCATATTTGACTGACTGCAAGCATTTCTTTCATGCCCAAAACTGTTCCACAGATTTAGGCTGTGCAGCCGGTCTATCTTCTCCTCTCTCCTGGAGATAATTGGCTTATGTGGCTGTGGTAAACCAATTATCTCTAAGTCCAAAAACTGTTACAAAAACTACATAAAAATACATACTCATATAATACAGTGTTTAACCTATATGTCCAACATATCCCCAGATATCTTGGATCTGAGCACTCAATATGTCCGAAAAGCGCTCAGATCCTACGAATACAGTTGGATCGCCATGGGGTTAAACAATAGCAAGGGCTGATGAGAGACTGAGGAGGGACAAAGCAGCCAGTTTCAACTGGTCTGACAGTGTACCTGGGACAACACCCTGCTGGAGAACAATTGGACAGGAAAAAGAAGGAGAGGAAAAAAATAAATAAATAAACATATTCTACCATAAGATGAGGAAGTTTATACAAACCCCTACACCACTCTGGATCGCTTACTCATCTACCTTTGAATCTCACAAAACCCACTTGTTCATAGTGTATATAGTTTTTATGTTACTGGTTACTTCCACCAATGGTACCCCATGTCGTCCAGAATGCCAGGCCCAATTATCATTTACTCGAAGAGGTTATAGTCTACAAACCTAGTCCAATGCTGAGACAATGATTACAAATCTGCACTACAGCCAGCAGACCAACAAAATTACCTTACAGACAACAAGGCCATCACCACACCATATCCAAGATAGACCTCCTGATCCATAACAGGCCATACCTTACTGGTCTCCTCATACACCCCCCCCCACTTACCTATGCCCCCCCTCACAGATCCAACCCACAAGAGTCAGCCCCGACACATCAGCACTAACAGGTCCACATCAGTACTAACGGGTCACATCTGCACTCAATGACAAACTCCTGCACTAGGATAATTAGAAGGCAGTAACACCTTCCCCATAGGGTTGCAAATGGGTGTACTGCTGTACGAATTCCTACTCCGACAAACAGGATCTCATACGGACCTCTACCCACCTCCGAAAACATCAGTGGTGGAACAATAAATATGTACAACAATGTATAATACCAATAGCGTATAATTAATATGATGAATACGCTACGTACCCTGTCCACCTTTGTTTGATTACCTCTGTTTGTTTACAAGCTATTCCATTGCAAAATGTACACCTGTTTAATGTGTACTCCTGCCGTATGAGATATGCTGTAAATTCCGACATGGACCGATAAATATATATTATACATGTGTTTAATGTGTAACACCATTGTTCCCTTTCCCTTTTTTTACAAAATAAAAATTGTCAAATTGAAAAAAAGAGATAAACAATTATACTTTTATAGATATTTCTTTTTGTGTAAATCTAAAATAATGCATCGTCAGGTTTGAACTTTCCCTATTCAAAGAAGCAGTTTGGAAAATCAGGACCCTCTCACTAATGTTTAATCCCACAACCTCAGTAGCGCTTTACGGACAAGTTCAGTTCTGCTTACAGAAAGCATTTCTAGGACGTGTAGACCAGTTAGCAGCTTTCTATGTCTGAAAACTGTTATCTGAACTACAACTCCCAGAAACCTTTGTTGTACTTCCCAGTGATATGTACAACTGTTTTATTTGACAATGAAAGACAGATTTGTATTCCTAAAGCTGTAGTGTTCCTTTAAGAGTGACAGTTACCCACCCTGTACATTCCGTACCTAACAATCAGGACACTGTAAATAACCTGTACAACAAACTCAATATCACTAAAACACATAGAGAGGAATACAATGATTGCAATAATGAGCAAATTTTAACATTACTATAAAAAAATCTGTTTATTATATTTGGGTTTGAATATTATTAAAATGGTTAGAGAACTTAGTGGAAAGACTTGGAATTCCATACAAAAAGAGATACCTAAGTGGGCATGATTTACACTGTCTTGCATTGGATGTATCATATCTCCATAAAATGTCCATTCTTCCCAAGTTTCTAAACCTATTTCATATACTATCTAAATTCTTCAACGAGGATATCTACACAGGGATAGTCAAATATGTATGACTCCTTCAGTAAACAGAAATATTTGTGTACATGATACATGTACATTATAAATGATATCATTGTGTAAAGCTGCATTTTGTTTTCAATAATAGGCAGTCAAAACATATGGAAAAGATAAAGAAATGACCAAACTGGTGAACAGTGTGACCTTTCATGTTCTTCCTGTATATAACATTGATGGCTATGTTTGGAGCTGGACCCATGTAAGCATTTTTTAAAAACTTACTTAACTGCGAAAATAAACATTGTTCCTTAAAATAAAATAGCATTTTTCCATTTGTACAAATAAGGATTAATTTACACATGGGTGATAATTCTAAAGACAAATTTAAAAAAACTCATTAATATTTCATAAATAGTATATATATTTTTTCTAATATTAAATTATGTATAATCATTTTAAAGACATTTTTAAGCGATTTTACTTATTATGCCATCTTCAGGTATCCAGGTTATTCAGTGATGTCCTAATGTTCTCAATCCAGATCAGTCAAAATAATCAGGTACTGCATGGATTCAGAAAAAAATAGTGTTGCACTTAGAGCAATACTTAACAATAAATCCTCTTGATGTAAAATCTGTAAATGATAATATAGCTAGTGCAGACCATCTATGAACAAAATATTGTGTCAAAACCATAAACAACACATATCTGGGGGACTCACTCACACCTACCAGAGCCCTAGAGCACCTGGCCCTGGGTATAGAAAGCTCAATTGAGAGGGAATGTGTCCCGCAAATTGGCAGATATCCAAAAACACAATATCGTCCTCTTTGAGAACTTGGTGAAAGAAGACAAAAAAGGGAAACCAGGAACCCCCAGTGGTGTAATATATATACAATTTTATTGACTAAACTGCATGGATTCATTTGGACAGCAAAATATGGACTTTGTTCTCACTATTTATCATTGTGAGGATTTCCAAATATTGAATGAGCCAGGATTTGGTCCAGATTTAATTTTGCCTGGATGGCTCTAGCAAACATAACATACATGTCCAGATTGTTAACATCCAGACCCACAGGCTACACTAGAAGTCAGCCGGTGAATAGTTATATGTAATATATGGTGATACGTATGTGAATAGTTTGTTGATCCAAGCAGAAATCTGATCACCATTGTGGAGTCAAAAAGGTTTTTTATTTCCCTTTTTGTGGGTTATAGTTGGGTTGTTTTTTTTTTTTGCATTATTTTGGATCAATAGCATAAATAAATGGGTTACAAGGTTGAACTTTATGGAATTTATTCAATTTTTAAACCTATTATTATTATTATTATTATTTTCAACCTCCACTACTACACTGATCAGCCACAACATTAAAATCTCTTGCCTAATATCGTGTATGTCCCCATCATGCTGCCAAAAAAGCTCTGATGCATCAAGGATTCCACAAGACCTCTGAACCTGTCCTTTGGTATCTGGCACCAAGGCAAGAGCAGCATATTATTTAAGTCCTGCAAATTCAACGATAGGGCCTCCAAGGATTTGATTTGTTGTTTAAGCACATCCCACATATACTCAATTGTATTGAGATCTAGGGAAACTGGAGGCAAAGACAGCACATTGACCTCTTTGTTATCTTACTCAAACCATTCCTGAACATATTTTGCAGTGTGGCAGGGTGCATTATCCTGCTGAATGAGGCCACTGCCATCAGGTGCCACCATTGTCATGAAGAGGTGTATGTGGTCTGCAACAATCTTTAGATAAATGTCAAAGTAGCATCCACATGAATGCCAGGACCCATGGTTTCCCTGCAGAACAATGAAAATTCCTAAGCTGGTGCTTACAGCGCTGGCTAGAGGGTACAGGAACAGAGTGATGTGATGTCACTCCATTTTGATGCTGGCACACTGGCACACTGGCAACAAAGCCAGTGTGCCGACATCACTGAAGAGATTTGCCCTGCTTGGGGATGCATCCCAAGCAGGGCAAATCAAAGAATAACAGATGCAGAACTGGGAATGGTCTGGGGGTGGGTGTTAATGAAGAGCAACACCCACGAAGCATGAAGATAACGGCGCTGGAACAGAGGAAAAGTGAGTAAATCTTTATATTTTACATTGACTACACATAGAAACATAGAATGTGACGGCAGATAAGAACCATTCGGCCTATCTAGTCTGCCCAATTTTCTAAATACTTTCATTAGTCCCTGACCTTATCTTATAGTTAGGATAGCCTTATGCCTATCCCACGCATGCTTAAACTCCCTCACTGTGTTAACCTCTACCACTTCAGCTGAAAGGCTATTCCATGCATCCACTACCCTCTCAGTAAAGTAATACTTCCTGATATTATTTTTAAACCTTTGTCCCTCTGATTTAAGACTATGTCCTCTTGTTGTGGTAGTTTTTCTTCTTTTAAATATAGTCTCCTCCTTTACTGTGTTGATTCCCTTTATGCATTTAAATGTTTCTATTATATCTCCCCTGTCTTGTCTTTCCTCCAAGCTATACATGTTAAGATCCTTTAACCTTTCCTGGTAAGTTTTATCCCGCAATCCATGAACAAGTTTAGTAGCCCTTCTCTGAACCCTCTCTAAGGTATCAATATCCTTCTGGAGATACGGTCTCCAGTACTGTGTACAATACTCCAAGTGAGGTCTCACCAGTGTTCTGTGCAGTGGCATTAGCACTTCCCTCTTTCTAAGGTGTTTCTACAGTTTTGCTAATACCCTTCCATAAACAACCAAGCAATCTGCTAGCATTTTTTGGTACTCTAATATAGTATCTGCCTACTTTTAAGTCATCTGAAATAATTACTCCTAAATCCCTTTCCACAGATGTTGAGGGTAGCACTGTATCAAATATTCTGTACTCTGCCTTTTTATGACCAAAATGCATTATCTTGAACTAATCCACATTAAATATCAGTTGCCACATTTCTGACCATTTTTCTAGTTTACCTAAATAATTTGCCATTTAGCTTATTCTTCCTGGAACCTCAACCCTGTTGCATATCTTTGTATCATCAGCAAAAAGACATACCTTCTGCAATATCACTGATAAAAAGAAAATAAGTCCAAGTACAGATCCTTGAGGTACCCAACTGATAACAAGACTTTGATTATGCTCCATTGACTACAACCCTCTGTTGCCTTTCACCCAGCCACTGCCTAATCCATTCAACAATATTGGAATCTAAACTCAAAGATTGTAGATTATTGATGAGCCTTCTATGTGCGACAGTGTCAAAAGCCTTACTGAAATCTAGGTAAGCAATGTCTACTGAACCAACCTGATCTATTATTTAGTTACCCAATCAAAAAAAATTATAAGATTAGTTTGGCATGACCTCCCTGAAGTAAACCAATGTTGTCTCTGATCTTGAAATCCATGTGATTTTAGATTTTTAACAATCCTATCCTTTAACGTTGTTTCCATTACTTTTCCCACAACTCCCTACCTTTCTTGTGAATGGGCACAACATTCGCTAATTTCAACCATGAAAGATGCATTCTGAATTGAGGAATGTTACCATATATCTATTAAATAATTTTAGATTGAATGACAATTTGACTGTGACTGTGAGATTATTTCATAATTGTGGTGCTTTGTAGTAAAAAGAGGATCAAGTCACTTTCTTTTTATATTGTGGTATACTTAATAAAGTGCTAATACTGGATTGAAGATTATAGGAGGTGGGAACAGTTGGAGAGAGCATTCTTCTCAGGTAGGGTGGGAGCTTCCCAGAAAAGCTCTTATGCACAAGGCTGAAAGAGGACAAGTGCATTGGGACTCCAGCAATAACTCTTTTGACATGTCACAATTGTGGGTCAAGTAATAACCTTCTAGTACAATGCGGCAGAACGAATTATACAATGTATTAAAGGATCACTATAGGGTCAGGAACACAAATATGTATTCCTAACCCTATAGGGTTAAAACCACCATCTAGCCCCCCTGGGCCCCTCATGCCTCCATAAATATAGCAAAATCTTACTGTATTCAAGCCTGAAGCTGTAACTCTGCATGCTGTTTGACTCAGAAAAACAAGCAGTCTGCTGACATCATCAGAAGTGGTAGCCTGATCCAATCACAGTGCTTCTCCATAGGATTGGCTGAGACTGACAAGGAGGCAAATCAGGGGCAGAGCCAGCATGATTCAAACATGGCCCTGGCCAATCAGCATCTCCTCATAGAGATAAATTGAATCAATGAATCTCCATGAGGAAAGTTCAGTGTCTGCATGCAGAGGGAGGAGACACTGAATGTTTGGATGCATTTTAGGCAGCCATGACCCAGGAAGGGGCTCTAATAGCCATCTAAGGAGTGGCCAATTAAGTTATCACTAGGCTGTAATGTAAACACTGCTTTTTCTCTGAAAAGACAGTGTTTACAGCAAAACGCCTGAAGGTAATGATTCTACTCACCAGAACAAATTCAATAAGCTGTAGTTGTTCTGGTGACTATAGTGTCCCTTTAAGTTTATGAAGGTGGGTTTGCGGCACAGGAGCATACACGAATCCCCATAATCAGTGACCGACATTAGCCATCTGTTTTTTTACTGTAGTTGAGGCAGGATTTGTTTCTGTACAGGGCACCTAGTTTTGGATAAAGTTTTGAAAAGAGTTTTTCAATGTGACGGTCAAAGGATAGATTGGAGTCTAGCAACATACCTAGATAGTTGAAAGAACACACTAATGTCAGTGGGCTATTTGCATTTGTTCTGATGCATAAATGGGAATTTTGTAATTTGTGTAATTTAGGTACAGTTCCAACGATCATTGTGACAGTTTTGTCAGTGTTTAAGAAGAGTTTGTTATCCGCAATCCAAATTGGTCTTGGAAGCTATTGTAGACTGGGTTTACTCTTGTAGATTACAGTGTCGTATGCATACATGTTTACAGTTGAGACTTTGCAGACATTAGGCAGATCATTTATAAATAATGTGAATAGTAAGAGGCCCAGTATGGAGCACTCGGGAAAACCACACGTTACCAGGAGAAGGAGTCACTATCAAAAATGTATTTGTTTATTATTTGTTTCTTTCTGCAAAAAAAAGCCTCCTTTGTAATGATCCAATCTAATGCTCCTCATAGCATTCAAAATTCCCCATAGTAAAGTGTTAAATCAATGCTTTCCTATGGGTCTTCTGCATAATGTGACCAAGTTTTACTCAGTCAATGCAGTGGAGTTAAGAGTTTATTGAGAAGAAGTGGTCTGGGTGAGTATAGTGTATTTTTTAAATCCAAGTGTACACAGTAGTGAGAATGTACCACAGGAGCTGTGCCTCCAGCTGCATTTTAAATAAGCATCACAGTCAACACGTCAGTGCTTTCCATATAGCAATATCAATCTTCAAACTGTCTCAATTTCGGTGGGACTGTTCCAACTTCATGGGCTAGATGGGAGGTTCTCAGGCAGTTTGGTATGGGTTGATGCTACGCTGTCACATTCCTTCAAAGGGCAGGCCATCCTCCTGTCCAGCTTGTCCGTTGTGGGCATCACCAGTGACACAAACTGCAACACAGGTAATGTCCCCCAGGATCTGCCTCCCTCTCCCAAACCCCTACCCTCCAATGTTGGGAGATATGTAGTATACTTTCATTGAGTGAGCATTAATAAATATCTGCAAGTGCTTGAGGATGAATGACCATGTAGAACACAATGGAAAGAATGCACTCATATGACACTTTCAGAATGTACATTAATGTGCTTGAAGTATCATGGGGTGATAGAATTGCACAAACAAAAAAACACATGTAGACATCAGTGGCAGCTGCTTCCTTGAGGTGCAAAGCAGATGTGCCTGTGTGTACATTGGTGACAGGATAAATGGTGAGGATCGGTTATTTATTCAACATTTTATCAAATGTCATTGTGTGTGATTAGCTGAAAAGAGAATTGATAAAATGTCAGCTGTTTCTCGTTTATCATTGTCACATAAGATAGGGGGGATTTGTAATTCATACTTGTCCGTTTTAAACATTATCAGTTTGTTAAAAGTTAAACCACAAACAGTTTTCTTATTGTGACACTGTTATTGTTATCAAACATTGGTCACTGTGGTTTAGTATAAATCTAAATGTTTCTTAATAATATATTTTAGTCAAATTACAGTTATCTCCATCAGATAATTATTCAAAGGAACATTCTAATGTTCAAAATAAGTATATTTGTTTTTCGCACTACAATATTAATTTTATCATGTAGATTAAGTATTGGGGGCATGCTGCACTCTCATGTAGAAGCACTGAATACAAAGATTTTGATAGAGAAGCATTGGTTGTGTTTGTTGCCATAATGTTTCAAGTGATGAACAGAGGCGGAACTTATGTAGGGAAGGTCCTGGTGCAAGAAATATTTTTGGGCCTCCTCTAGTGCAAGGATGGTTAAAACGTAAATCCTTAACTATCGTGCAACTCTCACAATGCTTTGCCAGCTGTAGATCTACTATGTTTCCATCTTTGCAGGGTCGTATTTGTGAGCAGTGTGTGTGTCTGTGTGTGTAAATGTAAGCATGTTTTTGCATGGAATATTTGTGTTTTTGAATGTAGTAGTGTATTCGTATGTATTGTTACCATTTGAATGTAGTGGTGTGTTTGTAGTGTGTTTGTATGTAGTGTTGGCATTTGCATGCACTTGTGCATTTGTGTGTATTGTTGACGTTTTAAAGTAGGTGTGCATTTGTGTGCAGTGTCGACATTTGAATGCAGGGGTGTCTTTGTGTACTGTGTTGGTCTTTGAATGCCTGGATGTATTAGCATATACACATACACTGCCACACACAGATACACACACATACTGACACAGATACACACACTGACACATGTACAGATGTACATACAGACTGACAAACACAGACACACTCACATACTGACAAAGATGCACATGCATGGGGGCACGGCTTAACCGTGGGATGAAACGGACGCCTTCTTTTACAGCTCCAGCAGAAATCTGCTTAATCTTCTAAACAGCACTACACGTCTAGCTCATCTAACGACTATAAGCAGATGACTCACCTCTAGGTGGCTCCTGGCACTGGCATATGCCATTTTTTTTAAATCTGCGGCCTACTATCTACCCGTGAGACTCGGCCTGAATGAGCTTTTGCGGCCAGCCAAATCACGAGTGTACTAGAACAGGAACTTGTACTCCTCTCCACCACACAGACTTGCCAAAGACAATGGAGAGGCACTTCCTAACTATGCTTAACGATACCCAAGATATCGGAGCCATGCTCCAATGATGGACCCCACACAAAATGGGGGCCCAAGAGGTCTTTACTGACCAGCATAAGCCCGCAAATGAAGACCCTCAGTTACAGCCCTTAACACAGGGACCAGAGCAGCCAGTCCCTGGCTTTCCAGAACTCTCAGTTCTGGCAACTAAGCGAGATATTAAGAACCTCCTGACTGACTTTAGGCAGAATCTGGCTGCTGATATATATAGCCATGATCCAAGCCGATGTACAGGTGATCACTGACAGGGTGCGAGCCACTGAGGAGGACATAATGGAAATGAGGCAAACAATGTAGACTATGAAGGATTCTCTTCCCAGCGTACAGAACACACAGCAAATGCTCTCACTGCAACTCGCAAGACTAAATGACCACTCCAGGAGCAACAACTTGAAAATCAGAGGTATCCCTGAAGACTTCACCACTGCAGAACTACCATACTATGTGAGGCGCCTTGTGGCCTTGCTGCTGTCCCCGATACAAGCCAAAGAAAATATTCAATAGAATACTCATAGTCATGCCCCCACTCCCAGTATGCTCTCATGGACAGCAAAAGTAACATTAGACATGTCTGTCACATCTAGCTCTATTAACATGTATGTTAAAACATGTATCCATTTTCAAGTATAAAATTATTATAGCCACTATAGGTAAATGCATCAATGAAAAGCTAAACCCTAAACTATAACCTCCAAAGGTAGCAAAAATATATATATATATATTTATTGTTATTACTACCACAAATGAGTTACCATGACAATGTGGCTGTGCAGGTCAAAACATTAAATAAATTCTCCTTCCTCTTCTGGCGATGGAGAGATAGTGCAGCCAGGTAGCCAATGCAATTTAAAAGAACATAAATCAGTGTTTATAAAGTCTTAAACTAAAGTCTTTTTTTGATACATTTAAGATGGGTGAGGACGAATCTGAGATGTAGTCAGCCTTTTTGATTTTGAAAGACACATATGTGAGGAACAAGAGTAAATTTATACCAATAAACAATGCTCATACATTTATTTGACATAAAGAAGTTGATTCCTATCTTTAACCCCTTCATGACCATGGACGTATCTGGTACGTCTGGCAGAAAACATTCCATAATGACCTTGGACGTACCTGGTACGTCTGCAGCTATTTTGAGCTCTGGAAGCTCTGATAGTATTGCAGTAATGCTCTGCATGTGCGGAGTGCCTCGAGGGGTCCTGGCACTCAGTGCATATATAATAATATATATTAAAAAATTAAATAGAAAATAAATAAAATGATCAATATTAACCCCCATCCCTTTCTAAAGGCAGTGAATCAAGGGGCTTCTGAGGGTGTCCCTAGCATGCCGCATCATAAGGGGCAGGCTGGGGTCATCCAATCACAGCTTGCCCCATTAGCAATTTCATCCCAAGTGTGTTCCCCATTTCTCTGATTAGTGTGGATCTGCCTCCCTCTCCTCACTTGTGCTTTAGTGAGAGAAGGAGAGAGATCTGTGGTTTAGCTAGAGAGATTTAGGTGTTTATAGGTAGGGATTTGTAAACTCTTGAGACCCAAAGGCTCTTTTCAGAGCCATTAACCCCTGTCTTGCCAGTGATCACTATAATCACCGGCTTTTGCACAGCAGTAATTGTCTGCTGTTTGTGCATATTTTTTTTTTTTTGAGGGGTTCATTTTTTGTGAATTTTTTATTTTTTTTGAGACCCAAAAGCTCTTTTCAGAACGATTAACCCCTGTCCTGCCTGTGATCACTCTGCAGATCACAGGCTCTTGCACAGCATCACTTATTTTGCTGTCTGTTCATTTTTTTTTTAGGGGTTATATTTTTTATTTTTTTTTGTGACAGGTCACTAAGTAAAGCGATTGACGGAAGTCAACCAGCGCTGAGCAGTCATATGCCACACTTGCTCTAGAGTCTGACGCATCTATGTCAGACTCTGACCCTGATTTTGACCCAGCCAGGTGCTCAGATACAGCATCACTAGATACAGTGTCTGCTGCTAGTGATGCATCTAGTGATGTTGTATCTGTGCCTGCTAGTCCCCCTGCCCGAAGGAGACGTGCTGCTACAGCTGGCAGAACTGCTGAGGAGTGGGTAGTGCCTCATCGCCAGAGGCCAGACATCCCATCCTTTACTGCAAATCCTGGCATTAATTTGGATGTCACAGGATTTAGCCCTCAGCAGTTTATGGAGGTGTTTCTGGGCGATGATGTATTGGGGAACATTGTTGCCCAAACTAATTTATATGCCCATCAATTCAGAGCTACAAATCCTGACTCTTTTTTGGCAAAGCAGCAATGGGCCCCCATCGATGTGCCAGAATTTAAAAGATTCTGGGCATTGACTATGCTGATGGGCATCATAAAGAAGCCCTCCATCCGCTCCTACTGGAGCAGTAGCCCCATCTGCTCTACCCCCATTTACTCCCAATGTATGTCGAGGAAGAGGTATGAAATGATTCTGCATTTCATGCACTTCAACGACAACAGCCTGTGTCCCTCTAGGGAGCATCCCCAATTTGACAGGCTGTATAAAATCCGCCCCCTGATTACCCACTTCGCTGCCAGGTTTGCAGAGGCTTATACACCTGGAAGGAATATATGCGTGGATGAATCCCTGATGAAGTATAAGGGAAGGCTGGGATTCAAGCAGTATGTTCCTTCCAAGCGCTCTAGGTATGGTGTAAAGATGTATAAGCTCTGTGATAGCGAGAATGGGTATATTCAGGCCTTCCGGGTGTACGAGGGAAAGGATAGCCACCTTGACCCTCCAGGTTGCCCAGAACATATGGGAACCAGTGGCAAGATTGTCTGGGACCTGATTTTCCCCCTCATGAACAAAGGGTACCACTTGTATACTGACAATTTTTATACAAGTGTCCCTTTGTTCAAGCTACTGTACTGTTTTGATACAGTAGCTTGCGGCACAATTAAAAAGAACAGCACAGGTTTCCCAGGACAACTTGCACGCACCCGGCTACGAAGGGGGTAGACCTCAGCTCTGCGCCAAGAGGAGCTGTTGGCAGTTAAGTACAGAGACAAGAAGGATGTGTACCATCTTACCAGCATCCACACTGAGGGGACTGTGGAGGTCCCTGTACGTGGCAGAGCTGAGAGGACAAGGAAGCCAGTGTGCATCAAGGCCTATAACCGGCACATGGGTGGGGTTGATCTGGCAGATCAGCTGCTGCAGCCCTACCTAATTATACGAAAGACAAGGGCCTGGTACAAAAAGGTTGCAATCTACCTGATGCAGATTGCAACCCACAACGCTTTCTTGTTGTTCAAAAAAGCAAACCCCGGGACGCAACTGAGATTTTTACAGTTTCAGCTCCAGATCATTTCGGGGATTTTGTACCGTGATGCACCTGCTCCCCGGGCGGTGATGGGAGAGAGCAGAGTTGGGGCTACACATTTTATTTTTAAAATCCCCCCTACTGCGGCAAAGCAGAATCCCCCAAAAAGATGCAGGGTCTGTTCTAAGAGGGGGCAGAGAAAAGACAGTGTATATTACTGTCCTGATTGCCCTGGACAGCCTGGACTCTGCATTGGCGACTGCTTCAAACGCTACCACACGCTGGTCCATTTTTTATTTATTTTTTAACATTTGCCGTTCAGAGTTTTTTTTTGGGGGGGGGGATTCTTACATTTACCCCGTGCATGGGGGGCATGGGTGTCCTAAGGAGAAGCCTTGCAGAAAACCCCCTGGGGTGTGTTCTTGCTATAACCAACAGCGGGCTCTCCTAAATCACAGTCAAAAAGCAGTGTGTGTGTGTGTATGAAAATGAGGATTGAACAGTTACCTCCACACGCGTTCTTCAACTGTTTTATTTTATTTATTTATTTTTTTGGTCTGGCTATAAAAAAAAAAAAATAGAAAAAAAGTTGCATCAAAGCACTCCACATGCAATACCTTGGGGTGTCTACGTTTCAAAGTGTGTACCCTTTCGTGGCGATCTATAAAACTGGGGTATGTGATAAGCCCCAAGCTAAAGATAGGCCTATCAGAAGAAATACTCTCAATTTCAACTCAAACTGAAAAGTCATACAGTTGTAAACATACCTTCCCAAAATCCTGGCAAGCCTATACGTGGGGGGCATGGGTGTCCTAAGGAGAAGCCTTGCAGAAAACCCCCTGGGTGTGTTCTTGCAATAACCAACAGCGGGCTCTCCTAAATCACAGTCAAAAAGCAGTGTGTGTGTGTGAAAATGAGGATTGAACAGTTACCTCCACACACGTTCTTCAACTGTTTTATTTTATTTATTTATTTTTGGTCTGGCTATAAAAAAAGAAAAAAAGTTGCATCAAAGCACTCCACATGCAATACCTTGGGGTGTCCACGTTTCAAAGTGTGTATCCTTTCGTGGCGATCTATAAAACTGGGCTATGTGATAAGCCCCAAGCTAAAGATAGGCCTATCAGAAGAACTACTCTCAATTTCAACTCAAACTGAAAAGTCATACAATTGTAACCATACCTTCCCAAAATCCTGGCGAGCCTATGCGTGGGGGGTGTCCTAAGGAGAAGCCTTGCAGAAAACCCCCTGGGGTGTGTTCTTGCAATAACCAACAGCGGGCTCTCCTAAATCACAGTCAAAAAGCAGTGTGTGTGTGTGTGTGTGTGAAAATGAGGATTGAACAGTTACCTCCACACGCGTTCTTCAACTGTTTTATTTTATTTATTTATTTTTGGTCTGGCTATAAAAAAAGAAAAAAAGTTGCATCAAAGCACTCCACATGCAATACTTTGGGGTGTCCACGTTTCAAAGTGTGTATCCTTTTGTGGCGATCTATAAAACTGGGCTCTGTGATAAGCCCCAAGCTAAAGATAGGCCTATCAGAAGAACTACTCTCAATTTCAACTCAAACTGAAAAGTCATACAATTGTAACCATACCTTCCCAAAATCCTGGCGAGCCTATGCGTGGGGGGCATGGGTGTCCTAAGGAGAAGCCTTGCAGAAAACCCCCTGGGGTGTGTTCTTGCAATAACCAACAGCGGGCTCTCCTAAATCACAGTCAAAAAGCAGTGTGTGTGTGTGTGTGTGTGTGAAAATGAGGATTGAACAGTTACCTCCACACGCGTTCTTCAACTGTTTTATTTTATTTATTTATTTTTGGTCTGGCTATAAAAAAGAAAAAAAGTTGCATCAAAGCACTCCACATGCAATACCTTGGGGTGTCCACGTTTCAAAGTGTGTATCCTTTCGTGGCGATCTATAAAACTGGGCTCTGTGATAAGCCCCAAGCTAAAGATAGGCCTATCAGAAGAACTACTCTCAATTTCAACTCAAACTGAAAAGTCATACAATTGTAACCATACCTTCCCAAAATCCTGGCGAGCCTATGCGTGGGGGGCATGGGTGTCCTAAGGAGAAGCCTTGCAGAAAACCCCCTGGGGTGTGTTCTTGCAATAACCAACAGCGGGCTCTCCTAAATCACAGTCAAAAAGCAGTGTGTGTGTGTGTGTGTGAAAATGGGGATTGAACAGTTACCTCCACACACGTTCTTCAACTGTTTTATTTTATTTATTTATTTTTGGTCTGGCTATAAAAAAATAAAAAAAGTTGCATCAAAGCACTCCACATGCAATACCTTGGGGTGTCCACGTTTCAAAGTGTGTATCCTTTTGTGGTGATCTATAAAACTGGGCTCTGTGATAAGCCCCAAGCTAAAGATAGGCCAATCAGAAGAACTACTCTCAATTTCAACTCAAACTGAAAAGTCATACAATTGTAACCATACCTTCCCAAAATCCTGGCGAGCCTATGCGTGGGGGGCATGGGTGTCCTAAGGAGAAGCCTTGCAGAAAACCCCCTGGGGTGTGTTCTTGCAATAACCAACAGCGGGCTCTCCTAAATCACAGTCAAAAAGCAGTGTGTGTGTGTGTGTGAAAATGAGGATTGAACAGTTACCTCCACAAGCGTTCTTCAACTACTGCAGGGTGTCAACTTTTCAAATACATGCACGCTCATGTCAAGAAAATACATTGGGATATCTGATAAGTCCCCCATAAGGTAGATCGGCAAAGAAGATATGTACAATTTGAAAAACGCATATCAGACATTTTGCTTTGCATCCCCCAGTGAACCCGACAAACATATGCATGCGTGGTATCGCTGTACCCGGGAGATGTTGCCGAGCACATATTGGGGTGTCCTTTGGCAGGAACACCTAACAGGAGGTTAGAATTTATGCTCAAAGTAGAATGTGTGAGTGAAAAAGTGAACATGAATGTGTGAGTGAAAAAGGACATCACAAAAACGTTTGACAGAGACTGGTGGTAGAATAAGTGCATGTAAAGTTTTGAAATGCCACCATGTGAAATGCCCTAGGCTGTGTACTTTTCCAAAACATACGGTTTGACGGAGGTGAATTACATTGGCTGGCTTCAGAAATGTTCCAACTGGGACATGGGGGCATGATGGCCAGCTGTGTTTTATGTCTCATCATATTTCACTTTTTTTATTCTAGTAAATCATATGATATGATGAAAATAATGGTATCTTTAGAATGAACATTTAATAGTGAGGTAAACGGTATACAATATGTGTGGGCACAGTAAATATATAAGAGGCAAATACATCTAAACACAGCCACTGCAGAAAAAGAGCCCTGGTCCTTAACGGTAATACAATTGAAAAATCGCCTGGTCACTAAGGGGTTACACATGTTCTGGACCCAAGATACACTCCAATTTGACAGAATTTAAAGCAATAAATTCATTGGGAAACAAACATCAAATTATGATTAAACCAGCTGATAAGGGGGAGAACAAAACCTATCATGTTAAGGAAGTGTTAAAGGGGACTTGTTATGCTCATTGTGACAAATGCTCCTTCCCACAAACATTTGCCATGAACTCCTGTAGGAGTGTGGAAGCTGGCCTCCTGCCCACATACTATGGTCCAGGTCGGAGACCCTGTTTGTGAGTTGCCCTGCCCAGCCGCCTTTAGCAGCTTTCCCTCGGTGACCCTGTGTTACAGTCGTGACTTAAATATGAATATTAATTTAATAATTAATATATAATAATTAAGCAACAAAATACAACATTAATAGAGTTCGGTATTATGGTCGCATATATAATAGGAAATACACAAAACATTGTAGTATTAAATGTATATTTAATATAATTATAATAACAATTAAACAAATGCTAGCAGAATGTCAATTTACCACAATAATTACACAATACAAAACTACAACATTACTTACAAAAGGCTATAACAGTTGCTAGCTGTTATAATAGATTACTTACACTTAGCCTGTTTGGCTGGAGCTATACACACAGCTACATGTTCAATCAATGCAAGCAAAGGAAAAAAAAAGGACCTGAATTCCTTCTACGATTTGGTTTTATCCAGTAAGTAGGCTGGCCTGTGATGTCACTGCCAGAAGCACATGAGTTAGCACACTGACCCCTAGTGGTGCCTCTAAAGCATTAAGCTCATTATGCTTTTTTATGACAAAAAGTCATTAATTAATAAATACCATTACACCCTGGTTCGGCACTTTCCCTTCTTTTGAATGGAACCAAATGCTAGCTCCCTGGTAGCTGTTGGCATAACCAGACCCAGAATGGTCCTTAGTGGTACTTAGCCGCGACCGCTGTGGAACTCATTTCAGCATGAGGACTTTGTGGTTCCGGCTGTACTTAGCCGTGAATGTTCTGGAATTGTTTTTGGCATGAGGTGAACTTGCGGTTCCCAGACAACTTGGTCCTGGGTTTTGAACCACTTTGCAACCCACCAGGAGAGCGCTTTTAGGAGGGAAGGTGCCTGAGACTAATGGGAACAAATGCTCCCTGAGAGCCGGAAGCAGTACCCTGGATTTCAGCCGCAGGAGCTCCCAAAGTTGAACAGCAAAAGCATTATGTTTTATTATGTTTTGAGGTACTTTTATGTGTTTATGTTTTGTGTTAGGCTCTCTGTTCATGGAAGATAATTAGCTTACCGGTCTTTAACTCAATTATCTCCCAGGCCCAGAGATTCCTGCAGACCCCTTATTGTTTGTAGACCCCATGCTGGAGTCTGTGCATAAAATGCAGAGTTTGGCTCATTAAAATCAGTTGTACTCCCAGAACTACGTGTCTTGTAGTTACTGGGAGGGGAAAGGGTTAATCACTGCTCAGTACCTTGTTCCAGCCCATGGAGGATTCAGCGGGGAAAGTCCTTGCAAGAAAAAAATAAATGCTAAATCCCAGTGAGTTAACAGTATTGGGATCCTCTTGACCCACATCAACAAATAGAAACACAAATATTTACACACGATGGAGTATCTTACATAAAGTTGGCAAATGGTATACAGTAAATCCTTGAGGAGGATAATCAAGTGTGGAGCCAGTAAAATATCGGCTCAAAGTATCAGCTTGATGGGATTTTTGGGGTCCCACTCCCTCTTCTATAGTTGGTAGTACTAAACTCAGGTTTAGGTACAGTGCTTCATTCTCCATAAAGTGCACAAAACATTTGTAAAATCAACAATTAAAATTAAATAGAATAGAAGTTTTTACAGTCTCTGTAGTAAGTCTTTCAGTTAGCACAACGTGTTTCACCTCTCAAGGAGGTTTCCTCAGTTGCTGTGTTTTGATTTGCTGCTTTTCTTCTTTTCATCCAGTCCCTGGGAGGGAATAGAGATAGTCCCCTATTCTGTTCCAGGACAGAGAGACTCCAAGAGGATGCAAGTCAAGCCACGGCGACTGGGGCAGAAGTGCTGAGGTTTTCCCTGGTTCCAGCTAGGAAGCAGTCCTTGGCAGAGGTACACAGTCGGGGTACAGGGAGTTCCACTACACTCATTATAAGTGATGAGTCCCAAGCAGGGTAAATCAATAAAGAACAGAGATGGAGCGGAGGACTGTCTGGAGGTGGGTGTTACACGAAGAGTAACACCCGCAAAGCATGACGATGGCGGCGCTGAAACAGAGGACAAGTGATAAAATCAATATATTGTGCAGTGAATACACCATGTCACCTTGTGATATGGGAGCAATTTAAGGTAAGTGAAAATTGTAATTACAGGTTCCCTTTAAGGCAACTGGGTGATTAAACTAATTGCCCAACAACACTACAGAGGAAGTGATGTTTTTTTTTCTACCCTCTGTCTTGCATGGATGACTTCACGATTCCTAAAACTCAACAGCTCCAAGACCGAACCTCTTCTCTCTCCTTCCTCTAAGGCTATGTCTGTCCTTGTATCCTTTCAGGTCAAGATTGCTATCGTAACATCTTCCCCACAGGCATGTTGTCTTGTTGTGCTCTTTAACTCTGACCATTCCTTCATCCTCTGTCTACATAAAATCTATCAGCAAATCTTATGGAATTCAACTTAAAACATTTCTTGTGTTTGACTTTTTCTCAACCAGTACATGACCAAAATGCTTTAGTTTGTTCGCTCCATGATTATTGCAATCTCAGCTTATTGGCTTAAATAATGTACAGTCCATAATGAATGCTTCTGCCAGATCGTGTACTATACGTCTGAAACAAACCTTACCCATCTGTCCGTCTCTACACTGGCTTTCTGTTTAATTTATGATTTGGTTCAAAGTTCTTGAATCTGCTTACTTACAAAGCTATCCATAATAGCACCTGCACAGCTCTATAAATTGTAAGTAGTATTTGTTATTCATCCTGATTATCATTATAAACACTTTTCATTGTGTCTTGTACGTGAATGCTGGTTCAAAAGAGGAAAACTACTACATCTTGTTAGGCGGGAATGTACGGCTGTAGGCAAAAAAAAAGCTTCATATCCCTGTGTTGATTTTTTTTCTATATTATCTATACATACATCTTGGTTTAAAATACTGCACTATTAAATTTTCTCCGTTTATTCTTCTATTTTCATATATCCATTGGCATACTTTGAAGATATTTGCTGGTTGTACGTCCGTAGGCGAGGATTGTGCACTCTGTTATTATTCGATCTTATAGTAAGCTCCATTAAATGGAAGCCGTTCTCTTTGATTTAAGTTTTACCTTTGAAGTCCTAATTTACTACGCTATAAGAATTATTTTGTGTTCTTCTATGTCATGTCCCATGGAGGACCATCATATTCATGGACATTTTACAGCAGACAATTATTAGTGGATACTTGCAGACTGCAACCCATATAAACAAAACACCCGTTTTGCTTATCTGTGCTGTTGTGATGGATTCTATTCAGGGGGTTGAATAATTTTGAGACTGGAGAATTAACTTGCATTTTCAGCTGAATTTGGGGAAACCACTTGAAGCATTCGTTGTGTTGAGTTATTTCAATTGCTTTTATTTGATTTGTACATTGCAAACAGCTGAAAATCTGTATTTTTTTGTCAATATACCTGATTTCCAGTAGGGGTTGAATATTTTTTACAACTCTACATATATATATATAAATATTTATATGTAAAAGTAGATTTTTGCCATCCATTGATTAAATTGCATGCCTGGAAGTTCTAAGAGTTCTGTCACTTTTTTTGTTTTATATATATATATATATATATATATATATAAAACTTGTATTGTAAAATGTTTATGGCTTGAAAATGGCTCTACAGCAGAGCTGAAAATTACCTGCTATTGCCTAACTCATTTCCAAATAAAACTTGCTTTGTGTAGTTCAGTAACAACTCATTATCCTAAAACTAGCAAAACACCATGAAAGATGTAGTTCTCCAATAACAGGGTCTACCTTTTGACATCTTTGTTTAGCTCCTTAAGGACACAACTTCTGGAATAAAAGGGAATCATGACGTAATATTTCCGTTGTGTGTCCTTAAGGGGTTAAAGAGCATTATGCTGAGTTGAATCATCACGTAGTTGTTTTGCATCTGTAAGAACGTGTACAAATGTGTATTTTTGCATGTGCATTCTGGAGAGTCAAATACATATATTAAACACTGGAAAACAACATTAAAGCAGCCTTCATCGAAGTGTAAACACACTGTACACTGCCTTATATCTTCTCAAACTACAGGTTTTTTAATGCTGGGTTTGCAAGAAACAATGGTCGATGGAGGTTTTAAGTCTGATGCAAAAGTAAATAGTAAAACCCTTCTTCAGAGAATTCAAGAAGCAATTTATAATTTGTATCAGAACCATATCTCAGTGAGTTATATGTACCTAGTTAAACAAACAGCTGTGACTTTTTCACACATGCGCAGTGCCCTTTTTCAAAATACCTAGGGGTCGGACACTGATTGGTTAGATAATTTTTCCCCTGAGGTGAGCATGGATAGTGCAAGAAAGAAGAAACAGGTAGATTTGGGGGAAAAAATATATTTATAAGTTTTTTCAGCCTGCAGAATGAAACAGCTAAAACTCATGTACCTTTAAAGTGATACTCTAGGGTGGAACTGACACTTTTTATATGTATTGTATAGATAATGCTGCATGTAAGAAGTGAAATAAAATGAAGGAGTTAACAGTAATCGGCTAGAAGGAGATTTCATTCTTCAGATAACAGTATTAGATAGGGTCTATAAAAGCAAACTGAAATCAAATACAGCGTCTTCTTAACAAAACCTCAAAGAAAAAGAAAGAAAGAAAGAAAGAAAGAAAGAGTAGTTATGTTGTTTTTCTGGATTTGGATATTTGTTACAACTGCCTTCTTAGTTTCATCAAAGCTTACTTACCATGGGTAAATATATTATTATTATTATTATTATTATTATTATTATTATTATAGGACCAAAACAAATATATTACAAATTGTAATTAGATTCTGGAGCAGTATTTTCTTTTTCCGCTACATATAGTGACTGTATGGATTCATGGCAATGTTATATATTTCAGAGACAAAGTATTTCGGGTTAAAGTGCAAAGTGAAGAGCATATTAAATTAATTCAAAACATGGACAACAAATTCAAGGTACGTGTTTTATGTATATTTAAACAAATAAGTTAATTCACTAGATATGAAATTGTAATGAATTCAAAAGCACATTGCAAGTAGTTTATTACAATTTAATGTTTAAAGAATAAACTTATTTATTAGGAATATGTTAAGCTTTGTGTGATGTCTTTGAATCCTTTTTTGGTTGATTACAGTTTTTAACATGGTGTTGTGCTAGTAGTATTCTTTAAAAAGGAGATAGGAAACAATTTAACATTTTAAGTGAATAGTTTTTTGTTAATCTGTGCTTAAGCAAAATCATATTTCTACTCGGTGGATAATGTTTTGGGGGAGAGGGGAGTTCCATTCTTTTTCTACCATGATTGTTTCTTTATCACTGCTCCTTTCTCCGTAATCACTTAAATGTGAACTGCCAATTCTCTGGAAATGCCATCGCTAAATAAAACCTTAAAAATTGCATATATGACTTGAGTTAACCATGCTTCATTTGTTTCTCCATTTACTACACTATAAATTCATTGAAATTAACATAAATGTATCGAATTATTTTTTTTTATTTCTCTTTTATTCTTTATTTAATGTTTTTGCAATAACAAAAATATATAATGACAAGTATTACAGAGACCAACAAATAATGCACCCTTTCTACAATAGAAAAAAAGAAAGAAATTATCAATCTTCAGTGTAGTGTGCATTATGACAAATAACAAATACAAACATTAAAATGACATATATGAGCTGTTAACCATTTTTAATGTGTTTCTCCATATTCCTTGAAATGGATGTAAATTTAGCAAATGATTTGAAGGATTTCATCACAGCCAGAGTTTAATTGCATCGTAGAACGTTTATTTTTGTTTCTACTTCTCTCTCTATGCTCTCTCTACGCTGACTGACTGTTGTAAAGGCTTTTATAAATTTAATTTAATTGTAATTTTTATTGTAACATTTCAAATACATAGCAGACAGGAACATCCAAAGGAAAAGGACACCAAAGTGTCCATTTGATTTTTGCCCTAATAACTACTCTGACAGTTGTCGCCTGATTTTCCTCTGTCCATTGGCTCTTTGTGGGGATATATATGATTAAACAACTGCTACTTCCAACTTTACATATTAGACATGTCACATCCTTATGTATTAGACAGTCACATCCTTTCCTTTTTTTTTCCATGTGCTGCAACTATGTCTTTTTTTAGCCCTCTCCTAAATTTTTTGTGGTGTCACAATAGCTGTTTTTTTACAGAAATGGTTGATAGGGAGCCAAGATGGGGACAGAATAGCGCTAAGTACGTCTGTGTGGGCTTCTACAATAATTTTATTTTTAAGACCTCACAAACACATATTTCAGAATATTACAAATTCTGGGAAGTGACTGTTCCTTATGAAGAGAATGTGATAGTTTTATCTCCGCATTCCATTTGGAACAGAACCAATAAAATTCTGCCTCTTTCTTTAAGCAAACACATTGAAAAGCTGAAAATGGAAGGTCTTTATTGATAAATTATTAATATAATGTTGCATTTCTTATCTAAAGAACAATGCTAAATTGTAATATTTGATGTGTAATCCCTGACTTGCAGCCGCAAATAAACTTAAAGGGACACTATAGTCACCTGAACAACTTTAGCTTAATAAAGCCGTTTTGGTGTATAGAACATGCCCCTGCAGCCTCACTGCTCAATCCTCTGCCATTTAGGAGTTAAATCCCTTTGTTTATGAACCCTAGTCACACCTCCCTGCATGTGACTTGCACAGCCTTCCATAAACACTTCCTGTAAAGAGAGCCCTATTTAGGCTTTCTTTATTGCAAGTTCTGTTTAATTAAGATTTTCTTATCCCCTGCTATGTTAATAGCTTGCTAGACCCTGCAAGAGCCTCCTGTATGTGATTAAAGTTCAATTTAGAGATTGAGATACAATTATTTAAGGTAAATTACATTTGTTTGAAAGTGAAACCAGTTTTTCTTTCATGCAGGATCTGTCAATCATAGCCAGGGGAGGTGTGGCTAGGCCTGCATAAACATAAACAAAGTGATTTAACTCCTAAATGACAGTGAATTGAGCAGTGAAATTGCAGGGGAATGATCTATACGCTAAAACTGCTTTATTTAGCTAAAGTAATTTAGGTGACTATAGTGTTCCTTTAACTCGGTCCCTCAGTCCCCATTACCAGTATGGAGACAGAGCTGGAGACAGAGATAATGTTATTTTTTCTCCCCGGATGCTCTCCCAGCATATCACCAAAGGACGGCTGCTTTCATTTCATACACAGTCCGATTCACAGTTTTGTGTATCAGGCTGTGGGCAGTAATTTCCTGAAACATGTACAGCTCATGAAAATGATCATTGCTTGGGTCTCATCAGAGGAGAAAAGCAGTATGCTCTCGTTGTGTGTGCAGCACAAACTGAACAAAAAAACTAATACTACTAATGAGAAAGTAAAACTACATTTTTTGAATATTGCTGCAGTTGTAAGCCGCACTAGGAAGGCGTTAGATAGTTAAAACCTTTGCAAACATGCATTTGTGATTACAGTGTTGTATTAAAATTAATAACAAATCATAACAGTGTTCCTTTAAAATTAATCCCAAAAATATAGTGGCTGCATATATACACTGTATCAACATATAAAAACAAAACAAAATTTCAGAAAATTCTTAGTAACCATTTCTAAAATCAAAATATATAAAAAGAGCTCCAAGATAAAGAATTATTCACGGATGCAGTGCAACATTTACTAACATTTTTCCAGGATAGAAGCTCTAAGAATCCAAAGATCAATCCTAGATGTCATAGAAATGCTAGACAGAACATTACAGTGTCACATGTAATCATGTTTTACAATTTGTCCTGTCACTAAATAGACCGAATGTTTTAATGGTATATGTTTTCTTGGTAATGGCACAAGGGAGCCAAAGCATTTTTGAGACCAAAGCAGGGACTACCTAAAATGCAAGCTATTGGGTTTCTCTAAGCTTTTGTCCATTCTCATACTCTGTTTTTGTTGTATTACATTTTTCTCTTTATTTCTTTTTTTGTATTATCACTGTTGTATATTATGTGAATAATAACTTAAACAAACTTTTGTTTTCTAGCTGGACTTTTGGAACCCCGATTCAGTCAAAAATATAAAACCTCAGATGACCGTAGATGTTCATGTTAATGCCAAGCATACAGACTCAATGCAACGTCTCCTAGCATGGAACACAGTAGACTATGAGTGAGTTTCATGATATTTATTTATTTTTTCTTACCATCAAATTAATTTAAAATACCCTTCACCTCAGGGTGTAGTGGTTATATCAGTATATACCTGGATAATACCAGTTTGTATCGGTTCTGTACTTAGTCCTTCCACAATATAAAGGAGGTAATACCACCTTAAGAAACAATAGGCAAAATATATCCAGAAATCTAAAAGGCAAACAGAATCAATACAGGGTAATGTCGTCAGGTACCAGTAAACCTGCAAATTATAAATTGCACTTACAGGAACTTGGATATAAGTAAGCCCATCAAAGAAATATCAGCGTAGAAGTGTATGTAGGCCGACTCCTTTTCATTTCCAGCATAACAATGTTCTTTGCTTGTAATAAGAACAGAGAACACAAGGTAGTGCAGATGGTACATATAAACACACATGATTTATTTATTTTGTACTTAAAAGATCAAATTAAAAAAACAGCTCATCTCCGCATCCAGCGGATCCAGGTGATGTGAGTGTACTCCCAAAGCTAGCTGTTCCAAGAACAATGATTATAAATAAAAATAAAAATAAAAGTCAAAATGAGAATAAAGGTCCCAGGACCAACAAACTGGAATGGTATTGAAGTATATCCAACGCGTTTTGTCTATCTTGACTCCTTCAGGGATATGTGTCCCCTCCTGATCTACCTCCCTATAAATAACACGAGCATTCTTCCGAGCATCAGCTGTGTTCGCAATCTCCTGGTGTGCATTCCATTGAGTACTACTGTACCATTCTCTAAATTTTCATAATATAACACTAGCATTACACACTAATCTTTTTTATGATAGTACCTTCCACCAATTTTTGGAAGGATTTTTATTGATCTCTTTTTTAGCCTAGTTATCGTAGAGAGCCTTACATATGGATACTTGTATTGTATATTGTTTATTTTATTTTGAGTTCCCCTACCCCTCCCTGGGACTACATTTCACCTACGGACTTTGCATTCCACGAAGGAACACATATCATTATGAATACTCATAGAAACGGAAATTACATCAGCACAGACCGGAAATTACCAATGCTCGTCTTTTCTATAGGGTGGCCGATCAGGAGGGGACACATATCCCTAAAGGAGTCAAGCTAGACGAAATGCGTTGGATATACCTCAATACCATTCCAGATTTGTTGGACCTGGGACTTTTATTCTCATTTTGATTTTTATTTATATTTATAATCATTGTTCTTGGAACAGCCAGCTTTGGGAGTACACTCACACCCCATGGATCCGCTTGATATGCTGTTTTTTAAATTTGATCTTGTAAGTGCAATATAAATAAATCATGTGTGTTTATATCTACCATCTGCACTATCTTTTGTTCTCTGTTCTTTTTACAAGCAAAGAACATCATTACTCTGGAAATGAAAAGGAGTCTGCCTACATACACTTCTACGCTGATATTTATTTGATGGGCTTACTTATATCCAAGTTCCTGTAAGTGCAATTTATAATTTGCAGGTTTATTGGTACCTGACCACATTACCCTGTGTTGATTCTGTTTGCCTTTTAGATGTCTGGATATATTTTGCCTATTGTTTCTTAAGGTGGTACTACCTACTTTATATAGGAGATTTATTCTCTTTTATGTATACCCCACTAATTGGTTGTTTCTGTGTGCTTATTGTTTGGTGTACAGAGGGCACTCTGTTTTAAGTGTGGGTATTTACACTGCATTGATAGTGGTCATATATATTTCTTTTGTGCTTCCACAATATAAATTTTACTACTATCAGCTGGAATTGCCTGATTTAAACATTTTAAACGAGAACTGTAATTTCTCTAGGAATCACACCACTGATTAAAACTGTAGCATCTAAGATTACAATCCAGTTGCCAAAATGTCATAAGAACTAGTGTTAGCACTTTTCTCCCAATGAGACTCAAAGCAGTTTTTAGTGCACACTCTTGGAACCAACCGAATCGCAGCTGAATAATTATGTTATTATTACCCAATTGATGGTACTCATTTTATGAACCTTCTAAATTGGATGAAACCCTGCTGGGATTTGAACCTATGCCCTTATGTTTTTGAACAGGCTCTATAGTCAGGTACCAACTGAGCTTCTTCACCAGCATTCCATAGGCTGAACTTGATGTCGGCAAGTCTCTTTTCAGCCTATGGAATTATGTACGTCTAGGAACAGTCAAGGTAACCACTGCAAATGAGGCGGAGAAAATAAATAGTATTTTTCTAAAATAGCATTTATTTATTTATTATAAAATATTTTACCAGGAAAGATACATTGAGATTTATCTTGTTTTCAAGTATGTCCTGTATTTTTCAAGTATTTACTGGGGTGAAGGAACCAGGAATTGTCACTCTGGAAGTGAAAGATGCTCTTTAATTAAAACGCTACAGTCTTATCTTTCTCTTTTTTTGTTTTTTTGTTGTTGTTGTTTTTGATAATTGTTTGGGGTTTATAATAGAATGGGAAAAGATATGGTGATAATGACCCAATGTTGTTGTAATTTTTCTGTTTTAATGTCTGGGTTTACTTTGGATATCCAATGTGACTGTGGGATATTTTGACTGCTTCCAGGGCAATTATCTTTAATGCATTAGCTTGCACAGTTTCCTATCATATTTCATGTCAGTCTGAAAACCGTTATTTTTCCTGTCTGTTTTATATGATTCAAAATATATCTATATATGGCATATACTTCTCTTACAACTCAATTTTGTCTTTAATTGTTGATTGTCTTATAAAACGCCTAAACAATATAAAGCATACCTAGAATACAACATTCCAATAACATGTATAACTATAGACAAAACAAATATTATTTTAAGAACACACTATAGCTTAGAAACACAAACAAACAAATGTATTCCTAATACTTTTATGTTTTTCTCAGCATTTAGTTTCCTTCTCCCTTACCCCCATCAAAAAACGTATGAGTGAACAGTGCTGCCCCCGCTCCAATCAAATGGTTACCTGTAAGAACTTACAGAGTTATTCACTAAAGTAAGAATTCAAAGTGAATTCACATTTAAGACTAAAGTAGTTGAACTAGAAACATAGCAGACTTAGAGAATGTCTCCAGTTTGGCTATTTTTCCCTTGAATTTGATATTCACTTTGAATTCACTTTAAATACTCACTTAAGTGAATAACCATGTTAGTTTATTTCTCTTCTCACAGCAGAAGTGCCTTTAGTGGCTGTCAGCCATTAGAGGTGTATTTACCCTGCAATGTAAGCATTGCTGTATCTAATAAAGGAATACTATAGGGTCAGGAACACAAACATGTATTTCTGATCCTATAGTGTTAAAACCACTATTTATGTATCTCCCCCTGAAACTCATCTTATATATTTTTTAAAAAAAATTATATAAACTGCACAAATGTATTTCATGGAGATGTATTGACCTTTTTTTATAAGTATTCAATGGAATATTCCAAAAGAAATTAAGTAAATAACAGAAATAAATATCCATCTTTGAATTTTCCTTTAGAGTTTTATTCCATGACCTTCAGAAAGGTATAGAAGCGTCAATCAATAATCAGACTGTTCAGGAATCGAGAAAGCACCGGTACACAGTTTATAATGAATGGGAAAAGGTATGGTGAGGATGATCAAATGTTGATGTAATTTTTCATTTTTCATTTCTGGGTTTAGTTTGGAGATTCAGGGCAAATGATTTTAATGCAATTATCTTTAATACACTAGCTAGCACAGTTTCCTGTCATATTTTATGTCAGTCTGAAAACTGTTATTTTTCCTGGCTGTTTTATATGTTTCAAAATATATCGACATACAGCATATGCTTCTCTTACAACATTTTAAAGAAATACTATAGGCCAGTGGTTCCCAAGCCAGCCAGTACGCATGGGCCACCAACAGTCCAGGAATTTTGTATTTCCCTGTTTTATTCCAAAAGAGATATTGACAAAACCTTAAATGTTGGTGGGACTTTAGGACTGGTTTGGGAACCACTTCTATAAAAATCCAGACCACTTCATCTCATTGAAGTGGCCTGCGTGTTGTGTCCCTGTCCCCTAAACTCTGCCATAAGGCCCACTCATAAGTCCACTTATATGTTCCACCCACCCATGAGTTCGCTCACAGGGAGTGGAGTGTGTAGGGGATTTGTTATGTGTTATTGTAGAGGATCTAATATGTGTGCTTATGGTATGTAGTGTATAGGGATACCAGTTTGTGTAGGTGATGCAGTGTGTTTGTGTGTAGTGGAAGCAGTGTGTATTTGTGTATAAGGGATGTATTATGTGTTTCTGGTTGTGCGTAAGGGATGCGCTGTGTGAATCTGTGTCTGTATGCATAAGGGATGCAAGGTGTGTGTCTGTATGTGTGTGCATTGAGTGTAAGAGATGCATTGTGTTTCTGTGTATATGTAAGAAAAGCAGTGTGTGTGTTTGCATGTGTATGTAAGGGTTTGCATTGTGTGTTTCTGTGTATGTGTGCAAAGGATGCATTGTCTTTGTGTGTAAGGGTTGCATTGTGTGTGTGTGTAATGGATGCATTGTGTGTTTCTCTGTGTGTAAGGGAAGCATGCTGTGTTTCTGTGTGTGTAGGGATGCATTGTGTGTTTCTGTGTATGTATAGGGATGCATTGTGTGTGTGTGTGTGTGTGTGTGTGAAAGAGCCCCCTGTCCTATAGAGCTGTCCCTTCTGTCCCTTAGAGCTCTCCCCAAAATCCTCCCCTCTGCCTGTGATACAATTACCTTACACAATGGGTAATGTAATTATCACAGGCAGAGAAATACAGTTTTTCCCTCTTCTTCTTACCCCCTCTTCTTCTTCTTATCCCCCTCTTTTTCTTATCCTCCTTCTTTCTCCCCCCTCCCCCTCTTCTTACTTCCCCTCCCTCTTCTTATTTTCTCCCCTCTTCTTACTCCCCCTTCCTCCCTTCTACTCTCCCCTCCCTCTTCTTACTCCCTCCCTCTTTTCTCTTACCTCTCCTCCCCTTCCCAGAAGGCAGGCAGAGCCCTCTCTCCTGAAGGGAATTTATCAGAGGCATGAGGTGTGATCTCCTGTCCAGTTGGTACAGGAAACTGAAACTCCTGTTCCGTGCGGAGTTTCTGTTTCCTGTACCCGGCCGGACTGACAGGAAGTGCACACTCAGTGTTCACCTTCCTATCACTCCGGCCGGGCAGTCTCAACCATTTGCATTTCTAAAGGGCTCTGATTGGCTGCTGATTGCAAAGAAATCTCTGACATCAGAGGGCTGGTCTGCAACTCACTTAATCAGGGAGGAGCCAGCCGTAAGATTGACAGGTTAGCTAGTAGTGTTGGCCCAGTTAACCCAGCCCCAAAATATCTTGCTCTTACTTGTCATAGTTTTTTCATTATAGCTTCTTCTTATACCTGTTTGTGTGTCATTTTAGATTGCTGAGTGGACTGGCAAAATAGTTGCTAAATATCCTAAACTAGTGACTCGGCTTCATATCGGTTGTACCGGTGAAGGACGCCCTATGTATGTCCTAAAGGTGAGAAATGGCGGTTGTATGTTAGAAATATAAGATGATTTTAAAAAATAGGCATTAAAAAAAAAAATCACAAAAGCTTATTCACTAAAATGTGAATTGTCAGGAATTTTAAGTACATTTAAAATTTTAGCCCCCAAAAAAAGCTAAACTTAAAATGCTCCTTCAGTTTAGCCTTTTTGGCTTAAAAGTTAAATTCAGTTTGAAATCACTTTGAATTCCCGATAATTCACACTTTTACAAATAAGCTTTAGAGATAGCTAATTGTATTCATGAAATTGTATGGATGGGTTATGAAAGTAATCGAAAATAAATAATGGGAAAAGATCCTGAAGTCATTCATAGTGACTGATAATTAAACCAGAGATTATATTAGACAGTCTGGCACTGGAGATGTACCTTTTAAAGTTCTATTAATATTAATATTTCTATTGCAATATATGCACAGCATAGCAACTCTCCATACTGAAATAGAAGTTAACCTGTAAAGATTTTGAAGTAAAGATTTGTACTTGGTTTTTGATGTTGCATAATGCTGGGTGACTTAAAATACATTACCTTTTTCTCCTGCATGATTAGATTGGAAAACCAAGTGGAAAATCAAAAGCGGTTTTCATGGATTGCGGAATACATGCTCGGGAATGGATCTCTCCTGCATTCTGTCAGTGGCTTGTTAAAGAGGTCAGGAACAACTTTTACACTCGTACTTTTCATAACTGTACCTTTACAATTTTACATATGGCAGGAAAGCACACTTACCTCCAATGAAATACAGTGCATTGTAGTGTGTTCACTGAGAGATTCATAAGTGGAATGTGTGGTGAACAAGTAGACACAATTCTTGTGCATCAGGACTTTAAGGAAACATGAGGCATTTATTAAAAGTATGAAAAGTAGAGCAGAGTCTGTAACTTATTCTCAAACTTCGAATTGTACCATATGTGGCTTTTTTTTTTTTTAAACACTTGTGTCTGTAGACAGTCTCCATTTTTAAGTTGAATGCACCTGGACCAACTCTAGTTTATAGATGAAGACAAAGGAGTTTGTAGTGATTTGCAAAGCAGCTGCAGGGAGAAAGAATTAAAAACACTGTTACTGGTTGGATTAACAGTAGGAATATTTTTTAATCTGATAGTCACTTTAATCATACAGGTGCATTTGACATTAATGATATAATATGCCCTGGATACATAGGCTTTGTTTTCTGAGCCACTATAATTTGCACACAAAGGCATGATATCTTCAAATCATAACAAGAAAGTGCAGAACTAGATTAGATGCTGGATGCAATTAATTCCTCCTACAACTTTTTCGCGGATATTATGAGAGCAGTAAGGATGAGCGTACCTGCGCTCCATGACCAAGCTGTAGCATGATAATAACTCTTTTTAGAGTTGAAATATTGATTTGTGCGATTCAATAGATCTGCTTGTGGGGAAACCATTCCTGAGTGTGTGGTACCCTCTGATGTCCATCATAAAGCAGTGCCACGATGAAAGAAAGCCTAGCACCATTAAGGTGATATGGGCTATGACTGCCTTGTGTGTCTGCCTTGGTGGACAGTTATGCAAGGCAGTTGTGGGTTGGCTGTATATTGTATAATTTTGGTGTTTGGAAAAACTATAACTGTTGCTACGTCCCACCACTTCTCCTCTTGGTTCCTGGGCAACACATTGCCTTCAGCTGTTGTCCCACCCACCCTCTCCTAATTCTTTGTTCTGCTCTTTCTTCACTATTACTCTCCTCTACCTACTTGCTTCTTCCTGTTTTCCTTTCTTTCTCCTCCTCCCCTTTTCTTTTGTGTACTTTGTTTTCTTTTTGCTAAATTATTGTCACTACTGCAGAGTTTACCCTGCCCAGCGCTTGAAGAGATAGAGAGTAGTAGTCGATAAGTTAGAGGGTTGGGAGAGGGATTTTCCAGTCACGTTGCAAAGATGGGAACCAAACTCTGGTAATCTAATAACATCCTGTCAGGGCGGCGTCCTCCACCTGGCATTTGTTAGTCATATACGTTACTTATGTGATATTTAAATGGTTAATCCATGCACCATGACCACTTAATGGATGTAAAGTGGTCATGGTGCCTGTAGCCTGTATGTGCAGAGTTTCACTTTGAAACACTGCACATGCAGAGAATAATCTCTTAGCTGCTGGAGGTGTAATTCAACCTCCTGCACCATCATTACCCAGTCCAGAACAAAGTTCCAGGCTGGATAATGACAGGTCTGTGCAAAATTGGCACATGAATTGCAAACACAGAGCATGCTGATGCCAGGCAGCTAATGGTGGCAAGCCTCCCCCTACATTAGGCCTCTGTCCTCTACTCAGTCCCATCCTCCCTGACCTCTTTCCCCTTCCAGTGGGAACAGTTGATTGAACGGAAGTGATTTAGTGTTTTATGAAGTAACCCTGTAAATAAAGCTTTGGCCTAGCTATTTTTCCTAATGTTGACTTTTTAGTAAGGTTTGGTTTGCAGTCATGCTGTAAATATCCAATGGCGATATAAGTTCACAATTGTCATGACAAAATTTCAATTTTCTTTTTTTATCAGTTAACTAAAGGGTATTCAAAGGGCAAAGCCATCCATAAACTACTGAATGAGCTCACCTTCTACATACTTCCTGTGCTGAACGTTGATGGTTATGTATATTCATGGGTGAAGGTAAAGTAACAACAAACTTGTCACAACTCTTTTGAAGTAGTTCGACCCTTTTGTAGTTGTTTTTCACATAAATAATATAAATAGTAGACTCTGAGCCAAAATGTTCTTGAATCACGGACCAACTGAGCTGCCCAATGTTAGCATGTTTTCGTGATTCTGAATTCTACACATGGCACCAAAAAAGGTGATTAATGGCTAGTGGACAGTGTATAAATGTTGATTTATTCACAGATCTAGTGAGAAGTGAGCTGTTTAGGAAAAAAAAGATCAGAAAATAACATTTATATACTTTATATAAATATAGGTCTATGTACTAGTCTTATAAATATAGAATTATAAACTTCTGTTTTTCCCTCTGTCGGCTACTTTTTGACACTCGATCTGTGAACAAAACTTTCCCATCAGTGTATTGCAAAATGTATTGCTAATTTTATGTATATACATATTGCAGCACATTGGTCCATTTTCAAGCCTTTTTTGTTCTGCTGATTCAATTCGCAAACTGGAATTTGCCAAGCCAAACTTTCACATGGTCAATATTTGGGTGTCCTGAAACATTTTCTATTTTCAGAAAAAGGATTTGGCTGAGTCTAATTTTGTTGCTGTGCACAAGGTTTTTAGAGTTAGGATGTTATGACCAGTGGAATATATGGCAGTATATGTATCACATTGTACAATTATACAGTAGGTTATATAATAAACTATACAAAAAGATAAGTCCTGCACTCACTCCAATCACTGGGCGGCAGCAATGACTACAGTACACATCAGCCCCAATATATAGTAAAAACCAAAGAAAAACAAGTTACCTGTGCTCTCTCCTTAATCCCTATGTATTTTTAAACAAATGGAGGTTTTTTAGTTACCTCCAATGTCCATGAGAGGATAAGCCCACCTGCCAACGTCAAGGCAGACCCCCCCAGGTGGGTCCTAATTCTAACCATTCACCTTGCTTCCTTGAGCTTCTGGCAAAGATCTCTAATGAGACAAAAAGGGGTATTTTTTTATATACACCCCTATATATTAACCCTTAATAAACTAGTTATTAACATGAATAGCTTCAAAATATAGCAGTAGGCTAGATGTAGTGAGTTGTTTTCACACACAAGCAGTGAAAGGTTTTAAAAGGTTAATTTGCAAACACGTCTCAAACATTTGTGGTTAAACAATAATGTAACTGCAACTTGTGGTCATAGAGCATAATTAGAGGTATATTTACCAAAAAAGTGGATGAAAAAAGCAAGGTCTTGCATTCCTCGTTTAAATAAGTTGGCTGTTTTCAAAGAAATCTTCCCTATAGCATCCATATTGGGCCCTTCATGAAAAAAGATTTTTGGCTGAAACACTTCATGACAGGGAAAGAGAATAAGACCTTCTCGGTTTGTGTTAACATTCAGATTTTTCATCTACTTATTGTTTATTTAGTACAATCCAATATGTGTTCTGAGAATTCATTTATTACATTACAATGTATAGTATATGTCATTTTTTGCTTTTAACCAACTTTCTTTTAAATCAGAATCGTATGTGGCGTAAGAATCGTTCCCCTGTACCAGATTCTAATTGTTTTGGCGCTGATCTAAACAGGAACTTTAATGTATCATGGTGCGGTAAGAAAGCCACTACTTTAAGAATCACAGCCAAACCCTTACTTGGAGTAATAAGAGTCAAGGTCCACTTATATAGTTTTGGAGTTATTTGCCATAAAGCACATGTGACAGGAGTAACACACAGAGCTCCACACAGAGCTCCATAAGGTTAAATATGGTGACAATAGAATAGGTTTCAAAAATCCATTTGTGGTAACACCTTTTTTGGTGGCACTACTTATCAAATCAAGCCCTCTGGTGGTCACTCTAACTATATTAACTATATGACTAAACTTTTACTTTCACTATAGTGTAATAACCATTTTCTGTCTAGTATACTACTTACTAGACTTTATTAAGTTACGAACTGCAATCTGTGATTGTCTAAATTAGGAACTGCCATATAGACTGCCTTTGCAGTGGATGAGCATGTTTGTTTTATTTGTGATTTGGAATTCTGCTCATGATGCCAAAAAAGGAGATGATTGTTGGGAAAAAATATGATTGATGGCTAAGGGACAGACTCTAAATACTGATTTTATTCACCGATCAATTGAGAAGTGACTAATATGGTATGAAATTTCTCCTATCAGTGTACCGCAAAATATATACATGATATCTATATTAGACACTAACGCATTTCTCTGAGAAAGTGATGCACAGACTCTAGACATGTGTAGCAGTGAAATTTTCGTTTCGTACGAATTATTTCGTACTAAATAACAATTTGATTAGTCGATCCCGAATTTCGTCCACAAACCATTCATTTTCGACCGAAATTCGTTAAAAAATCATTTGTTTTTTTATGAAAACAGTAATGCATATTTGCAAAAAAAAGCAAGAAGGGAGCCGGCAGTGCTACTATCTCCCTCCTTGTACCATGTGGGGGCATGTGAGGGGATATAAGCTATGCCAGATCCCCCCTTATTGGACTAGTGACTGGGCAGCTAGTAATTTAAAATTTGTTTAGGCGAAATGCCCGTACTTGTGGCATTTTGGCGGTATATAAGCAGTGCCAGGTCCCCCCTTATTGCACAAGTAGTTTTGCACTAGTAGTTTTAAATGAAAGTGAGCAGCCACTGGCTAGGGGCATGCGGGATGGGGGTATGCGGGATGGGGGTATGTGAGTAGGGGCATGCGGGATGATTTAACCTTCCTTTTATAAATATGGGGGTCATAGTGACCCCCATAGGTAAATGCAGAAGGGGGGTTGAATGGTTAATGTTACAAGGAGGGAGTTGGTAATGCTGCCGGCTCCCTTCTTGCTTTTTTTTTTTCGCATGTGCATTGCTGTTTTCATCAAAAACAAATGATTTTTTTACGAATTTTGGTCGAAAACTAATGGTTTGCGGACGAAATTCGGGAACGACTAATGACATTGTTATTTAGTACAAAATCATTCGTACGAAATGAAAATTTCACTGGTGCACATGTAGAGTCTGTGCATCACTTTCTCAGAGAAATGCATTAGTGTCTAATATATATATCGTGTATATATTTTGCGGTACACTGATAGGAGAAATTTCATGCAATAAAAGACACTTCTCAATTGATCGGTGAATAAAATCACTATTTAGAGTCTGTCCCTTAGCCATCAATCATATTTTTCCCAACAATCATCTCCTTTTTTGGCGCCATGAGCAGAATTCCAAATCACAAATAAAACAAACATGCTCATCCACTGCCTAGTCACTAGTAGTTTTGAATGACGATTTAGGTGACATGCCCTTACTCACGGCATGCAGCGAGTAGGAGCATGCGAGAGATGCTAACCTCCCTTTTATTAATATGGAGGTCATAGTGACCCCCATAGGTTAATGTGGGGAGGGGGTATGTTTATTACCAGGAGGGAGCTGGTAGCGCCGCTGGCTCCCTCATTGCATTGTTTTTCTTTTTTTACTCATGCGCAGTGTGTTTAACAAATGAGAGAACTGAAACCAAAAGGCAAGGCATTCAACATTTGCCCTTTCGTTTAGTTTCTTTTTTGTATATAAGACTTTCCTTTACGTTTCGGTAAACGAATACGAAAAAACACAAATTTTCGTATGAAAAAACACGAATTTGCGTACAAAATCGTGTTCGTACGAAAACGAATGCACATGTCTAATAGACTCAAATAAATTAACATCTCCTACATCGTGCTCCCCTTGGTGTACTGAGCTGTATGTAGATTTGAAAGAATAAAGGCATTCATTTTCATGAAGTTCATTTTACACTTTTATACGTATTGTTTTCTGCAATGAGTACACGAGTAAGTCTATAAAATTTGTAGAAGGGGGCAGAAGGGGGGTTGAATGGTTAATGTTACAAGGAGGGAGTTGGTAATGCTGCCGGCTCCCTTCTTGCTTTTTTTTTTTCGCATGTGCATTGCTGTTTTCATCAAAAAGAAATGATTTTTTAACAAATTTTGGTCGAAAACTAATGGTTTGCGGACGAAATTCGAGCAAAGATTCAATAAAAGAGGGTAATCAAGATGAACAAATATATAAGTAATATTAGGCTGCTTCACACTAACAAGAGCAACTTAATCTAAAGATATCAAACCAAGAAAATATGTAGTGTGAATACTCCTATATAATAAACGATATATATATATGGTGTTTACTTTATTAAATACTCCCAGGACACAAAAAATAGAGCATAAAACATGAAATGACACTTAAGCTTAATGTAGTATTTTAAATGCACCATATAAGGTAACTCCATCTAAAATGTCACAATCATTCTAAAAATAGTTACCAATAGTGTTACCAATAGTAACTATACAGCAATGTAGAGTAAAAAAAGGTGGCTTGTGTACTAAGTGGTGAATAAAAAATGCTAAAAGTAAGATGTGTAGAGCATACAAAAACACCATAAAAAAGGGATAAACAGATCAAATTCAGCAGTATAAGTATAAAACCACCAAAAAGATATGGGTAGAAAAAAGACAGTAGGACTGTGTCTATAAAAAAAAAATACATCCTTTGTAAAGTGTCTATGGAGATTCAGTTCCACCATATGGACATATTGCGTCAAGCCCACCACTACTTCCAAGTACCCAAATATCAGTGGGTCCTACACTAATTCCAACGGAGGGATCACTCTCATGAAAGAATAGTGTCCTAACACAACCATCCTCTCTACTAATGGAACTATTAATAGACTTAAGTTTAGAAGGTGCCAAATATTTTTAAGATTCCTATGTTTTCTAAAGATGACCTTGGGGCTCTCTGAATAATAAATCTAAGCCAAGGTTCCAATTTAAGAAATTATCACACTCCCTTTCCCTTATTGGACTTAAAGTGGCACTACAGGCACCCCGGCACCCAGACCACTTCAGCTAATTGAGGTGGTCTGGGTGCTGTGCCCCTATTGCACTTCGTGCTGCAATGTAAAACATTGCAGTTCCAGAGATCTGTAACAGACTTTTTGTTCGTTATCTGATGCTAAATGTCCTCATGGACCTCCAGCATCAGATTTTACCCATATGAAAGCATTGAACAATGCTTTCATATGGGGAGGTTAATGCACGCGCATTGGCCTCCTCATTGGCAATGGCCGCGATCATTAGACCTCCTCAGAGGAAAGCATTATTCAATGCTTTTCTACGGGGAAAATCTGACGCTGGAGGTCCGTGAGAACATCCAGCGACAGATAAAGGACCAAAAGTCAGTTTGGTTTCTGGAAGCCCTCTAGTGGCTGTCTGTTAGACAGCCACAGAGCGCAGACTTAGCGTTGCAATGTAACATTGCAGTTCTCCGAAACTGCAATGTTTTACATTGCAGCACTAAGTGCAAAAATGGCACAGCACCCAGACTAATTCAATTAGCTGAAGTAGCCTGGGTGCCTACACTGTCCCTTTAACATAAGTTATAAGTGATTTTCATTGTTTTCAGTGATCGGTGGTGTGATTCCTAGAGAAATTACAGTTCTAGTTTAAAATTTAAATTAGGGCAATTCCAGCTGATAGTGGTAAAGTTTATATTGTGGAAGGACAGAACCGATACAAACAAGTATTATCCAGGTATATACTGATATAACCACTACGGCCAGAGATGAAGGGTATGTTTTATTAATTTGATGGTATGAAAATGGATATAAAGTTCATGAATCTCACTCATAGTCTACTGTGTTCCGTGCTAGGAGAAGTTGGATTCAGTCTGTATGCTTGGCATTAACATGAAAATCTATGGTCATCTGAGGCTTCACATGTTTGACTGAATCGGGGTTCTAAAAGTCCACCTAGAAAACCAAAGTTTGTTTAGGTTATTATTCACATAATATACAGAGGGACATCGGCAGTAGATTCAGTTAAGTAGCTGAAGTGGTTTTTACCCCTACAGCGACATGAGATGGGGGGTGGGAGGGGGGCACTGCAGGATCCTGCAGTGCCAGGAAAACAGGTTTGTATTCCTGGCACCGGAGAGTCCCTTTAATGAGTTTAGTTCTATGCATATCCATGGCTTTTGTATAGGCTACTTGGACCAACTTAGGGGGATATCCACGTAAGCTCAAGATTAGATTTTTTTTTTAATCTTGGGGAGCTAAGAGAAAATTGGTACATCCCGGGAGGTGGATAGAAGTTACGTCCCTCTACTATGAACCACATCAATGAGTGCACGTAAATCCTTGGCAATGAGACAACTCCCTATAGCAATCCTTATCCCATAGGATTCTTCTTGCTTCCATGAGAAAGTCCTGTCTATTTAACAGAACTATCACCCCACCCTTATCTGCCCCTTTTACAACATTCTTGTTCATTCTTAAACTTTTTAGGGCACCTCCTTCCTCTCTCTCCAAATTATTTACAGCGCGGCCGGGCCCCCTCTGATGATGTCAGATGCTGGGAGGAAGTGACTGCCCCGGTCACACCTCCTAGCAACCACCAGGACCCGTGCGGGAGGAAGGAGAGGAAGTCAGAGTGGGAACTCTGACTCCCATCAACCTGAGCCACTGGACCCCAGGAAAGTCACCCTCCTGCACCTAAAAGGTAGGTCATAGGAGGGTGACTAAAATATTTTGCATGTGTGTGTTAGTGTATGTGTGTTAGTGTATGTGTGTGTCTGTATGTGTGAGTCTGTATGTGTGTCTGTATGTATGTATGTATGTCTGTCTGTGTATGTGTCTGTATGTGTGTGTATGTATCTGTGTGTATGTATCTGTGTGTGTCTGTATGGGGTGGCGGTGGGGAGGCCCCATGGATCAGTTATGCACCGGAGCCCCATGGATTGTGTGTACGCCACTGCACACACACACATACAAACACATAGACAGACATATACACACACATATACATACAGACTTTATTCATACAGACACACATACACATATACACAAAATGTTTCAACTATCCTGGGGTCCAGTGGTGGCTCAGCCTAATGGGAGTCAGAGTTCTCACTCTGACTCCCTCGTCCCACGCGGGCTCTGTGTGATTGCTAGGAGGAGTGACGGGGGCTGTCACTTCCTCCCAGCGGCTGACATCATCTCAGGGGGCCCAGTCGCGCTGTTAAATCGCCGCAGCGCTGAAAGCTGGTCCCAGCTGCGACCGCGGTAGTTCCACCAGTGTTTATCAGCTAGAGGGAAAAAGGCATGTTAAGACGTGAGAAGATGTTATCATTCACCACCCTCAGTGCATCCACATTCTGTGTCCCTTCCCCTTGATCATTTAAAAAGGGACATCAATCATGATCTGACATGATCTTATCGTGAGGATTGTTAAAAAAAACTGGGGCAATTCTCTAGGCTATTTGCCCTTTTTATGTTAAAAGTCCTGGTTATTGTTAGTTTCCTGATAAAATAATTAGGATCTTTGAATAGATCAAATATCACAGGATTCCTCAAGGGAGCAAAATTCAACTTCAGCTAGTTTCAGGGTGTAAGACGAAATAGTAAAGATACCTTTCATGGAAGGCACCTTATCGTGTTTTGGATAGATATCCCCTTCTTTGTGTTCCCTTATGGGGGGATCCCTCTTTCTGCAAACTGTTTTTGTGTTTATAAACAGTGGAAAAAGGTTTGGAGGTGCTGGGTAATTCCACCCCTAAAAAAAATCTCTCTATAGAAACTATTGGAGCCCTAGTTTTGAGGCGTGCCCCGAGATTATTGGTCAGCCTACACTCAGAATTGCCCCTAACCGTGCTCACAGGACACAAATGACTGTGTAACCATAGTATGGGAATACGATTAGGTTTCTCAATCTGGGATATCTTGTGGATTCTCCTATTTTTAGGAGTAGGCACATTGTTCTTTCTATAGTTATGCATTGCATTGCTTTGCACAACTTCCACATAATATTTTGTTGTTTTCCTATCCTTATCCTTGAATGCTCTATCAGTGAAAGTATTTTTTTAGAGGGAATATTTTGCCTCTTGGGGTTATTCTTCACAAAGAGTTACTAAATTCTTCGTCCTTTGCCAATTACAAATTTTCACACATTTCTGGACCATTCTCTGCAGCATCACTTTGTTTATCATCGTATTTAGGATCCGTGGTGGGGGCCCTCCACAGAAAGGTATGACAGGCCTGTTGTTTTTTTTTTTTTCTACCCATATCTTTTGGTGATTTTATTCTTACACTGATAATTAAATACTACATTAAACTTCAGTGTCATTTTATGTTTTATGCTCTATTTTCTGTGTCCTGGGAATATTAAATAAAGTAAACACTATACGTGTATACTTATTTTGTTTATTATTTAGGAGTAGAGTTGAGCAAAACCGGACTGTAAAGTTCGGGTTCGTACCGAACATTAGGTTTTTTGGACCCCGCACCCGAACACGGACATATCACTGTATGTTCGGGTTGGAGTTCGGTGTTCGGCGATTTAATGGAGCTTTTGAAAGGCTGCAGGGCTTTCGTGTGCCCTTAGAAGTCATTACAACCATGCCTACGAATGGCATGACTGTGATTGGCCAGTGCAGCATGTGACCCAGCCTCTATATATAAGCTGGAGTCACGTAGCGCCGCACGCACATGAGGTCTTATTAGTGTAGGGAGAGGGAGAGGATGCTGCTGCTGTGAGGGACAGCTTAGGAAAGAATTCTTCAAACTAGTACATTAGTGGGGTGCACTTCATATCGGAGAGTCAAATAGAGCTTCAAATACCGCGGTTACATCGGAGTTTTAAGAAGTAAATTTTTTTGGGTGCTAAATAGTACATTAGTGGGGTGCACTTCATATCTGAGAGTCAAATAGAATCGTCAAATACTGCTGTCACATTGCAGTTTTAAAACTTGAAATTTTTGGGGTGCTAAAAAGTACATTAGTGGGGTGCACTTTATATCTGAGAGTCAAATAGAAGCATCTAATAGTGTGCTTACAGCGCCGTGGTAAACATTCTAATTGTTTTGCTGCTAATCTGCTAAATAGTACATTTTAGGGCCTGCTCTTCATATCTGAGAGTCAAATCGAAGCGTAGCTTTGATTCAAATTTACTACATCGGTCACTTGTAATATTGTTTCACACCTACAACACTTGTTACTCAGATCTAAGTGATAGAAAACAGATTGATATTTTCTACACTAGAAACTACCAGATAACAAGCTGCTATATTTAAACCAGTTATCAATAGCTAAGAGGTACTAATCTGCTAAATACTACATTTTGGGGCATGCACTTCATATCTGAGAGTCAAATAGAAGCATCTAATAGTGTGCTTACAACGCAGTGGTAAACATTCTAATTGTTTTGCTGCTAATCTGCTAAATAGTACATTTTGGGGCCTGCTCTTCATATCTGAGAGTCAAATAGAAGCATCTAATAGTGTGCTTACAGCGCAGTTGTAAAAATTCTAATTTTCTTGGTGCTAATCTGCTAAATAGTAAATTTTGGGGCCTGCTCTTCATATTTGAGAGTCAAATAGAAGCATCTAATAGTGTGCTTACAGCGCAGTTGTAAAAATTCTAATTTTCTTGGTGCTAATCTGCTAAATAGTACATTTTGGGCATGCTCTTTATATCTGAGAGTCAAATAGAAGCTTCTTATAGTGCACTTACAGTGCAGTTGTAAAAATTCTTATTTTCTGGGTGCTAATCTGCTAAATAGTACGCTTTGGAGCCTGCTCTTCATATCTGAGAGTCAAATAGAAGCGTCTGATAGTGCGCTTAGAGCGCAGTTGTAAACATTCTTATTGTTTCGATGCTAAACTGCTAAATAGCACATTTTGGAGCGTGCATTTCATATCTGAGAGTCAAATTGAAGCGTCTAATAGTGCGCTTACAGCGTAACTTTGGCCTTCCCGCTCACCGCCTCATGAAACTGTGCGAGCAGCAGCAAGCAATAGTGGAGTTTCAGCTGCAGCATGCACGTGGCTCTGCACCAGACTTCCCTCCAATTGATCAGAGTTAAAGGATTTCAAGTGGACTCATTACAATTACAGGGCCTCTAAAGAGTCCTGTATTGTTATTTGTCATCAATACCTTCCCGCGTCGGGAGTGGGTCATTTGCGCGCCTGCTGCCTTCCTTGCATGTGGTAGCCGTTTCTCAGGGTCCCTGGATGGAATGGAACCCTGATTCCCTGTTACCCGTGGTCACCATGGTAGGCACAGAAACTGCATCGAAAGTTTATATGGATGACATCCAAATGCAAAGTCGCCGCCACGGGGATGTGCGATTGGCCCGAGGTTCTCTAGAGTCAACAAAGTGCCTGCGCAACTATAATGTCAACAGCTACTCTGCGGAACAGAGTTGTCTTTTTTTATATGTCCCAATATTTTGGGGACTACCCCAATTAAAATATATATATATATATATATATATATATATATATATAAAAACAGTGTTGGCTACCTCATCCTCCTCCTCCACCGCCACGGTCATCGCCTCCTCAACCTGTGGGTCACTTAATGTAAACTAGGTACACATTAGCAGAGGCTTGTGAAGGCCTTTTCTCCATGCATCAGGAGTTGAGCATTTCTCCATGCATCAGGACTGCAAGAAATGAACCGCAGGCCGCAAATGTTTATTTATTTGTATGTCCCAATATTTTGTGGGCTACCACAATTAACAAAAACATAAAATACAGTGTTGGCTACCTCATCCTCCACCGCCACAGTCACCGCCTCCTCAACCTATGGGTCACTTAGTATAAACTAGGTACACATTAGCAGAGGCTTGTGAAGGCCTTTTCTCCATGCATCAGAAGTTGAGCATTTCTCCATACATCAGGACTGCAGAAATGCACCGCAGGCCGCAAATGTTACTTTATTTGTATGTCCCAATATTTGGTGGGCTACCACAATTAAAAAAACAAAAAAACATAAAATACAGTGTTGGCTACCTCATCCTCCTCCTCCACCGCTGCTTCCACCTACAGCGCCACGGTCACCGCCTCCTCAACCTATGGGTCACTTAGTATAAACTATGTACACAATAGCAGAGGCTTGTGAATGCCTTTTCTCCATGCATCAGGAGTTGAGCTCAGTTTGAACAATGAAAGAGAATACCCTGCATTCCAACCCTCTCTCAAATGAATAATTCTGGTGATCCTCCTGACAACCATGCTTTAGATTTTGATTTATGTTCTTCCAAAGCTAAAATCAAAGATTCCATCTAGTGCTATTTCATGGCTCAACTGTATTTTTAATTTTTATGTTATTTTAAGTGATTTCCCTATCCACATTTGTTTTTAGGGCACTTGTCCTACTCTTGTCCTACCCCATTTTACTTGCTTTTACAGCTCTCTAGCCCTTTCAAGGAGTTTTTTAGAGGCATTTTGTGCCCAAAAGTTCGGGTCCCCATTGACTTCAATGGGGTTTGGGTTTCAGGGTCAAGTTCAAGACCGAACCCGGACTTTTTTTCAAAGTTCGTCCGAACCCGCTGGACCCGAACACCCAGGTGTCCACTCAACTCTATTTAGGAGCACTCACACTACATATTCTCTTAGTTTGATATCACATTTGTAGTGTTGAAATTTATATAATCAATATTTTTATACGTGCACCCTGTAATTTATATTTTTGTATAGAAAGCAGATGATATACAGTGTCTCATTTCTACAATGAGATTTTACACTTAATAAATATTGCATCTTAATATATATATTAGTCCTGGAGCATCGATTTTCTTGTGCTATATTTATTTGGAGTATCAATGTGTAAATATGGGAGTCCATTTATGTGTAAAAATCAGTGTGTAAATATGGGGGTGTATTTCTGTGGCGAACCGTTGCATAAATGTGAGGTGCATTTCTGTGGCTAGACAGTTTGTGAATGTGGTTTTTATTTCTGTGAATTGTAAATAAGTTTCCCCCTGGACAACTATGGAAGGGGGGGCATGACTACTGCCCAGGCTTGTGGACTGGATTAAAGGTGAAACAAATGTTGCAAATTGAAGGGTTTGGTGGAGAGGGAGAGGGAGCAGACTTACCAGTCGGCAGGATCAGTTGAGGGCTCCTGACTGTTTTCTGGCTGACTGTACCCTGAGAAATAAGCAAACATCATCCATTAGCTCAAATTCCCAGCAGTTTTCCCCTTTCTTAACACTTGCTGGCACTTTCTCCCTTCCTTGTTCTTATGGCTGTAAGGATTGCCCAGTGACTGACCTGCAGAGACTTCTGCAGTCCTATCTGGAGTCACACGACCAGAGTGCCCTAGACTCCCTTGTTTGGGGTGTGAGGACCATGGCTAGTCCAGCAGAGGATGCAGAAACCGGTGGGAGCGACGGACCTGGGGGACGGAGGGACAGAAGATCGAGGCCTCCATCAAGCTTATCCTCCAGCTCGGTGTGGCAAAGAGATCAGAAGAGACAGATGATTTGGGATGGCAGTGGGGGCCTGGCCATGCCCACGGAGCAGCCATCGATGTCCAAGAGACGACGGAGTAGGGGTGGAGATGTCAATGAGGTGCAGACCCAAGATGGCGTTGGGAGCAATACGCTTCTCTTCTGGTCCAGCAGGAAATTAGGTCATCGTGCATGCCACGCAGCTCGCGCACGCCGGATGTCAATGTCATCGCACAAGGCGAGTACATGACGTTGTCACGCAGAATAGCGCGGCCATCGAAGGTCTTGCGTTCCACGCTGGATTTTATGGAGATAGGAAAAAAAGGAACTCCAGGAACGGATTGCGTTCAGGCCTGGTGGCTGGCTACGGATCGGCAGTCACCACTTCTCTGTCAGACAGTTCCAGTTTGGATGAGGAGGCCTCGGTGGTTCCTGCTCAGGTTCCTCAGGCAGCCAACCATGAGTATTGCACCAGCGCATAGGACACACTGCTGGGCCCATGGGTGGGTGAGAGGGATCTCTGGGTATTGGGCCTGGGTTTCAGAGTCAGGAGGTGCTGAGTTTCCTTAAGGCAGTGCTAGATAGGCTTCCTGGGGTTGGTCCTCTCTCTTCCTCTGCTCTTTCCCCCCTTCCTGCCCAGTCCCTGAGCCATAGTAGGAGTATGGAGGGTGTGCTCCCAGGGGTTCACCGGGTTGCGAATTGTCCCCATTAGGGATGCATTTGTCGCTGGACATCAGCATTGTTCGGGTTCTTAGACCTGATTTAGGAGGTTTATAAGATATATTGGGGTCAATGCTGGTTTAAGTATGACCAGCATGTATGACCAGCAATTTTTCTAAAAACTGGCAGTGAGTTGAGGCCTGAATTTTGGGATCCAGAATGGGAGCCTATGATTGCTGTTAATGACTCCCTTTCAGCCGTCCCACTATCCAGGAGCAGCCGGCGCAGAGTTCAGTGCACTGGGGGGGCAGCACAAGGGGGTTTGTTGGCTCTTTAACGAGATCCACTGCAGGTGGTATGGATCCTGCAGATTCAAACACAAATGCTGCCATTGTGGAGGAGCCCACCCTGCGTTGCGGTGCTTTAAAAAAGGCAAGCAAGGAAGTAGGTTTTCCAGATAGGACATACCTAGAGCGGAGGAAATCGGTGTGCGTGGTAAGGATGCAACCGTAGCTCGACCAGTATCCCAAGCAAATTTTGCTAGATGTCTTTTGTCAGGAATCTTACCTGATGTGGAGTCCAGTATGCAGAGATATATGCTCAACCTTACAAATAAACACAGACCAAGGTGACCAGATAAGAAGCCACCTGGCCTGTGAGTCTGTGCATGGGGGATGTGCAGGATATAGCTCCAAGTCGCAGTACAGGCAAGGACACAAGCAGGAGGATCGTCGAGGAGAAGCCAAAGTCAGAGGATGCCAGTGGTCAGGATAAATAATAAGATAAACAAGGTCAGGATCCATCTGGAGAACACTGGCTCAAGAACACAAATACAGGAACCAGAGTCAATGAACTGACACTGCCCTCAGAGAGAGGCAGTGTTTTATACCTGGCTGATTAGGCAGCTGCTTCAGGTGGACTGAGATGGACATGAGCAGTCACAGGAAAAGTCCAACCCCCTAGTGCTGGAGACATTGTCAGGTAGAACAGGGCTAGAAATACTCCATGGAATAGGAGCTGCTGGGGCTTACAGGTAGTAAAGCAGGTCTGGGACCACGTCCTGGATGTCACGGTGAGAACCATGACACGTTTTCAGTGGGTTTTTGGATACCGTTTGTTCATTCGGAATCCCCGTCGTTTGTGGGAAATTTACATTCAGTAGTTGGTGGTTGGTGGTAAGGAATTGATTTTGGAGGATAGCTTAGGAAGGAAGTTCTGTTAGGTAGAATTGCTGGGCCGTTCAACTCATTGCCCTTTCCCAGTTTATGGGTCTCTTCCCTAGGGTTGATGCCCAAGTAGGATCCGGGGGCTTTTCGCTTCATTCATCAGCTGTCCTACTTGTCAGGCGGTCCGGTGAATGATGATATTGATATTGATGAGGAGGTGTCTCGTGTCCAATATGCCTCCTTTGATCGAGTTGGTGCGGGCAGGCTGGACTGAGTGCTCTGCTAGCCAAGTCGGACATTGAGTCCAATTTTCGTTTGCTCCCGGTCCACCCTGCTGAGATGCCACTTTCAGGGGTCGTTCTTTTTTTTTATATGTGTTTGCCAATGGGTTGCGCGATTTCGTGTTCGTACTTTGAAATGTTTGCATCGTTTCTCGAATGGGTGGTTTCTCAGGTGGCAGGCCTGTCGTCGCTGACTCACTATCTGGATGTTTTTTTTGTGTGTGGGTCCGCAGGAGTCAGAGGACTGTGAGTTCGCATCGGACTTTGGAGTCCTGGTGGCGGGGGACAAGACAGTGGGGCTAGTTAGAGTTTTGTCGTATCTGGGGATGGAAGTGGATTCTTTCGTCTGCTGGAGAATAAACTGGTTCAATTGCTTCGTATGGTGGACTCGGTTAAGGGAGCCAAGAAAGTGCAACTTCATCAGTTGCAGGTCTTGTTAGGGCATTTGAATTTTGCATGTCGGGTTTTATCCATGGGCAGGGCGCTATATCAGCTGCTGTCCTTGTCGACGGTTTGGGTCAAGAAGTCTTTTCATTTTATCTATATCATTCAACGACATCAGGAAGATATACAAGTATGGAGTTCCTTTTTGGGTATGTATAATGGGCAATCGTGCTGGTTGTGGCCCGCTGTGTCCAGTGGGGATTTAGACTTATATACTGATGCGTCAGTTTCTGTTGGCTTCGGTACCTACTTTCAAGGGCAGTGGCACGCGGAGGCTTGGGAGTGACTTGTTAGGAAATTTAGCATTCTTGGAACTTTTCCCTGTAGTTGTAGCAGAGGAACTTTGGGGTAGGGAGTTTGCCAATTGTAAGGTGGTTGTTCTTACGGACAACATGATTGTGGTTCATGTGGTCAACCGCTCAACGTCTGCATCTCCTCCGGTGTTGGCACTTCTTAGGTGCTTGGTATTGCTTAGTTTGGTACGAAATGTCTGGATTGTTGTGTGTCATGTCCCTAGGGTCTTGAATGTTATAGCCGACTCTCGAGTGGCGGCTCCGGAGGCAGGAACCCCTTTCCCGTCAGACTTATGGGACCTGGTTTCCAACATTTGAGGTGGTTGGTGATGGGGTCATTCTCAGAGTCTTCATGGAAGTCCTGTGGGGCTGTGTGGTTCAGATGGTGGGAGATCGGTGCTTACAGGGACACTTCCTCGGATGCTGGTAGGTTGGAGGCGACGCTGGCCTTATTGGAATCACTTTGTGCTTCAGGTAAGTCCTCCTCTGAACGGTATTTGATGGCGCTGTCTTCTTTACTTCAGTGGTTCGGGTGGCAGGATGTGACAAAGGCATTTTGCGTGACTTGGGTTTTGAAGGTGCTGGAAGAAAGGTCGGAGGCCCGACTCTCATCGACCCATTTCCTACGGTTTGTTGTGTCGGCTCTTGGAGTTCTAATTTCATAATTAGCTACATCATTCCAATGCCACTCCATCCTACCTCTTTTACTGTGTAGCATGGCTGTTCTACATAGAATTTACCTGCATCCATACTATGTTTTTTTTTTTTTTTATGCTGCCCAGTTTGAAACTCAAAATTCTTCTTTGTAGCCACACTGTGAGAAACATAGCAGGTACATGAATTTTGTTGTGTTATCACATCTAACTGCACTACATCCATCACAAACCAGGGCTTGAGGCTGAACATATTGGCTACCAATCATAACTGGTCATGTCACATAGTAAAGTAAGGGGAGAAAAAGCATTTTGTTTTTAGCAAAGGAGTCCCTACAATTGCAGTACCTTTTAATGCTAGTATGACTAAAGGAGAGTTCTTTGATCTCCTCAACCTGCAGATGACTACCACAGGTGGGCACCCAATAGTCTGGAACCCTCAATCCACAACCAACTGCCCAGGACCACTATCCAGTATAAGCATTATATATTCTTTGTGTATATCTACAATTGTTGAATCTCTGTTTAATATTTTAAATTTTTTTATATGTGCAGATATAGGCTCATCAGATAATCCCTGTTCTAACATGTACTGTGGACCTTCTCCTGAGTCCGAGAAAGAAACCCAGAATGTAGCAAATTTTATACGCGGTCATTTAGATTCCATCAAAGCCTACATAAGTATCCACTCATACTCCCAGTTGCTCTTGTATCCTTTCGCCTATACATTTGACCTGGCTCCGAATGCAAAAGAATTGGTAAATAGAAATGTATTTATCTTACCAAGGCTTTAAGCACATGGATGTTGTTAATAGAAAAAAATGTTATATGTGCATTTATGTAATATGTTTTAAATACAGGAATTAACCACTTGGTTCATTTCAGTCATTTGAATACTAGAGGACTAGGTTGGGCAATCTAAACCAGGGATAGGCAACCTTCAGCACTCCAGATGTTGTGGGCTACATCTCCCATTATGCTCTTACAGCCATCAGGGGAGATGTAGTTCACAACATCTCGAGTGATGAAGGTTTACTATCCCTGCTCTCAACTGATTACCTGCAGTAGTTGGTGAGTTTTTATTATAGTCAGATGCTAAGCCCCACATCTGGTCCTTCACAAATTCTGTCCATTTACACCTGCAATATATGCATCTTGACACACTTGGATATGCACATAAATACATATATCTGCAATCCTTACAGACATGTACATATACACACATTAAAAGACACACACATTCACAGATGCATTCATAAGCACACAAATAAACATGAACACCAACACAGACATATAGAGACAGACACGCACAGATAGTGTTACACAAGCACAGACATATAAGGGCACATACACAAACATACACAGACATATACAAGCAATCAGGAAGATATGTAATGTCAAAAATCAGCAATTGCAAATCCCAAATTGGGTCAAAACTGGCTTGTTTGTTTTTTATATACAGTATATATATATCCCCTTATAAGTGATTATATTTATGAGCCTTTGTACATAATACTGCAAATAGAGACGAGTCCTGTTAGAAAGTATATTCTTATATGCAATAATTATTTTGCAAAATAATAATAGTAATGCTTTATTATCTGATTTTTCTTAATCAGGATTCAATTTCCAAAGCTGCAGTTTCTAAATTAAGTAAACTTTATGGAACACAATATACGTATGGGCAAACAGCATCCACATTATGTAAGCATGTTTTGTTGTCTTGTTAATAGCTCTCATTTATAAACTGGCATATTCAGTGCCACTATGTGCTATACAAAAGGATACTCTTACTAACATGGGAGGCTGATATGAAAGACCACAACAAACCAAGATTTTTTCTTACAGTTTGAGTAGCTGAAGACTTTATTTATTGTAGATATGTAAGAAATTAATTTCTAACTCTAAAAAAGAAAATCCATAGCCATTTTGGTTTTATTCATACATATTCATTTTGTCTCCATGCCTTTTAGATCGTACATCAGGCTCATCTTCTGACTGGGCATACACACAGGGTGTCAAATATTCCTTCACTTTTGAGTTGCGGGATGAAGGCAAATATGGGTTTCTTCTCCCTGAGGCTCAGATTGAACCCACCTGCAAAGAAACAACACGGGCTGTTAAATACATGGTTAAATACATTCTTCAACACTCATGATGAGCAGATTCTAAACATCTGTATCACGTATGTAATAATATGGGGACAAACCCTCAATAAACATTTCTATCAGCATTAGGAAGTGGTTTTCTTATTGAAACTGGTATCATATCATCTAATTAATATTAAAAAGTCGCTCGAGACTGCTAAAGTACTTTAGCTTGCAGAAATGCTTTACACCTTAAGAGTGAGTCCTCTTTTTTTCATTTTACAAAACCTGCAGCTTTAAATTGAAATTGGCGCTTTTATAAATTAAAGGAGCACTATAGGGTCAGGAACACAAACATGTATTCCTGAGCCAATAGTGCTAGACCCACCATTTAGGTGGCTTGCCCCCCTAAAAGGAATTAAAACTCACCTTATTTCACCTCCTTGGTGACATCATCAGAATTGCTGATTTTTAGCCAATCCAATGCTTTCCCATGGGTAAAGCATTGGATTGGCTAAAATTGCAAGGGGGCAGGGCTAAATGTAATTTTGGCCAATCAGCACCTCCTCATAGAGATGCATTGAATCAATACATCTCTATGAGGGAAATTCAGCGTCCCCATGCAGAGCGTGGAGACGCCGAATGGCAGTGCAGCCTACTATGCAGCACTGAGCCAGGAAGCACCTCCAGTGACCATCTGAGGAGTGGCCACTTGGAGGTGTCCCTAGGGGCAATGTAAACACTGTCTTTTCTCTGAAAAGGCAGTGTTTGCATGAAAATGCCGGCATATAATGATTATACTCATCAGAACAACTACATTAAGCTGTAGTTGTTGTGGTGACTATAGTGTCCCTTTGACCTTGTTATCCCACTGGCTGTCCATCAGACAACAGGTCCTGTTATTTCCTAGTTTGTTTAGCTCAGTGGTGCTAAACAAAGCACCTGCTTTCCAAAAACTTCTTATTAAATTCATTGGGAAGCCTGTGATTGGACAGCCATGGAAAATCTGGGCTGAGGTAGAAGGGGAGGGCTTGCAAAGGCTTTAGACAAGAGATGTGCGGATTTTGCAAGCTGTTTTTAGACATACCCCCCTAGAAAAATGCATAATTAAATGCAGGTATATTTTCATTAGTAGTATATCTACTAAACAGTGGATTTTTGTAATTTTTATTTGGGCAGTGGAGCGTCAATTTAAATCATCCATTACAAAAATTTTTGTAGCTATTCGTGAAGTTCAAGGCAGAAGTTTATTAATATTTTGTCTTTTTTTAAATTAATGTTATTTATGATTAGCCCTTATTACTATACTAATCTTAATAGCATTAAGACCTATTCTCCAAAAGTGAGCTATTAAAAGTTAAAATTTAGGACTGGAAATGCGGTTTGTATTGTGTAAAAACACTTCAAATTAGCTGCTCTTGAGATTGTGTCAACATGTATTGTTTTATGACTGAAGCTACAAACAGTTGTGCATACCTATATTTATAAATAGTTTCAACCTAAACAGTGACCGCAATATCTTCAATATCATTGATCCTTAAAGCATGCCTTCAAATGGTAAATATCCCTTTACACTTTTTTTTCTTCAGTATATAGTAAAGTCGAATCTATGGTTGTAAATTGCAAACCACCGTTACAGAAGCCTTACAGCAAACAGGTGATTGGCTAACACCAGCTAATGTTTTACAGCAATTAACTTAAATGTATGTATGCAAAGTTCCATAGTCAGATGGTATTCACCTACAAATACTTAGGGGGCTTAGTGTAGAAACAGTGTAAAACACTAAGGAGCTAAGTGTGGAAATAAGGGAACCTATGTGGTGCCTATATTTAAAAGGGATTTAAACACTCAACCCAGAAATTACATACCTATGAGCTTAACAACTGCGGTTGGTAAATTATTTAAAGGGCTGTTAAAGGATAATCTTCAACAATCCCATTATTAGTGATCACATCATTTTATATGAAAAATGTCAAGTCAAACAAATTGAATGGTGTTTTAGGAAGAAATTAGTAGAAATATAAATCAGGGTGTATTTTGGATTTTGCTAAGGCATTGATATAGTTGAACACAAAGTTACTATTAAAGCTGAAATTGGTTGTTTAAGTCGTGTCCTTGAATAAAACATTAGCTTAAAGAAAGAGTGCAGTGCGAACTTGTAAAAGGAAAATTGTCAAATTGGACAAAAGTGGTCATCGGAGTGCATCACAGTCTGTCCTGGGTTTACTTCTCTTTAACCCTTTAAGGACTGCGGACGGTTCATTTTGCCATTGCCGACCGCTGACAGTCCTGAACCGTCCTAACGGTCCTAGTTACTTACCTGATCGCCGTCGTTCCCCCGGCGGCGATCAGCGTTGCTCCCATTGTGGGGAGACTGCCTGCAGCCCAGACAGTCTCCCCACACTGAATTAAGACCCCTGTGGCCATGTGATCGCTTAACACAGCGATCACATGGTCACAATAGGTGTCCATGTGTGTGCCTGCAGGGGGACTGTCTGTGCTGACAGGCAGTCTCCCTGCTAGTGTAAAATCAAAAAATAAAATAAAGTTAGTGTTAATAAAAATAAAAAAAATTATATATATGTGTATATATATATATATATATATATATATATATGATATATAGACATATATTATATCTATATAATATATGTCTATATATCATATATATAATGTCATACTAAGTGTATTTTTATATTAATATGTACATATATTAATATAAAAATACACTTATAATTAAATTACACACGTATATATATATATAACATATATAATAACTATATATATTGTATATATTATTATAAAATATAAATAATAAGTAATTTAAATTAAATTAATTTTTTTTAAATAATAAAAATTGAAAAAATATATATATCTAGATGAAATTTTATTCTAACTGTATTTTAAAATTAATATATATATATATATTTATATCAAAATACACTTAGAATGAATTTGTATATATATCTATGTATATATAAATAAATAAAAAATAATACGAAATATACATATGTTCATATACAAAATTACATAAATAATTATATAAATATACACGTAGACTTCAAATATATAAATATGCATATATATTTAAATTCTACGTGCGTATTTATGTAATATTTTACATAATTAAGTAATTTTATTGATTGCAATTTGAGGGACCTGCCTGCCAACCCAGGCCGAAAGTCCAGAGAATTTAATTTGCTAGCACTGTATTTTACCCTGTAACGTTCTACGACACTCTAAAACCTGTACATGGGGGGTACTGTTTTACTCGGGAGACTTCGCTGAACACAAATATTAGTGATTTAAAACAGTAAAACATATCACAGCGATGATATTGTCAGTGAAAGTGACTTTTTTTGCATTTTTCACACACAAACAGCACTTTTACTGATGATATAATTGTTGTGATACGTTTTCCAGTTTTTAAACACTAATATTTGTGTTCAGCGATGTCCCCAGAGTAAAACAGTACCCCCATGTACAGGTTTTATAGCATTTTGGAAAGTTACAGGGTCAAATATTTTTACATTGAAAATGACCAGGTTGGTTACGTTGCCTTTGAGAGCGTATGGTAGCCCAGGAATGAGAATTACCCCCATGATGGCATACCATTTGCAAAAGAAGACAACCCAAGGTATTGCAAATGGGGTATGTCCAGTCTTTTTTAGTAACCACTTAGTCACAAACTCTGGCCAAAATTAGCGTTCAATTTAGTTTTTTTACTTTTTACACACACAAACAAATATGAATGCTTACTTTAGCCATTGTTTTCGACTAAGTGGCTACTAAAAAAGACTGGACATACCCCATATTGAATACCCTGGGTTGTCTACTTTAAAAAAATATGTACATGTGGGGTGTTATTCAGAGATTTATGACGGATAATAGTGTTACAATGTCACTATTGATACATTTTAAAAATGTATGTTTTGAAACTGCAATATCCTACTTGTACCTATAGCCCTAAAACATGCAAAAAAAAGCAAAAAAGCATGTAAACACTGGGTATTTTTAAACTCAGGACAAAATTTTGAATCTACTTAGTAGTTTTTTTCATTCGCTTTTGTAGATGAGTAAAAGATTTTTCAAGTAAAAGTCAAAAAACATGTATATTTTTCAATTTTTCACCATATTTTTTTATTTTTTTTAAATGAAAATACATGAGATTATATAAATAATGGTATGTAAAGAAAGCCCCTCTTGTCCTGAAAAAAAACAATATATAATTTGTATAGGAACAGTAAATGAGAGAGTGGAAAATTACAGCCAAACACAAACACCACAAAAGTGTAAAAATATGCCTGGTCGCAAATGTACAACATCGCAAAAACAATCCAGTCCCTAAGGGGTTAATATGTTTATAAATGAATATAAAATGGGCATAAAAGTCACTTGTCAGCGTTTGCAGATGACACAAAATTATGTAAAATAATGCAGTCTGAACATAATATAACATCTCTACAGCCATGCTTCCTCGTCAGTGGGATGTCGTCAATATTGCAGCTTTCACCCCATTTGGATTCACGGCCCCAGGATGAAATGATGCTGCAGTCCACATGGTCCCGAAGATTTCATACACCAAAGAAATATAGTGCTTTATCTACCTCTATCAAGATGCTTTATTTTTGTTAATGCTGTTCTCTGTAGATCGCTATTTTATCAGTCTTACTTGCTTTATTGTATGTGTAACGTAATACGACAGGAGGCTTTGCCTCGCTATTGCATACCCTGTCCCTGTGAGCCCAGATTACGGAGCACCATTGAGGTGCTGTAGCTCTAATCCACTCAAAGCCTCATTTCGGCAACAACCCTATTCCCCCACCCCCACCCGCTATGCTCTTGCTCCAGGGTATGGAGGTGCTCCATCATGTAGTTCCTCATACATGCCTAAGGCCTCACTCGCACAAGCTTAGTACTACACCCTGTTCCAACTTATTATGCAAATGATATTTTTCTCATTTACCTAAATAATTGATGTAAATAACAGTCAGCATAATTCTCATGTTATCAACTATTAAAGGAACACTATAGTCACCTAAATTACGTTAGCTAAATAAAGCAGTTTTAGTGTAGAGATCATTCCCCTGCAATTTCACTGCTCAATTCACTGTCATTTAGGAGTTAAATCACTTTGTTTCTGTTTATGCAGCCCTAGCCACACCTCCCATGGCTATGATTGACAGAGCCTGCATGAAAAAAAAAAACTGGTTTCACTTTCAAACAGATGTAATTTACCATAAATAATTGTAAATCTTAATTAAACAGAACTTGCAATAAAGAAAGCCTAAATAGGGCTCTCTTTACAGGAAGTGTTTATGGAAGGCTGTGCAAGTCACATGCAGGGAGGTGTGACTAAGGTTCATAAACAAAGGGATTTAACTCCTAAATGGCAGAGGATTGAGCAATGAGGCTGCAGGGGCATGTTCTATACATCAAAACTGCTTCATTAAGGTGACTATAGTGTCCCTTTAAGAGTACAATTCAAATTTTATTGAACAAACTTCCTAATGATAACAGTATTTTTTTAAACATAAAAAACTTACAATGCACTGTTCCAAATTATTCAAAACACTTTATAGGTTGTAAAGAACTGAAAATTGTCATTTGTTGTGTTTGCAGCATATTTACTGAAATCAAAAGCTATTTCAATCAAACTTATAACAACATTTTAACTTTTTAAACATTTTAACAGGTCACGTTACATTTTAACATAGGACCCCTTATTTGATAGCAGCTTCACACGTCTTGCATCCATTGAACTTATGAGTTTTTGGACAGTTTCTGCTTGGATTTGTTTGCAAGATGTCAGAATAGCATCCCAGAGCTGCTGTTTGGATGTAAACTGCCTTCCACCCTCATAGATCTTTTGCTTGAGGATGCTCCGAAGGTTCTCAATAGGATTGAGGTCAGGGGAGGATGGAGGCCACACCATGACTTTCTCTCCTTTTATCCCCATAGTAGCCATTGATGCAGTGGTATTATTTGCAGCATGAGATGGTGCATTGTCATGCATGAAGATGATTTTATTACGGAAAGCATAGTTCTTCCTTCTGTACCAGGGAAGAAAGTGGTCAGACAGAAACTCCACATACTTTGCAGAGGTCATCTTTACACCTTTGGGGGTTATACATGTTTTAAATAAAAATTATAGCGCCCCCCACATACTACAACCCTTACACACATTGCATCTGTAGACACACACTTTCTATAGCACCTTCACACACACACTTCATCCTGTACACACACATACACACTGCCTCCCCTAAACACACACACACAAACACTACAGTTCCTAAAGACACACACTACACTTATAAACACTTACTCTGAAATTGTATCACTAACATAAAATGCATGTTCATGTAGTTTTTTGCAACTAGCTGTTGTTACTCTGACAGCCAGTATACTGTACAGCAAAAAATATATTAGATCAAAATAACAGTTGTAAAAATCTTCAACGAGCTTGAGTTATAAATATGTTCCATCTCAGCTATTTTAGCCTCCATTAAGCAAGCCATTGTGAACTCACCACAACTCTTGGTTCATAGAATATACTATCTTGTGTATGAAGCAACGGCTTTCATTAACTTGCAGCTGTTGTGGTTTTGTAAGATAAGATGATCCTTCTAGTTTTCTAAGGCTTAACTAGTTGTAAAACAAGAGTCTTGCTGAACCTGGCAGCATATATTGAGTTGCACAGAAGTATGTTGCACAGAAGCACATTAAGTGTCATTTAAAGAAGATTTTATAGATATGTGTTAGTGTAATTTCACACTTGGGGGAATTGTGGTGAGTATGTGTTTAATGAGAGAGGTTGAAATTGTTAATGAACAAATGAATAGCAAAAATACCCAGTGCTTAACTATAGTCACCAATACAACTTTAGCTTCATGAAGCAGTTTTTGTGTATAGATCATGCCTTTGAAGACTCACAGCCCTAAACACAACTCCCCTGGCTGTGATTCACACAGCCTGTATGGTTTCATTTTCAATCAGATGTTAACTTACGTTATAGGTTTTTATTTACTGCTCTGTAAATTGAACTTTAATCACATATAGGAGGCCCTTGCACACACACACACACAAACACACACAAAAACCTTGACACACAGATACATGCACTGGCACACACACATAGATGTCCACACATACACACTGCCACATACACACTGTGGCGCATACATTCACACTGCCACATACACACTGACACACAGACTGGCACATACACTCAGATACGCACACTGGCACATACACTCAGATACCCACACTGGCTCATACGCTCAGATACACAAACTGACACATACACTAAGATATACACGCTGACATAGGCGGCTTTTTTTAATTTAGCGATTTAGGCGGCCGCCTAAGGCCTCGCACTAAAAGGGGCCTCGCGGCCACCTAAATTATGTAGCTGGTGCCAGCCTCAGGTAGGGAGTAGAGTCTGTGCCCCATGCCCACTGCTCCCCTATGTGTAGACAGAGTCAGAGTCCTGCTAGAGTCCCCACAGGCCCACTGGTAACAGTGGGAGATGGTGTCTCGGGTGATATGAGTGTGCTCTTAGTAATGAGCAGAGCTTACTTGGTATGCGCCCTTTGCAGTTATCTGTTGTATGGTGGGGAGTTTGCCGTTTGTTTGCAGATGTTCTGTTCAGCACCGGTCTCTAGACTGTGCCCAGCCGTTGCTCCGCTGCTACCGCCTCTGTTCTCCGGCTTATAGTAGGTGCGACGGACATCTTGTTTTTGCCATGCGGTCTCGGGTTTGTCTTTCCGCCGCTCAGATGGCTTGAATGGTCACTGTATCCCTGGTGGGGTCCGGGATAACCCCCCCGGCCCACAGGGTGGGAGAACGGGGTCCTCAGTGGGGGTGTGGGAGGTCCCGCCAGACTAAGCACGGGAGATCGGCCGTTTCTCCCGCCAGAGCCTCACAGCAGGCCACAATCCCTTCTGCCAGTCAGTCGGCATTGCCAGCAGGACGGGAGCCGATGGTTGCACCGAGGGTTGTTGCTTGGGTCCCCTTCACCGTCTTGCCTTAGCTGGATGTTTGTCAGATGAGAAAGGGTAATTTTGGGCTGTTTATGCAGGATTCGTCGGGGAGCCGAGGTGCTCCATGTCCTTCCAGCTTGGCGGTCGGGCCCCGCCCCCCCTTCGCAATTACCTTTTGAGGCTTTCCCTCCTTGTGGAGGGTGTTAATTATGGTTTTCTGCACAACTGTCAGGTCAGCAGTCTTCCCCATGATTGTGATTCCTACTGAACCAGACTGAGAGACCATTTAAAGGCTCAGAAACCCTTTGCAGGTGTTATGGCTTTCTTAGCTGATTAGAGTGGGACACTGTGAGCCTAGAATATTGCACCTTTTCACAATATTCTAATTTACTGAGATTGTGGATTTGGGGTTTTCATGAGCTGTAAGCCATAATCATCGCACTTATGACAAATCACGGCTTGAACTATCTTGCTTTGCATGTAATGCGTCTATCTCATATATTAGTTTCCCCTTTTACGTTGCATTACTGAAATAAATTAACTTTTGGACGATATTCTAACTTTTCAAGTATCACCTGTGTATGTATGTATGTATATATATATATATATATATATATATATAATCACAATTTTTCCCCAACCTATTTGGATAGATATATATATATATATATATATATATATATACACACACACATACACACATATATATATATATTTGTGTAAGGGGCAAATAGTCGTATATGGAGTAAGGATCCAGCATAAGTGTAGGATAGTATAATGGGAGCAAGTCGGTTGTGGTGTGCCGAGACTGACGATACGGTAGGCCTGTAAATAAAGAGGGCCCACCAAGGAGTAAGAAAGTAAAGTAAATGGAAAGAAAAGAGAAAGTGTTGAAATGAGGAGTGGGTGGGAGGGTCATTCTGATGCTGACCTCAAGTGATATGAGTCAGGTAAGGGGTGTCCCTTATATAGGGGAGTGAATTATTTTAAGCCCCTCCCACAAATACAGGCCAAACGGCCTTAATACTTGTGTAAGGGGCAAATAGCCGTATGTGGAGTAAGGATCCAGCATAAGCGTAGGATAGTATAAAGGGAGCAAGTCGGTTGTGGTGTGCCGAGACTGACGATACGGTAGGCCTGTAAATAAAGAGGGCAAAAATGAATAATCAAAGATTTAATACAGTCAACAAATATATACAAATTAACCAGACATTTCCTTAAATGCATTACATGATTTTGAAGATAGGAATCTAGGACCGAAAGTGGACACCATTTGTTGTGGGTAGGATAGTATGTTATCTCTACTGTTGGTGCGTGTTGACTCGTTTCGGAATGTGATAGAGCCAATAGGTAATGATATATGTGTTTACGTACGTGGGATCGTTGAAGACAATGATCAGTCTGAGTGGTGGTGATGGTAGTGGATTCACTGGGCTGAGAAAGGCATAGAAGGCAATGTGCATGTAAAGAAATACTATACCAAACACGGAACCATAGAGGGACAGTAGATAGAACCCACAAAAGCGAATCTAAGGGACAGATACACACAAGATACCCTAAAAGCCTTAAAATTAAATGGCCCATAAGCAAGGTTTACCGCACAATAGACCCCACCACTTTCAGCTTCAGAAGCAACCCAACAACATACAGGCAATACCCCCGCAGGGCACGCACACCCACGGGACATATCTCATACTCATGCTCCCCCAACTACAGAAAAGGACATACCTTACAGGGTACGTGCACCTGGACACAGGTGGGGCGGGTCAGGTTACCACATCCACAGGATATGAAAAACCATAAACAAACATCTGCCAGGAAGTTCCACCACAAGCAGACTCACCCACACATATAGCCTCTGATTACCCACCTCAGGCAGGGCCCCACACCCTTCTCGTGAATATCACGCCCTGGGCTGCAAGAAGACCCAAATGGTTAGAGGTATGAGACTATGAAAGCCACATGACACTCACATACACCGAATGGGTTGAATTGCAATAGATAACAGGCATACCCTCCAGCTCTCAGCTAACGTGTGATCTGTAAACACGAAAATAAGTAATGCTATGCAATTATGGATGTTTACTACTGCATTTGTATACTCCAAATAACTGTTCAACATCCCACCCTCTTTTCCTTCTGTAAACCCCACCTTTTACCTGTTAAAATTGAAAAACTAAATACATAAATAAAGATTGTCGAAAAGTTGGATGGCTATTGGTAATCTCTGAGAGGAACGTGGGGGAATGGATTCCTGAAAACCTCTGAGTATATTCTTGTCTGGTATGATAGCATGAAGTTATGCTAGTTTTGGCCATAGGTTATCCTGTGTTGTTGAATGCCTGTAAAATATATAATTAATGGTGTGTGAGATATAGTGATGTCCCGGACGGTTCGTCGGCGAATAGTTCCTGGCGAACATTGCTTGTTCGAGTTCGCCACGGACGGCGAACATATGCGCTGTTCGGTCCGCCCCCTATTCGTCATCATTGAGTAAACTTTGACCCTGTACCTCACAGTCAGCAGACACATTCCAGCCAATCAGCAGCAGACCCTCCCTCCCAGACCCTCCCACCTCCTGGACAGCATCCATTTTACATTCATTGTGAAGCTGCATTCTTAGTGAGAGGAGGGATAGTGTAGCTGCTGCTGATTTGATAGGGAAATTGATAGCTAGGCTAGTGTATTCAGTGTCCACTACAGTCCTGAAGGACTCATCTGATCTCTGCTGTAAGGACAGCACCCCAAAAAGCCCTTTTTAGGGCTAGAACATCAGTCTGCTTTTTTTTCTGTGTAATGTAATTGCAGTTGCCTGCCTGCCTGCCAGCCTGTGTGTCAGGCTCACAGCATATACTGTGCCCAGTGCCACCACTCACTCACTGGTGTCCCAATAGCTTGCATTTAAAAAAAACAAAAATGTTTGGACTGTAATATAATAGGAGTCAGTTTCCCTCACTAGTGTGCGTTTCAGGGCCTGCCCAGTGCCACCACTCACTCACTGGTGTCCCAATAGCTTGCATTTAAAAAAAACTAAACTTTTTGGACTGTAATATAATAGCAGTCAGTTTCCTTCACGCGTGTGCGTTTCAGGGCCTGCCAGGGCACAGTGTCACACCAGTGCAACTCATATCTGGTGTAACAGTAGTTCACCTGAAGTTGAGCCCATGCTGGAGTTTAATTTATGGTTTATGGTTATGTTTAAAATATATTGGCTGGTAAATTATATATGACATGTGAAGACAGTTTTGCTGTTGACCAGTAGGGGTCAGAAATGCTGATTGTATGGTAAAAATACCCTTTAATCCAAACCCATTTGACAATATACAATATACAATATGTAAACATAATAGCTTAATAACATTCATTGTAACAAACCAAAGTTCTGTTAGTGGGTTGTAAACGCACGAAACGTGAGCCTGGTATGTCAGGGAAACAAAACGAAACGAGCAGTGAGATTTGAAATGCACGCACAGAATTGCCTAGTATGTTTAGGCAATTGAAACAGAATGTGTTCCCGTTCGGGAGTATGCTAATGCTCGAAATGAGCCAGTGACAGATATAAACAAGTGAGTTTAAACAAATGATATGCATGAACATGCAATGATTTTAGAACAGACTTAGGCAAAATGCAGCCGTAAAGTGAGGACCTGACCCGTGCATGGTGCCGTGGGACTGATGCCTGGCGTAACGGGTAGGTCGACTTACGGTTTGTGAGTCACTTGGACACCATCCACGGCGATGGATTGAAGAAAGAAGGTGGTAGGCCAGAAAAGCCTGTGGCTGGATTCCTGACACAGCTCTGCTTAGAAAACCTCATGGAGTAATCAGGTAAAATGGAGTCTGGATGACCCGGAAGTGGAAATCATTCTGATGCTGACCTCAAGCGATATTAGTCAGGTAAGGGGTGTCCCTTATATAGGGGAGTGAATTAATTTAAGTCCCTCCCACAAATACAGGCCAAACGGCCTTAATACATATATGTGTATATATATATATATACACACATATATATATATATATATATATATATACATATATGTATTAAGGCCGTTGGTTGCACTGAGGGTTGTTGCTTGGGTCCCCATATATAGTGTGTTATGAAGCTTTGTAGAGAGTGTTTTTCAAAGTTGCTTAAGTTGTGTGGTTTCAGTATTTTGAGATTTTGAGTATCTTCTGATCGGCATATGTTTTCAGATGTGAAATTATTTGATTTGTTATATAAGTGGACAGTGAGCGGTTTTACTTTTACATGAATACAGTACTTCAAATACATATTTTGTTAAAGGAAAACTCCGGTCACCACAGAAATGTAATGAAAATTAAGTTGTTATGGTGCCAGGAAGCACCTGGGTGCTTTCCTACATGAAGGTGTTAAGCTGTTCTTGAACGGTTTAAACTCAGTGGTTGTCTCCAGCACTGGATCTCCAGATTCCCCTACAGCATCCAGCCGCTGAAATTAAGTTTCAGGAAAGGCGGGAGCCGTTGGTTGGCTACAGTGGTCAGCAGATGCTCTAAAACAGTCTGTTGCTCCTGGGAGCTACCAATTGGCTTAGAGTGTCACCTGACCTCTCTAGTCAATCAGTGGCACTCCTGAAACTCGATTCAGCAGCCGGATGTCACTGGGGGAACTAGAGATCCAGCACTCGTGGCAACTTTTTGAGGTTAAACCGTTCTGGCACCATAATAACTAAATTTCGATAACGTTTTTTTATGGTGAACAGTGTTCCTTCAATTCGACATTAAAAGAGATTTAATAATGACTGAGGTATTGTTTGTTGCAGCTGAATTCATTGGATCCTTAACTTTAAAGTAGGGTGACATCAATTAGACAGCAATTCACGTTAATTAGTTTGATAATGAATAACCTGTTAGAAGTTTTGTTCATTATTTATAATATCTCATAGATAGTGGTGAACCTGATATAAGGCAGGGCATGTAAGTGGTCAGAGAGGTTATTTGATGTGTGATCTGTAGCAAGATGGTCAGGTTCTCTACGTCAAATATTTATGGAAAAACTCAGTTTCCTGGCACACTTAGCAATCTGTTTTTGTTTATTTGCTTATAGCAGGGTCAGACCATATTCAAAACTACAGCAGTGAAGTGACTTAGCATGGAAACAATCTGACTGTTCTGGCCAATTGAGAGTCCAGTAGTAGAAACAACTTCAATCAGTCAGAACATCTGTTCCTGCATTGATACTTCAACATTGTTGATTTTGATGTTCTAAAAGTTAAAACAGAAAAAAATGCTTTGTTTACTCATATTGTGTGTATTATTATACTGTGTGTAGTTAGTAAGAAAGATTATCATAATTTACATTAGTTTTCTATCCTGTTACAACAAATATGCATAAAAGCAGCAGGGAATTTGATAGGGGGTGAAAATTTGAATCCGGTCACCAGAAAAGAAAAAAGAATATTGCTTTTGAGGAATGTAAAGAAGAACTAAGAGGCTCTATGGAAAAATATTTAAAGACAGGGAAGATAACTGCAAGCAAAGAGGTACCAGAGGATGAACCTGAAAAAGCAGAATCCATTTTGACTGAACGAAAAGAAGATTCACAGCCAAGCACTTCGGATCAGTTTGAACAACGTAACATTTTTGTTTAGATCTGAAGAAGATACAGAAGAACCACAGGAATTGGTTTCTTTCCATTTAGAGTTTAGTTATCAGCCTCTTACCTGATAAAGACCTGTAGAATGGACTTCCACAGTGGAAGATAAAGATAGTCTATTTTATTCAGAGAAGAACCATACGAGTAGACATTTTAACTTTCCCATTAGACAGTGCAAAACTGCATTTTTCTACCTTTCATTACACAAGGATTCTAAGCAACAAGTAGACACAAGATAGGCGTTCGTTAGTTTATTCTAGACACAGGGACTGTGTTTTCTGTTTTGCCTGTCGTTTATTTTCATCATCACGGAAAGCTTTAGTGTCTGATCGCTGCAGTGACTGGAAGAACCTGAACAATTACTTCATCTTCACGAAAACAGTTCTGATCATTTACAGAACATTATTACATGGATGGAAGCTGAGAAGAGATTCCGATGTGGGAAAACTACTAGTTCAGAAGCAAATACTGCTGGAAAAGCAACGTTGGTGTGAAATTCTAGAAAGACTCCTAGCCCAGTTCAGTTTTTTAGCATCTCACAACCTACCATTTAGAGGTCAAAGAGACACTTTAGAAGAAGAGAAAAGTGGCAATTGAATAGACCTTGTAAAGCATTCTGCAAAGTTTGATCCTGTTTTTCGTGAACATTTACAACGAATAGAAGACAAACGTATTCACAACCATTACTTGGGAAAAAACATACAAAATGAATTAATTGCCTTGATTGCCAAGCAGACCATCCAGCAGACAATAATTTAAAAAATTCTTCAAGCAAAATATTACTCAATCATTCTTGATTGTATGACCGATATCAGTCATATTGAACAGATGACAGTGATATTGCCTCATGTTGATGAAGTGTCAGATGATATTGAAGATCATTTCATTGGATTTATACCGGTTGAAAAAACTACAGCTGAAGAATTAACAAAAACCATACTGTTTGAAAATGATGAATTAGGCTTGGACATGAAAAACTGCAGCCTTCTTTGTACCCTGTGGATGTCACAGGTGGAAATTGGTGCTTGGTGAGCATTTTGTTCAAAAGCAAAATAATTTTGGGGTGTTTTGCAAAGGTTGTACACACTTTATTCCGGGTCATTCAATAGATGGTCTGTTTTAAAGTAGAAGGTAAATATTACCCTCAAACCATTGTCTTAAACTAGATGGGAATGCAGAGTTGAGAGTGTAACGGCTGCCCGTTACCAATTACAAGAAATTGCTGAATACCTGAAAGAAGTGACACAGAAAAGTAATGATCCTGCATTCTGTAGTGAATGTAATTCACTACAAAGAGAAATTTTATCACACTAGTTTGTTTTATCATTAGTTGTGTGGCATGAGATTTTGGTGAAAATAAACCTAGTCAGCAAGGTATGGCAAAAGTCTAATATGCAGTTGGATACTGCATTAAAACATTTGGAAGAATTCCTGTGCTGGTTGGAAGACTACAGACAAAATGACTACAATTCTGCCAAAGTTGCTGCCAACGAAATAGCAGAAGAATAAACATTGCAAGAGAATTTTGACAGTGCAGGATACGCAGGGCCAAAAGAATGTTCGACTATGAGGGCCCAGATGAAGCAGTGGTTAACCCTGCAGACAGGTTCAGAGCAGAATATTTCAACATTATTGTTGATAAGATTCACACTAGTGCCAAGCCTTCATTTAAAGGTTTTAAAGAATATGTCAGCAGTAATTTTGGTTTCATATTTGATATTTCATCTTTATCTATGAAATCTGATGAATAACTTTTAGAAATTTGTAAAGAACTGGAAGCACTTCTAAATTTACCAAATTCTCTTGCTGCTGACATAAGTGTTTTTTTAATTGTACAAAGAGCTACGAATGTGTACCCATACTATCCCTCCAAAATTGGATATGTGCAACTCTCTAAAGCACCTCATTGATAACTTAACTGACGTTTACCCAAACATTTATGTCGCATTAAGGGTCATCTTAACAATTCCATTCACTGTTGCATCAGCCGAAAGGAGCTTTTCTAAACTTAAATTAATAAAAACATACCTAAGATCATCTATGAGCAGGGGTGAATTACCACAAGGCAAACAAGGCATTTGCCTAGGGCGGCACTTTCGGGGAGCAGCAAAAAATGCCTCCCCAAGTGGCCAGGTAAATGCCTTGTTTGTCTTATGTACTGGGGGGCCCTAGAGCATGCTGCCACCTTAGGGCCCCCCAGGTGTTAAAGTACTAATATTCTAGCTGGGCGGTGAAGGAGATATGTCCTTTTAGATTTAAAAAAAATATTAATAATTGGTGAGTGTATGAGAAAATGAGTGTTTGTTACTGTTAGTGACTGTGTGTTTATGTCTGTCATGTGTGTGTGTGTATGTGTGTGTGTGTCTGACATTGTGAGTGTGTGCTTGTGTGTGTCGGTCAGTCAAAAAAAAAGGCCTTGACACAAATTGGTGGGGCAAATTTAGATAAGGGGGTGCCGAAATTAGTCGTGCCTAGGGCAGCACAAATCCAAAATACACCCCTGTCTATGAGCCAAGAGAGATTATCGTCTCTTACAATTGTCATTAGTCTAATACTATAATTACCTTTTGTGTCTCTTTACCCCACTCCCTCTAGCATGTAAGCTCATTGAGCAGGGCCCTCAACCCCTCTGTTCCTGTGTGTCCAACTTGTCTGGTCACAACTACATGTCTGTTCGTCCACCCACCGTAAAACGCTGCGGAATTTGTTGGCGCTATATAAATAATAACATAGTAATAATAATAATTTGCATTGGCAATTTTGTCAATTGAACACAATCTGGCTTCAAAATTAGATTATTCATCTGTGATAGATGAATTCACGCATTCAAAATGTAGGAGAACGCTTTGAAGCTCACTTTTATTATATTGTGATATTAAAGTATTAAGGCTCGTTGTTTGATTTTCCTTTGTTATTTCCTTGCTTTTGTTGTGTTACTGGGCGGAGGGGATAGACTTCAGAGATTTAATCATCAATACGACTTAATTGAGAGAATTATTTCAATGTGATTGGAAATGCTGGCTAGGCAACAGATGTCTGGGGTGAAGGATTTAGTGAGGATGAAAACATGCCCATCCAGGGTGACCAAAGTTTAGCAAATTGGATGAAACTCAGGTTTCTTATTTTAATATTTAAGTTATTGTTAAAAAGAAGAAACAGAGTTATTTATTAGTATTTTGTTTTTTTACTATGTTCATAAAAAAAATGTGATTGCGTTTTGTGTTTTAATATTTAAGTTATTGTTTATTCTTGTTAAAAACAGGAAGCACGTTATTTATTTGGCATTGCTCAAAAAATATTCTACTTTGTACCCATCATTTTCCATGCACTTTTGAGTAAACTGCAATGTTTTCTGTTTTTTACATGTTTGTAAAAAACATGATTCTGTTTTGTGTTTTAATATTTAAGTTATTGTTTGTTCTTGTTAAAAACAAGAAGCCACATTATTGATTTGGCATTACTCGAAAAATATTTGTCCTTTGTACCTGCCATTGTCCATGCATTGTTGAGTAAGCTGTGCTATTTTTTAAGGTTTTTTTTACGTTCATTAAAATAATACATGATTACATTTTGTGTTTTAATATTTAAGTTTTTGTTTGTTATTGTTGAAAACAAGAAGCCAAGTTATTTATTTGATATTACTTGAAAAACATTGTACTTTGTACCCATCATTTTCCATGCACTGTTGAGTAAACCGTGCTATTTTTTTCTGGTTTTTACATGTTTATAAAAAAAAAAGCATGATTTTGTTTTTGGGTTTTAATATTTGTTATTCTTTGTTAAAAACAAGAAACAGTTATTTATTTGGTATTACTTGAAAAATATTGTACTTTGTGCCCATCATTGTCCATGCACTTTCAGGCTTTGGGCCAGATTAGTCGGGGATACAGCCCATACAGCCCACGGGCCATATGTTTGACAGCCCTGAAAAAATGCACTTGTATCTCTGTAAATTTCTCTTCCAGCATCAAACCAGCAGGGGTAAATTCAACCCAACATTATGATGGAATAGAACTCAAACAATATTGCTCGTAAGTCATTTATTGTTGTTCATATTGTATTTTGGCCTATCAACGTCTTCCTAAAGAAACTCCTTGATTGCAATAGTATCAATTAATTTTTTTTTACAAACAGTGAACTAAACCATGAAACAGATTACTAGTTACCTTTTGTTGGTAAATGCAAGAAAAATGCATAAATTATCTATTCTAGTGAATTCATCTAATGGTTTTCTACAAGTGAATCTATTTTGTTGTTTATTTGATTTTTGTTTTCTGACTTAAATTGTTAGCAATGTGGCTAAGGTTTTTCCCCAAGGATGATAGGACATGATAAGGAGAATAGCAGAGATTCCAGAGGATTAGGAAACATTTCACAGGATATACTATTGCACATTTTTGCAATTGATATTGTTCAGCATGCAAAAATCAACAGGCTCTAAATACCATTTTCGATCGGAAAGCACACACGCAACTTTTGCTTGATCCATTTTCGCTTTGTGCATTTTTCTTCAAAATCTAAACCAGGCTGTCAATGTCATTATTATAACAGTGCTTGACCAGGAGATGGCAGCACAACACACTACTCAACATTCTTCAAGAATTAGACCTCTGAAATACCAAATGATAATAGCAATGAACTTTAAAAATGGGAGATTACTATAATGGTGCTATGCATTATGTTTTCAGTAATTGAAATACAACGACATCTATTTAGTAATCATTAGATTGACTTATCACAAACCTAAAATCTTTAAAACCATCATCTTTATTGGTATCGTCAAGCAATAATTATCAGCAATCATGGTTAATGGGTTCTAATATTATGTATAACCAATGTCAATTATTAAGTGTGTAACATATTGTATAAGCATTCTTTGCAAGCTTGTCACATATTTTACAAGCTCAATAAATGGAGCCTCCTATATCATGGTGTCTAATTTTCAAGTTGGAAGTTGTTTATGAAAAAGAGGAATTGTTTTTGGAATCCAGATATAATGAACTAGCCTTTTTACATCAAACCTCTCGATCCACAATAATTGAGAAAACAGTCTGTGTACTATGTGTTATCATTTGTATATAAATTATATAAACAAAATTGGTGAAATGGATAAAAAGAATGCTGACGACAGGACATGTCCTTTCAGTAAAAGGAGGGCCGTCTGAACAGCATTATAAGCCCCCCGGGCAAAGCAATGTACTGGAGCCTTGCTCACACAATCTCTTACAGGAGTGAAAATGGAAATTATCGATAAAATTAAAGGGACACCCAGATGATGGACATCAGTGATGGGGTCAGGTAACTAGATAAAAGGGTTCTAACCCTTTATTTACCTTTGCAGTAGGGTGGGGGGGTGAGAGCGAAGGGGGTTGGCAGAGGGAGGTATAGTGTAGTATCCCTCTATGTGGGGGTTGCAGATACTATACCATAGTATCCTCTTAAGCTTATGTTCATTGGTACCTTCAAAAAAAATTGGTGTTTAAACATTAGAAAACCTGCTGTACAACAGAGCTTGCCCAGACTGCCCAGTGTGCCCATACGTTAAGACAGTCCTGAGTAAAGGCAACAGAATTTAGTTATACAATTAATATTAATCACCGGTACTTATTATGGCTAGTAGAATTATTTGTAAGCCTCATTGTAGTATACCAGTTTGATGGATTATTTGAAAATGGAGAAAGAGTCAAAAAATCGAAAGTTATGTGTAGTTTGCATTTTAGTAAAATTCAAAAAAGCTTTGCAGTAATGTAAAAATTTAGAAGTTGAGTCACGGGTCACAAGACATATCTGGCAGTATTTATAGTAATAAGAACAGAATGCTGAAGAGGTGGTAGTCGTGGAGGATTTTGTATGTCAGGGTCAGGTTAAAAATTATTCTTGCAGGGACGGGAAGCCAGTGTCAGGATTCGTAAAGTAAAAAATAAGATAAGGTATGATTGTTAAAGAATATGTTCCTAGCGGCAAAATTTACTTACACTGCAGTTTAGACAATAAAGAGAAAATGCATTATTTCTATACGTCTGTCTAAGAAATTTCAGAACTGAGAAAATATGCATTTTTCTAGCTTTTTTCTGCAGATCAAAATCATGTCACATCAGTTGATGTGCATGTGTATGTATTCATTACTGTTATTAGAGTATAAAAACAATCATTGTAAAAAGCATATTTTTATTATTTGCTACTGCATTTCTGTTCAAATGCCAACTGTGTTTCGTTGTTCTTGTATGTAAATTGACATGAGATAATGAAGTTGAATCTGAATCTCAATTATTGCACAAGGTAAATGAATATGCATATTAGTATTGGTCTAACAGTTCCCTCGATTTAATATTTTTGGATAAATGTTTAAAACAATTTCATATTTTGAAAAATATTTCAATACTTTGATTTATTTTATATATTGATGTATGTTTTATATATATGATGTATTTTAAAAACAGTCTAATAAAATAAAATATTAACGCTAGTACATTACTTTTATATATGATGTATTTTCTTTATATTTTAATACTTTAAAAAATAATTTTAAAAGTTTTTCCAAAAATATTAAAGCATTTAAAAATCTGATCTAACAATATTAAATCAAGGCCATTATCTCTAATTTCACCCTAAAAAATCAAAATGTTGAACTTTATCTATTAAAACACATTACTACACACTACTAATTCATGGGTGGTGTTAGAAAGCTTATGGTTTTATTATGCTTAATAGTCTTGTGCACGCTGAGAAAAATCAGCTAAGCAAAACCATTTTACCCAAACAGTGGGGGAACTACCGCAGTCGCAGGGGTCGCAGCTGTAACCGTGCCTGTTACTCGAGGGGGCCCGGACCCCTGCGACCAGTTGCCTGATATATTGATTTGCGGCCCCGGCCTGCGTGGTATAACTGCCGGGCCGCACTTTAAGGGGCCCATTGGGTGGCCCATGCTGTTAGGGCCACCCATTGGAAATGAATTTCCAGGGGGCCTGGTCAGCACTGCAGTGCTTTAACAGCGCAACCAGGCCCCCTGAGATGACGTCAGCCACTGGGAGCAAGTGACAGCCACACACAGAGCCTGCGTGGGAGGAAGAGAGGAGGGAGTCAGAGTGGGAACTCTGACTCCCATCAGCCTGAGCCACTGAACCCCAAGGAAAGTCACCCTTCTGCACCTCAAAGTTATTAAACAGGAGGGTGACATTTTGCATGTGTCTCTTTGTGTGTTTGTGTGTGTATGTGTGTGTGTATGTATGTATGAGTCTCTGTGTGTGTGTGTGTGTCTGTAAGTATGTGTCTCTGTCTGTATGTGTGTGTCTGTATGTATGTGTCTCTGTGTGTATGTGTGTCTGTATGTATTGTTTGTGCGTTTGTATGTTTGTATGTATGTATGTGTGTATATTTGTCTGTGTGTGTGTGTGTATGTATGTGTGTGTGTGTGTATGTGTGTCTGTATGTATGGGTCTCTGTGTGTGTGTGTGTGTGTGTGTGTGTCTGTATGTATGGGTCTCTGTGTGTGTGTATGTATGTGTCTGTGTGTATCTGTGTTTATTGTATGTGTGTCAGGGCAATTTTTCGCACCAGGGCCCCTTGGTTTCTATTTACGCCTCTGTACCCAAACAAAGTTTTTGAGACGCCCGAATTTCAGCCATAAGTTAGTTTGTCTCAACAGAATGTCGATACTGAATAACGCCTTAAAAAGCAAAATCGGAACAACCAAAAGAGCACAAAATGGGCCAATCAGTGTACTGCATATGTACATACTATATAAAAATATTCTTGTATACATTTTGCAGTACACTGATAGACGCATTTCCCACTATTTGGTTCTCAAATCAAGTGGGAAAAGTAACCAATAAAGGGATATAGAGGAGGAGCAGTAAAAAAAAAAAAAATACTTATATTATATATATATATATAATCCAATGCTTGCACTCCTGTTAAGAGATAATCGGCCTGGTGCTGGTCAGCAATAAATATAAAATAAGTAGTGTAAAGATAGCACTCCAAGGACTTCAGAAATATGGTGAAAAAACTTATCTTTATTCAGGCATCAGCCTAGGTGGATCAACGTTTCAGTTCACTAATGGAACAGTGCTTTATCTTTGTGTTTGTGTATATATATATATATAAAAAATTGCTGCTCCTCCTTTTCTCTCTCTAATGCTCACTTATCACTTGATATGTGAGTAAAATCAACATTTAGTGAATGTCACCTAGCCATCAATCATCTAGTCCACTGCTTTCTATTTGCTCTTTAAAGTCCCCTCTCCTGACTCTTGCAGGAATACTATTAACAACTATAGCAACATATAAGTATAAATTGTAACATACACGCCATATCAGAAGAGGCATTGACATTCCATAAATACTTCAAATGCTGTAGAAACTCAACAACATTTAATGTTGGTATATTGCTACCTTGTTGTGACAGCTGTTGCATAGTATGATACAAGTAGTTTTCAAATGTAAGATGACTAAGATACGTATGCTTTCAAAACCATAATTCTTCAGTATATAGCAAATAAAGGGAGCCACGAAAAAGAACATCAACGATGAATCTAAAAAAAATAAATCACAATTGTCCACCAATAGAATAATCGCATTACTATTTAATAATTACTTTACAATTAACCAGCTGTTAATCAGCAGGTGTCACTTACATTATATAAGACATGGACATTTTTTAGGAGACATTATCCCCAAAAGGTCAAATATTGTGTTTTATTGAGTTAGATTTACGTTAGAGTTAGAGTAAAATAGTTATTATTAATATTAGCATTTATACAGTGACAACATATGTCACAGCTCTATTCAATAGAATGGAGATATTTGACGAGAAATTGATATGCAGAATATAGCAAGAGGGGAAGAAGGACCTGTTCTAATGAGCTTACAATCTATGAGGATGGGTTAAAGAAATACAAGAGGAGAACAGAATGTCAGAGGATAGGAGAGATAAATGGATAAGATCCCTTTGTCAAAAAAAGCTAGTAAATTAATGTGAGGAACTAACGAACAGTGGAAAGAGAGTTAGCTTAGCGATAAAAGTGAGGGAATTTAAGAAGGAAATTGCAATAAGAGAAGGAAGAGAGAAGGGGGAGCATTACCCAGAAAGATGGTAAGCGTCCAGTGATTTCCTAATGGGCTGGAGGCTAGGGAAGAGGTGTGCGTCCAGTGATTTCCTAATGGGCTGGAGGCTAGGGAAGAGTCTGATGATATGGGGTAGGGAATTTCATAGGAATAGGCAACTCATGAAAAATCATGTAACTGAATGTTAATAGATGACAGGAGAAGGTCGCTTAGAGAGAGAAATTAATGTAAAAGGGTGTATATGTTGAATAAAGTGGAAACGAGGAGTTTAATTATTGAGGGCTCCGTAGGTTAGTGTTAGATGTTTGAATTGGATCCTGATGGGTACAGGAATCAATATAATGATTTGCAAAGGTATGAAGGGTGGAAGTAGAGGTCAGTCAAGAAGATGAGCCTGATAACATTATTCATTTAAACTGAAGAGGGGTAATGTGGGTATTTGGAAGTCCTACGAGTAATAAGTTGCAATAGTCAAGTTGGGAATTAAGAATGCCATATTTGTATCTTGAATCAGAAAAGGACTAATGTGGCAATACGTTTACAGGCTTTGGAAACAGACTGAATGGGTGGAGAAAATTCTTCTTAAAGAAAATATTAACTTTTAGAAAACAGGAAACATCCAGTTATCCAGCATATTATGAAGCTACATTTTTTTGTATTATAAAATGAAAAAAGGTGTCTGATAGAATTTAAAAATGAATGAGTATCATGGTAGCAATCTACTGACCGTATAACATAACAATATTCAAAATACTTTTTCACTGAACAAATAAGGCTTCTGCTAGCTCCAAAAAGAAAACAAAAATAAAGATAATCTATTTTCTCATTCTCATGTCAGTTTCAGTGTGCTCTGCTTACAATGTGTGAACAGAGTGGGAGACACATACATCTGTCCAAGAGCCAGCCACCCTCTAGCCCAGAGATAGCCAAATTTCTCGATACACCAATTGAAGATTGTTTTGGCAGAGAACACCAAAGTGGAAGCCAGAAGGGAGGTATGGCTGCCAACACAGAGACGAAGGGAAAGAGGTCAATTAGGGGCTAACGAGAGAGGCGGGAAGGGCATTCAATGCATACCAGCAGTTGTACACTTGCAAAGTGTGTAAAACAGGTGGGCAAGGCTGGAGTTACATTCAAGATTTTTGTAAACATTTGAACAGGGCAACCAAATAAATCACAGTATTTTCAATAATAAGATAATGTAGTATACCTAGGCTTCACATGCTATTTTAATCTATTTGTAGACACTTTCACAGCTATAGGAAACAAAAAAGATATTTTAAAAACGAGTGTGTAATTATTCTAATTATAGTATTTTTACATACAGTTCTGCACAGCAGAGCTTAGAATTTACCTTGAGACAGGACGCTCATATTATAACTTTCTACATATACTTGCTCCCAGAGCATCAAAATAAAAATACAAGGCAAAAACACGAAAGCTGCATTAAAGTTCTGAGGCAACCAAAAATCAGCAGCCAATAATATTTCAGTATAGTCCAGTGGTAGACAACCTTTGACACTCCAAATGTTGCTGACTGAATGTCACCCGATGCTTTGCCATTATTATGGGTGCAAGAGCATTATGGGAGATTTAACCAACAACATCTGGAGTGCGGAAAGTTGTCTTCCCCTGGTATAGTCTTTGAGACCATGAGTACAGGAACTTTAGATTGTATACAACTGGGACATGGGCAGGTGGGAAGAGATTTAAAAATTTTTTTATTACTGACACATTTCTTCATAACTACCGTTCCCTCCACCCCCACCATAGCCAGCATTATCGTATATATATATCATTCTGAAATCAGCTGGACTGCTAAGTTTGCAACCAGTATTATGTAACAGTACCAATTTCAGACTGAAGGGTAGTTTTCATGAAATGAGACAGGTTCTGATGATAGTTTTTGCTGGGGCAATAGCCCAAAAAGTGTGACAGTCCCGGAAAAAAAGTAGACTGTTAGAAACCGCGGTGTAAATGTGGCTGGTTCCCTTATTTACCACTATAACGTCTTAAAGCATAGAACTTAGCAGGGCTAACGATACAGATATCTTAGCCATAATTTTATATAGTTAGTAAGAGATCCTCTATTTAACATGTATAAATAACTGAGAATACAATATTAAATAAGGATTGTCTTGGAAGCAATAAAGTTTTGTCTTTTTAGATATTTATTGTATAAAAATATAAATATAGACATATAAAATCCATTACAATAATTTATAGCAGAGTTTATAAGATTAAACTAAATGCTTGCAAATATCATTAATAGATTAACATAACCTCCTAAACATGTCATCATGTCAGCCTCTCTGTTATTTTAAGATGGAGCAGCGTCTGTCTCCAAATCTCTCCTCTGTCTGTTAACATTTAAAAGTACACCTATTTATACCTTAGGTGTCTTCATTTTAGGGTTACCGTCGTTTATATATGAAAAAGTAACTTATTTTACTTTATTCATTTTAGGACCTCCCTTAACTTGGCAAAAATACAAGGCCATAACACATCATATTCCAAGATGGCATCTTAAAATCTGAACATCTTTATCTACTTAGGGTTACCGCAGTATATTATGTACTAAAAGAGTTGTAGCATAACCTTGAAGCTTGTTTATGCATTATTGTTATTGTATTTCGTCTGGGACAAATTGGCGTAACCATAATAAGCACTGAAGGTAATTAAGAGGTTATTGTTTAAAGAAATATGTATGAAAAAACAATATGTTCTATTTCTAACACCTTGTCAGTTTGCAATATCTCTTAAAGACAAAGTACACAGTTTGAGGAATATCATATTTGTATTTGCCCATAACATTGGTACATATTTATTTATTTAATTTTATTTAAGTCATGTCTCCTAGCACCCTCTTTGAATGGTTCTTTGAATAGTGTAAGTCTAAAATTTGCCATGTTTAATGATGGCGAGTGTGATACCTAGTCCATAAATCCTAGCAGCTAACCATACAATAATGACTATGCTCTGCTCCTGGGATAATCCATTCACCGAGCAAGTCAAGTGTCATTCACATTGTATAGAATTATCAAAACCTATCCTTAATCTTTAGATGAATTGTGATTTATAGCACCAGTCTTTCATTCTAGTATCTCCTATTTTAATAACCTGTTTCCCCTTTTTCCTGTTTCCCTGAAGTTAATATATGCTATGCGTTAATTCAGTGGCATTGAGGCTGACTAGACCCATTGTGCATCATAGTTTGCAGTCTGCTTTCATCTTATTCCTCCTCCTCCCACCACTTCCACATGGTATATGGTGGTTATGCAGGCCAATTCCGACTTTACATTTTCAGCTCATTGCTCCCAGATTTCCAAACCTCGCAACAACAGGCCTCCCAACCGTCCTGCTTTCACTGAATAGTACCTGTTTTAGGGCCCTATCCTGCCTTCAAGATTGTGTTCTCCACGGAGCTGTCCCAGGCTGCACAGCATGAGCGCATCATTAGACACTTGTGCTGTGCGGTGCACACTAGGACCATGCAGAGAGAGCTTAAAGAGACTAAAACAACTATAACTTAATGAAGCAGTTTTGGTGTATAGATCATGCCCCTGCAATCTCACTGCTCAATTCTCTGCCATTTAGGAGTTAAATTACTTTGTTTATGCAACCCTAGTCACACCTACCTGCTTGTAATGTGCACATCCTTCCTAAACACTTCCTGTAAAGTGAGATCTAATGTTTATACTTCTTTTATGGCACATTCTGTTTAATTTAGAATGTTTTATCCCCTGCTTTGTCAATAATCTACTAGACCTTGCAGAAGCCTCCTTTGTATGATTAAATGGACACTGTAGTCAACAGAACAACTACAGCGTATTGTAGTCGTTCTTGTGAGCATAGTCAGTCCCTGCAGGCTTTTCTATGTAAACACTACCATTTAGGTAGCTAGCCCCCCTTAAAAGCTAAGAAAACCTGCCTAATTTCCAGTGCCAGGTAGGTCCACCACATTGTCCCGTGCCCCGCCTTCTTCACAATCTCAGCCAATTCAATGCTTTTCTTATGGGAAAGCATTGGATTAGCTTAGATCATCAATTCTGATGATGTCAACCAAGGAGGAAGATCAGGAGGAAGTGACACCCGGGAAGGAGGAGAGACAGCATGAAGGCTGCGAGGAGAGGCAGCCAACTCACATCATCCCCAGCCACCCTCCTGCGACGAAATGGTAAGGCTGAAAATGAGGTGTGTGTATATATGTATGTGAGTATGTGTCTGTATGTATGCCAGTATATGTATGTATGCCAGTGTATGTATGTATGCTAGTGTATGTATGTATGCCAGTGTATGTATGTATGTATGCCAGTGTATGTATGTACAGGGCCGTCTTTAACGCGGGGCAAACAGGGCAGCTGCCCTGGGCCCTGTTACTCTTGGGGGGCCCAAGACAGCTTTCCCGTGGGCCCCGCTGCCCTCAACAATTTTTTCCCCCATGGGGCCGCCGGCATGCACATTAAGGAGGCCACTAGGTGGATATTTGTAAGCAGGGGCCCCGTCACACGCTGTAGCTCTTTAACAGCGCGACCGGGCCCTTTGCTTTTTGGCAGCGCTGGGAGGAAGTGACGGCTGCGAGTCACTTCCTGCCACTGAGGAGAGGAGCTGCGCGGGAGATGAAGGAGGGAGCCTGTGCTGGGAGAGGCAGATCCCAACAGCCTCAGCCTTCAGTCTGGACACTGGGGAACCACCTTCCAAGGTAGGAAACTTGTGGGTGGGTTTAAAAGTGTAAACTTATGTCAGTATGTTTGTGTATGTGTGTGTCAGTAGGGCTGTCAGTGTATGTTTAGGTCTGTGTATGTGTGTGTTTGTGTCAGGGTATGTGTTTGTGTCAGTATGTCTGTCTCTGTTTGTGTCAGTATGTCTGTCAGTATGTCTGTCAGTGTATGTCTGTGCTTGTGTCAGTATGTCTGTCTGTGTATATCAGTGTGTCTGTCAGTATGTCTGTCATTGTATGTGTCTGTATGTCTGTGTATGTGTGTCAGTATGTCTGTAGTGTATGTCTGTGTGTGTGTCAGTATGTCTGCCAATGTTTGTCGTTCAGTGTATGTGTCTGCGCGTGTCAGTATGTCTGTCAATGTGTGTCATTCAGTATATGTGTCTGCACGTGTGTCAGTATGTCTGTCAATGTGTGTCATTCAGTGTATGTGTCTGCGCGTGTCAGTATGTCTGTCAATGTGTGTCATTCAGTATATGTGTCTGCATGTGTGTCAGTATGTCTGTCAGTGCATGTGTGTTAGTATGTCTGGGAGGGGGCAGGGTCCAGGGGCCCCAAGCAAATGGTTGCCCAGGGTCCGGTCAGTATTAAAGACGGCCCTGTGTATGTATGTATGAATGTATGCCAGTGTATGTATGTATGCCAGTATATGTATGTATGTATGTATGCCAGTGTATGTATGTATATATGCCAGTATATGTATGTATGTATGTATGCCAGTGTATGTATTTATGTATGTATATATGCCAGTATATGTATATATGTATGCCAGTATATGTATGTATGCCAGTGTGTGTCTGTATGTATGTGTGTATATGTATGTATGTATGCCACTGTGTGTCTGTATGTATGCCAGTGTGTGTATGTATGTATGCCAGTATGTATGTATGCCAGTGTGTGTCTGTATGTATGAATGCCAGTATGTGTATGTATGTCAGTATGTATGTATATATGTATATATCAGTATGCAGTATGTGTGTGTATGTATGTATGTATATATGCCAGTATATGTATGTATGTATGTATGCCAGTGTATGTATTTATGTATGTATATATGCCAGTATATGTATGTATGCCAGTATATGTATGTATGCCAGTGTGTGTCTGTATGTATGTGTGTATATGTATGTATGTATGTATGTATGTATGCCACTGTGTGTCTGTATGTATGCCAGTGTGTGTATGTATGTATGCCAGGATATATGTATGTATGCCAGTGTGGGTCTGTATGTATGTTTGTCAGTATGTATGTCTGCATGTATATGTGTGTGTGTGTGTGTGTGTCAGTATCTCCCTATGCATGTGTGTATGTTTGTTTCAGTATTTGTATCTGTTAGTATGTGTGTATCTTTCTGTGGGTGTATTCCTGTGGGCGGGATTTGGAGGTGGGCCCTGTGGGCGGGCTTGAAGGGGGGCTCAGACTTTGAACTGTGTTAGGGGCCCCAAAATTTCTGATAGCGGCCCTGCTGACATACACACACAGGCTTACATACATACATACTGACATATATACATACTGACACACACACAGACATACATACTGACATATATACACACATACATACATACATACTGACAGACATACATACATACTGACAAACAAACATACATGCAGACACATACATATACACACACACCTCATTTAACAGCCACCCTCCCATTCCTTACCTTTAAGTTGCAGGAGGGTGGCTGGGGATGATGGGAGCAGATGTGATGCCTCTCCTCTCCTCGGCTGTCTCTCCCCACCCCCACGCGGAGTAAGCTGGGAGGAAGTGACCGGCTGTCACTTCCTCCCAGCAGCCCTTGCGGTGCATTTTTTTTTTTTAAAGGGGCCCGGTCGCGCTATTACGCGGCCGCAGCACTGACCGGGCCCCTGAAGATATAGGACCCATCGGGGCCCCAGTGAAGATGCACCTGCGGCAGTTTCGCCGCTCCACGTGGGGCTCGTCATGGTTGTCACCCCCTGATGGCGGCCCTGGAGACCACTGCTAGAGCACTCTCCGCAGGGTCCTAGTGCCAGTACACTGTGAAGTCTGAAGACGGTTCTCTGGTGTTCCCGGATGCAGTACACCAGAGAACAAAATCAAGGTGGCAGGACAGGACCACAAAATCAGAACTGTTGGGGGCCTACATATAATGTGGAAGTGTAACTTCCACATTATATAAAAATTGACAGCATGAAGACCGCGAAAAAAATAAAGACTAACAGTATATTCTTGACTAAATTATTTAAAAAACAACAACTTTAATCTAGAATATTTTAAATCATTGTTTCATTCCCCTGCAAATCTCAGAATAATTGTATCAAAGCCTCTGGCAAACAGCATTTGTCATTCTGCATGGGTATTTTAATTCTTACATGTAATTATTTTATTTACTGACATACATATTCTAGTAGACGAAAATCTTCCACAGAGAAACATCTGAAAGGATTGAATATGATTCATGCACTTACTGCTATAATAACTGCCTGTCCCTTGTGGGTGCCACCATCTCCAGCGAGGTCCTCTTCAGTTTTTGGGGCTTCATCTGCCAGGAGTCGTCGTCAGTGCTGTACTTTCACGCATGCCTGTCAGTACAATATTGATGACTATGGAGGATCCTGCGAGACTGTGTGACCCTCCTATTCTCTTTCAGCCATCTCTAGTGGTGATGGCAGGGAGCTTGAGTAGGCTTGACAAAAGGCAGCTCCGCCTTTTGTCTTATGAAATTTTAATGGAATTCCAACGTAGTCTTTATGAGCATTTCATGTACTTTTTATCTTTATGGCATGCTCGTTTTATGGTTCTTGAAAGAGAAGTTTTATGTTTCAGTTTGTTTTGTTGGTTTCACACCGTTGTTTCAGTTTGTTCCATAGTTCTGTTCACTGTTTCCAAAGCTATTCATTTTAACTGGTATTGATCAGCACAACTTCTTCAAATATTATATAATGAAAAATTTTAACAATAGTGGTTGCATCAAACATACTTTATTTACCTACCACCAACATAATAACAGCTATTTTATATGGTCCAAATGTACATTTTAATTACATAATGTTTGCCCATTCTGCCACTTGCATGCTACTTGAGGGGAAAAGCCATTACCTTGGCACTCTCCTTGGGTTTCAGGGGTACACTAGGTTTTTTTTAACCCCTCACCTCCTGAACTTGTTGTGAGGGGAGAGGAGGTATCTGGTCGTACCATGTTATGCTTATCCTGCCTAACAGCCCCACTGTTGACAGGTCCTAAATGAATAACACTAATAACTATGCTGCAATACATTTGCTTACATCAGAGATACAATCTCTGTAACAACATTCTCCTTGTTCTACTTGGAAATTATTTGACAGAGTGGCAGGTAAGGCATAACTATATTTTGCTAGAGCTTCACTTTTGTTTGTCTGAAATTGGCATTTCTATGTATCGTTGGTCTATATTTTATCTCATGTATATTTATTCTCCAACATTATTTATATGTTTTGGTCATTTTATCATTACTTGGTGGACAAATACTTTTTTGGAGCCATTGCTTTTCTTGCCTTACTTGGGTTTATACATTTTGTATATTTCCAAAAGGAGGCCACTGAGGACTCTAGACTGCTATTAACAGAGCAGGAGACAAGGAATTCTAAATTAAACAGAATGTGCAATAAAAAGTTTTAAAATGACATGTCTCTTTACAGGAACTTTTTAGGAAAGTTGTGCAAGTCACATGCAGGGAGGTGTGACTATGGCTGTATAAACAACGTGATTTAAATCTTAAATGGCAGATAAATGAGCAGAGACTGCTAAAGTAGTTTACAGTGTCCCTTTAAGCTCCAAATATTTAGTAATACATCTTGAGGTACAGCACTGTACCACGCTCTGTAATGATGGGTGTCACTATAAACTGTGTTATAGACATGTGCAATTCGGTTCGGTCCGAATGGAATTTTGGACATTCGGATGCTTCCGAATGTCCAAAGTGCCGAACTTCGGAAGTGCCAAACCAAATTGCCAAAGTGCAGAATTGCCGAAGTGTCAAATTTTGGAAGTGCCGAAGTACACTTCGGACTTCTGAAAAGTGGAAAAACAGGTAGGGGTAGGATTGGGGTTGGGGTAGGGTTAGGAGTAGTGTTAGGGGTAGGATTACTTTTAGGCTTAGGTTAGGTTAGGAGTAGGGGTAGGATTGGGTTAGGGTTAAGGTAGGGTTGGGGTAGGGTTGAGTTAGGGTTAGAATTGGGTTCGGTTAGGGTAGGGTTAGGGGTAGGGTTAGGAGTAGGGTTAGGGAACCTCTAACCCTAACCCTAACCCTACTCCTAACCGAACCATACCCCTAACCCTAAGTCTCGAAGTTCCAAAGTGCTGAAGTCCCAAAGTGCCGAAATCCCGAAGTCCCAAATTTCGGAAGTGCCGAACCAAACCGAAGTCTCGAATTGACGAAGTCCTGAATTTCTGAAGTGCCGAAGCGAATTGCCAAAGTGCCGAATTTAGGAAAGCCGACCAAACCGAATTTTTTGCCCATGCACATCCCTACTTTGTTATAATGATGCTGCTCTCTTATAAGACCAGTTCTAAAATTACTTGTCACTTACTGCTTTTGTAATGACATATTTAAAGTGAACAATTTCATGCAACTATTTTAGAAAAAATATGTCTCAATCCTTTTTTACCTCTTTGAATGCATCAATATTGTCATCGTCTTTATACATTCATCCCCAGTTTACAAAAAGACCTGTTCCCTTCTCTTGTCATGGTGCCACTCACATTTCTTTATAGGTATCCAGACCAGAAGATTTAATTACACTTCGTGTAAATGAAATGACTGCAACTAAACCCTTCCTGATTAATGTCCCTTGACAGATTAAGATGCCAGCTAAGGGCAATGTGTGGGCTGTGACATTTGCTGCTGTCACTCATTTGTTGTCTGCATCTCACCTGGACTTAGAGAGAAATTATTAAGGCTTTCCCTCTGCCTCACCCAGTCTGACAGCAGGGATGGCTAAAAGGGAAAAAAAAGTTTCTCCCACCCCTTAGTTGTTTTAGTTCTATGACAGCTTGTCGGCTACGTGTTGGCCAGTCCTGTCTAAGTTTATCTTTATTATCAATTACATACATATGTTAGTTTCTCAATGCTTTCCAGAAACAACCTAACAGGGTTATTCACTAACGTGAGAATTCAAATGGAATTCGAAGAGAATTTCAGCTTTAAGACCAGAATAACCAAATTTAAAGCAGAGCTGACGTAGAGGATTTTTCCAATTTGGCGATATTGATCTTAAATTTGATATTCACTTTGAATTCACCTTGAAGTGAATAACCTTGTTAGGAATCAAATAAGTATTTAATAAAAATAATACTCACTAAAATATATTATATATATTTATTTAGATTTATTATTTTATTATTATTATTATTATTATTATTATTGGTAAATGTGAAAAACAAAAGCTCCTTCGAAATAGAAAATGATGAGATGTGATTTATGAAAGATAACAAGAAATAGTGATATAGAAAATAAATCATCCATCCCAATGGATGTGAAGAAAAATGAGTCTCTGTTATGAACATGGCAATATATAATCTCCTCTATATCATCAGTGTTGTCCTTTAACAGAATGTGATCTAGTCAGTTATGCTGTAAAGAGAAGATTTCATTAAAGTATATTTTTTATTGGCAACATCTTCCATGTTCTCTACAAGCTCCCCTAAAACAAAAGGAAGGTGAATTTGAAAAAGGGCCCCTGGGTCATTGTCACTACTATATATATTTATAAAAAATGGTATGTCTGCATAATTGATAAGCTAACAGCAACTTACAGACAGCTAGTGATTTTCATGTTAAGTTAATACATTAAAATAATACTATTGGACTCATTTAGAATCAGGTTGCAAAAAAAGTGCATGATCCATGGTATTAAATATCAGTAATTTTTTTCCATGATGTAGAATATGTGTCAAAAGTGTTGCCACAAATTCTTCACAAGTTTTTCCAAAAATGATGCGGAGTACTCTGAAAAAAACAATTTGCTCCATAGAATTCTATCAGATACAAATGGACACAAACATTGGAGAAAGACCAATGCAATCTTCTACAGCTTATATCTGTAGCAAAATGCAATTATCACGTACAGAGTAACTATTTCTTATCCCACTGTGCCCAGCAAGTGTGCCATTGCCTACAAATCATAGCCACACTTTTTAATCTCACTGCTTTACACTCTGCTGTGCTCCTCTTCACTGCTATTATTTTGCCATAGAACCCACTGTGTTCAGGAAGTGTGGCATTAGACCATTGTCCCCAGATAGTAAACCCTAGTAACCACTTCTCGCAATGTATAGAAATAGTGCTAATTTGCGTCAATGATCAGAATGTACACAATATTGGCAGAGGGGAACAGAGCCTGGCTACTGAGTAGTCCAGACGTGTCCAGACAAGAGCTCCTGCGTTTGACACCTAATAATCATGAATATTCACAAGCAATTTACTTCACCTTACCATAGTGCCATCATCATCCTGTTCGGGACACTAGTTCTTCTGGGATACGTCCCGTGAGCTTCTCCGCCACTGGATTGCCCCAATTGAGGCTTTGCGGCCTATTCGCGATAGGACCGGTTCCCCCCATGGACTGGTGGGAGTTCTCGGTCCCCTCTGGCTTATTCCATATACTAACACAGTATTTAGAAGCCTAACACTGCACGAATGGTGATCACAGCTAAACCCCTCAAGATGGCGGATGTGCTCTCTAAATGGGCACAAACTGCAACAGCCTGAGAAAGCCCCAGACTGAATGCTACAGTGCCTAGATATACTAGATTGTTGCAATTCTGGCAACAATTAAAATTGCGTATACTGTCGCCACCTCAGGGTAATGCATCCTTATAAGCTCCTGTACCACCTATCTTTGGCCTACCTAAGCTGAGGCCCGTTCGAATTATTACCCTGATGCATTGACATCGTCATCGGAAGACCTACCACCATTTACAGTGGCCGACCACCATGAGCATCTGCATTATCCTGACGGGACTATTTATGCACCCGAGTCCGTAGTTCAAAGATGTGGGTCTTCAGTCAGGCCTGGGGCTGTAGAGATGTCCTAATGCACCCCATTCTTGCTGCACTACTCAGCAACTATTTAGCAACTATTCTGCAATCCTGAACCAGGAAATTGGCTAACACTGACCTACTATCCTGAGCCCATAGCCCACTCCACTCAAGGGTTCATTTAACCTTGTCTCAGTCGTCACCACCTTGCTTTTTTATGCCACCATACACCTATGTTTATGTTAGGACCAATCTTGTTTTTCTTCTTCTGTACTGTTATTTTTACTTTCGCAAGTGTTCTACCATGATAGAGAGCAGAGGTCCTTTAACTCGTGCATTTTAGCCTGTTCAGTGGTAATTCTTATATGCAAGCTAATCTCATCTAATTTAAGATGAATAGTTATTATTTGCATATAGTGATACACAACTCACCATATCTAGTATGATTCATATGTTGGATTGTCTTACCTGTCCCTCATGCCTAGACAGGTTTTCCTAGCAAGATTCTTGCCCTAATTTTGCAAAAACAAAAATGAGACGTCTTTCTTATTCAGAATTTTCAGTGACGTACTATTTTTTTATCTTATTTAACATCCTGACATATCCTGATTTTTTTTTTGGTAAATTTCTTTTATTCAGATTTTTTCAATTTTATATGAAGTTGTCAGTGTGGACACGCAGGTCCGATAATGAATCTTTCCAGTTACTTCTCAAACATGAAGTAGGTTCAAAGAACAACAGTGGTGACATGCAAGTCACCCAGTAGCATTAAGAGGCAATTTCAAGTTGGACTCGCAGGTCCTATAACATGTGCGTAGATGGGCTGTTCCCCCTAGCTTACGGTTGCTATAGCTATTCTGGGTCACCCATTGTGGCAGGGGTGATTCATGTCCTGTTTCAAGGCAATTAGCGAGTAGTTTCTTACTGAGTGGGGGAATGTCAGGACGATGTTTATGTCTTGCAGGTTCAGACCTAAGGTCTTTGCCGTCCGTGGGGTTTTCTGCTGCTATTCTGGCTTGGGTAGTGGTAGTGTGTTTTATCGTGGCCGTGTCTACTATCTAGCCTCTATTTTTTATTTATTTTTTAATGGGTGCAAGGTTGAACCTGTTCCTCCTTTTCTTACATCAAACAGTGAGCCCCTAACTCGTTTCCCGTTTTTTAGGGGGTGCCCATCCGCCTGGGGTCTCTACATCCATCCATCTTCTCTACCGTGTTGCCTCTCTGCCCGCGGGTTCCCCCGGGGAGGGGGGAAGAGGGTAGGGGGGGAGGGGGAGAAAGGGGGTGGTATATTTTATTTTGTTTTTATATTTATTGTTGGTATTGTTTCTTCGTGTTTGTGTATTCGTTCTCTGGTCTTGTTAGTCTTTTGTCTCGTCAGATGTCTTCAGTCAGGTCAGCAAGTCTTGGAAGTCTGCGCTGGTCGTGGTCAGGATCCAGTGTGTCCAGATCGTCATATACGTCTGTGTCCTCCCCTTCTGCCAATAGGGAGAGCTCTTCCAGAGCTCTCAGCTCCTCCATACTTTGGTACCACGTCTCTAAAGGGGGTGCGCATTGTTTTTTCCAGTAGAGAGGGATTAGGCTTTTAGCCACGTTAAGTATCCGGATAGTCAAGGATTTTTTGTAGGTCGATGTTTTTGTCGTGGTGTGATGGATGAGGAATGTTGCAGGGTTCATGGGTGGCGGGGTGTCCGTGAATTTTTCCTGTGTGTGTGGTGCATCTCCAGCATGTGTCGTCCTTCGTGGGGTCATATAGGTGTGTATGGAGTGGGGTGCGGTACCAGAGGGCTAGGATTTTGTATGCTGTTTATTGCGTTCCACTGGACGGCGCGCAGTGAAGTGAAAGGGTGCATATTTTGTCCCATTGGTTGGGTGTGAATGTGGTGCCTAGAACTGTTTCCCATTTCCCCATGAAGCTTGGGGGTGGTAGTCTCCTCATCCGCATGATCATTCCATAGAGCGTTGATAGGCCCTTTACCATCGGGTCTGGGTCCATGCATATCTCTTCAAACGCTGTTAGGGGTCTGAGGGGGTGATTATTTTGAATGGCCTCGTGTATGAACCCTTTCAGTTGTCGGTATCTGAATTGTAGCATGAATGAGTGATTGGAGTTTCCCGTCATGGCCTCTAGTGTTTTGATGCGCCGTTGTCCGTGGCGTGGCAGAGCCTCGGTATTTCGTTTCCCAGTAGTTGAACCAGTGTCCTCGGTTCCCTTCCTGGTGGGAAGACCTGGTTATGAGCTAGGGGCAGCATTGGGGACGATGTAGTGGTGAGTGAGAGTGGTGCTGCCAATGTTTGCCACACCTGCATGGTTGCTTTAATTATAGGGTGTGGGGCTGCTAGCTGTCTGCCTTGTTGGGGGTCTAGCCAGGAGAGGACTGCTATCTCCCCACTAGTGTTGACTCCACATCTTTCCAAAGTTTCCTTATCCCCTGTTTGGACCACTCCACTATCCTTTGGATGTGTGTGGCCCTATGATATCTCTTAAAGTCTGGCAGGGCTAGACCTCCCTTGGCTTTCGGCAGTGTGAGCACGTCATGTTTTATTCTCGCCTTCTGCCTCTGCCAGGTGAACCTAAGGGTCAACGATCTGAGGGAGGTGAAAAATGCCTCCGGGATGGCCTCCGGGATGGCCTGGAACAAGTAAAGAACCCTCGGTAGGATGTTCATTTTGAGCACTCCCACTCTTCCAAACCATGAGAGGCGGACCTGGCCCCATTCCTGCAGATCCTTCTGTATGGTATTTAGGAGCGGTTGGAAGTTCGCTGCGTATAGTTGGGAAAGGTCTTTCGTTAGCACCGCGCTGAGGTATTTCAGAGAGGTGTCGGACCATTGAAACGGCAGTTCCCGTTTGAGGGCCGCCGCTCTGGGTCCCGGGATGGAGACGTTGAGGATCGTGGATTTGGAGAAGTTGATTTTAAAGTTCGATAGCTCCCCGTATGTTTCAAATTCCTTCATTATTGCGGGCATGGATGTTTCCGGCTCAGTTACAAAGAACATGAGATCATCCGCGTATGCTGATACTGAGTGTTTCCCCGTCCTGCCTTTAACCCCGGGATACCCGGATTGTTTCGGATCGAGTTCAGGAATGGCTCCAGGGCCAGTACAAAGAGAAGGGGGGAGAGGGGGCAGCCCTGCCTAGTCTTGTTCCTTATCAAAAAGGGGTCAGTGAAGGCCCCGTTTATGCAGATCCGTGCTGTTGGTTACGATTACAGTGCTCTGATCCAAGACATCATAAGTGGTCCCATCCCCAGTGTTTCAAGGATCTGGAACATAAAGTCCAATGCGATCCTGTCGAAGGCCTTCTCTGCATCTGTAGAGAGCAGGAGAAGTCCCTCCTGTCTGGTTGTTGCGGTGTGGATCAGGGATAGCGCTCTGATCGTGTTGTCCCGCGCTTCCCGATGTGGAGTAAATCCCACCTGGTCCCCATGCACCAAGTTCGGGAGATGGGCCTGTAGTCTCTATGCAAGTATCTTGGTGAACAGCTTCAGGTCGCAGTTTAGCAGTGATATGGGGCGGTAATTCGCGCATTGTTCAGGATCTTTCCCTTCTTTGGGTATCAAGGCAATGTTGTCCGCCAGAGTCTGCGTCGGGAACTGCTGCCCTTCTTGGATCGTGTTAAGTGCCGTCGTGAGGCGTGGGTTGAGCAGCTCCGCAAAGGTTTTATAGAAGCGTGTAGCCCGTCTTGGCTGTTTTGAGAGCCCACGCCACCTCGTGTGTCTCGATTGGTTCGTCCAGCTCTGCACTTGTCTCTTGTGAGAGGCGGCTACCAATGCACGGTTCTAGGTATTCCGTTATCCTTGTCTTTCTATCTGCCCTATTCCCCTCTCCCCTGTGTGGGTCGAGTGAGTATAGGTCCGCGTAGTATGTCCGAATAGCGTTGGCCATCTCGGTCGGCATGCTGTGTAGCCTCCCGTCTCTGTCTCTAATCCCCGGGATGTAGGCCGCCACTCTCTTTTTGGCGATCATGCAGGCAAGGAGGGCACCACATTTGTTAGCGTTAGTGTGGAAGAATGCTTTGGAGTGTAGGTAGGCTCTATTGTGATTGGCGTTTAGAATGGAGGAAAGTTCCCTCCGGAGTTCCGTCAGTTGCGTCCAGTCTGCTGGCAGGTGGGTTTGTTTATGTCTATGTTCCAACGTCTGTATGTCCGCTATTAGGGTTTTAAGTCTGACGGTTTTGGCTTTTTTAAGTGCGGCACTTTTTGCTATGAAGTGGCCCCTCATTACGCTTTTATGAGCCTCCCAGAAGCAGAGGCGTGACATCAGACGTATCGTTCTCTGTAAAGTATTGCGTCAGTCTTTCTGTAGCTTCCGCTGTCACTGCTAAGTCATTTAGTATAGATTTGTTGAGTCTCCAATTACTGCAAGTGGGCCTGTAGAGTGGGGAGGCTAGTGTCATCATGATTGCGGCGTGGTCGGACCATGTCGCTGTTCCAATGTCAGTTCGTCGAATATCAGTCAGGTAGTAATGTGGGATAAAAAGTAGTCTATTCTGGAGTACGTTTTGTGGGGGATGGAGGAGAAAGTATAGTCGCGCTCTTCGGGATGTAGTGCTCTCCAGCAATCTACCAGTCGCCTCTCTTTCAGCGTTTTCGTTCTGTTAGTTAAGATGTGTTCGGGAGTCATGGAGAACCCCATGGATGTGTCTATAGTCGGTGTCAGGGCCACATTTAGGCCCCCTCCCACGACCAGGCAGCCCTCCGCGAACCCCTCAATCGTTTTGAGTGCTGTGCTCAGGAATTGGTGTTGGCGTTTGTTGGGGGTATACAGGTTCGTGAACGTGTATGTGCGGTTTGCGATTGTTCCTTTGACACAGATATATCGTCCGTGGTTGTCTCGTAGTGTGTCGGTGGGGGCAAAGTGTAGCAACCTATGGATCAGTATTGCTGTGCTTTTGGACTTCCCCTCTGGGTTATTACTTAGAAAACATTGTGCGTAATGTCTGTCCGTCAGTCTGGGCACTTGGCCCTCCTTAAAGTGTGTTTCTTGGATTAAAACTACCTGTGACCTCTGGCTATGAAAGTGGCGTAGAGCATGCGAGCGTTTTTCGGGTATGTTCATGCCTTTAGCGTTAATGGAGAGGAATTTTATCTCTGCTTGTTTGTGTGTGTTGTGGGGCGGCATGGTTGTCACGTTTCTAAATTATCAGGATGTGGTGGGTAGGGTTGGGGAGTGCGGGTGGGCGGGTCTAAGGTCACGGGCTCGTCCCCTGTCCCCATGGGCCGCGCGGGCAGGAGCGACCTTCAACAATAAATAACAAATGCAACAGTAATAATCAACAATAAACCTTGTGGGTTATCCAAAAAAAAAAAAGACTAGCGTGTGGGCTAGGTAGGAGTCGATCGCGCCGCACCTGTCGGCACCGTCGAATCCCCCCGCCATTATCTGTGTGCTCCTGTCTACTAGGAGCGTGGCCCTTTTTCCCTTTCCCTCCAAAGGGCCAAGTGTGGTGGATCTTTCTTCTATCTGGGTCTCCTGTGTCCCCCGGCCCCCCCGCTCTGAAGCTATCTAGCCAGTACAGGTGGTGCTGGCAGTCTCTGGGCCCAGCCCCCAGTCTTCTCCTTCTCTCCTAAGTGTGTGTTCGAATGCATGATCTTTGAGTCAGCCCTACCCTGCCTGTCCCTCCCCCGTATCTCTATCGCTCCGCTGCGGAGTGGTGTGTAACCGTGAGTGGGCTCGCAGGCTGGTGGGTTCGAGTCATGTACCTAGATGGCCTCACACTTCCCTCTTTGTGTCCCCCCCTATCCTGATGCTCGGGTATCCCGGTTGGTGTTGTCCTGCTTGGTGAGGGGCCGTGGTTGGGGGCCTGTCCTCTCTCCCTAACCTGGGCTACCCAGGCTATCACTCAATGCTGACCTTCACGGATTCTCTCTGATCTCTCCCCCTGGTAGTCTAAGGTGTGTCTTTGACCATTCTCAGCGTCCCGTCCCCCTGTTCCCCCCTCCCAAGCAGGTGCCCGATTAACACTTAGTCCTCAGTATATCTTCCGTGAGTTCACAGAGTGTGCAAACAAATTGTCTCGTATACCCGCTCCTGATTGTCCCCCCTCCCCTGACACGTAGATTTCTATGTATTGTAGTGGTGAAGTGTTAAGGGCCTGTATTCAGAGTGTCCCATTGTATAGTTACGTGTTCAACGCGTGGCTCCCATTCTGTTGGGCTGCTTCGTGTGTCCGTTAGCGTGTTGCCCCAGCTGGCCTCACGGTCTCCAATCTTGTTCAGTTTCTGCGCTGTGCTTGGAAAGGTTCCCCTTGGTGTGTGGGTGAGCTGTTATAAAAATCCAGTGGGTCCGGCCAGGTTAGGTGGAGAGGTGGCAGATGGAGTTCTTCTGACAGCTCCTGCAGGTCCCGTGGGGTGTGGATCGTTCTAGGGCCACTTTGGGTGGTGGCTATCAAGCCCGTAGGAAAGGTCCAGCGATATCGTATTTTCTGGGACACTAGCATTCTGGTGAGTGGTTTTAGTGCCCTGCGATATCCCAATATGGTCGGGCATAGGTCCCGGTACAATTGGAGGTGTTGGCCTTCGTGGGTGATTTCACCCCTGTTGAGAGCTTCATGCAGGATTTCTTCTTTTAGGGCATATAGTGCAATGCAGCAGATCACGTCCCTAGGCGGTGCCTCTGGTGGGCCCCTAGGTCTCAGTGCTCTGTGGGCTCTGACAAACTCTATGGGGGTCTCCCCGGGGCGGCTCAGGAGATCGTTGAAGATGGCCGTGAGTGTGTCTTTAAGCTGGGCGGGTGTGTCTTCACCTTCTTGTAGGCCTCTTATTCGTAGGTTCTGTCTGCGGCCCCTGTTGTCCAAATCTTCTTTGTGTCTGGCCATTGCTTGCATTTGGGCAGTTTGCTTGGAGTGGCTTGCAACTTGGGCTGCTTGCGCTGCGGTAAGGGAGTCGTGGTCCGCCTCTATTTGGGCCATGCGGTCCGCCATACCTTGTATGTCGGCCCTCATCAGCTGGAGGTCCTCCCTGATGGAGGTCTGGAGGGCTGAGGTAGCCTGGGTGAGGTCAGCCCGTGTGGGTAATGCCCTCAGCAAGGCCAGCCAGTCTGCTGGTGGGGTCTCCCTTGAATCATCCCGGCCTGGTGAGAGGGAGTGTGGCGTGGAGGCCTCTGATGGCGGGTAGGCCTCAGATGACGCCTGGGAGGCCGGGTCTGGTGTTGCGGCCAGGAACTGCCGCATGGAGGAGTAGTGGCTCACTTGGCGGGTCCACGGTGGTTTGGGGGTGCTCCCCGCCTTAGTGTGCTTCCCCATCCCTGTGTCTTTGGCCGGAGTAACGTGCGTGGCAGAGTGGGGCCGGAGGAGCTCAGTCTCTATGCGGCCATTTCGTTCCGCCGCTAGGCCGCGTCCCTGACATATCCTGATTTAATGCTTTTTGTTTTATGCTTATATCTCAATAAAAGAAAGACTGACAAAATATAGAATGTATACAATATTGAAGCAAAGTCAATGGATAAACATGTTCACAAATTTGAAACTGAAAACCCTAAATCACAGACTTTACGATCAACTCTGAATCACGTGTAAATTCCATATTGTTAGAGTATAACAGAGAAAGCAGTATGGTTTCTGGAGGGTTTCTGGAGGGTGTTAACTTGCAGCTACACTCTTAACAAATACATTAGGCAATGATGAAGCATACCTTCCAAATATGTAGTTTCATGGGGGTGGTTTCTGCAGTCTTGGGGGTAAACGGCCATTCTAAAGATTGGTTCTACTCCTTATCCATCCCAATATTCTTTGACTCAATATCTAGTATTGCACATCCCACATTAATAAAATTGGAGCTCCTCCACTACACAAATCTTATGCACATTACCCATAGTGGATAACTTGTATCCTACTTTTTTATCTTCGAGGGTAGTGACACCTCACGTTTCCATAATAGATTGTATACAATATGTGGTTGGTTTAGAATGTTCTCATAATAGGAACTATGACACAACACACCATATCCCAATAACTGGGATTAGTAGATAAGGATGAGTCTGATATAAGACCAGTCAATGAAAGAACGACACATTTAAAAGATAACTGAAGGATAATAAAATGATAAAGCTAAAAGGGACATTATTCAGAATTAAAGAAAGTGAAAATGGGCACATGCTGCACAACAATCTTGGAGGATGGTACAATTAGATAAAAATACTTCTGCTCAATCAATCAGTAATCTTAGACGTGTAGTCTATAACGGCTGTCATCAAGTACTATATAATTAATGCTCTAAAATAATGAATGTCATTAGATCTCTTGTCACAAGTCATTATGGTACATCACCTAACCGTAACAACTCAATCAGCACAGAAAAATGTAATCTATCTACAATAACCTTAGGCTAAATCTATATTTTATTATTTTAAAAATGGCACTTTTACTATGGGCTGCACGTAAGACATGATGCTAGTAAGGAAATTAGCATTGAGTGAGAAATAAATCACTTAATCCATTTTGATCGCTTAATCGCATTGCTTGTAATGAATTGTGTGTATTGGGCTATAGTTGATAAATCTGTTTATAAGGTTTGCCCTAGTGTGTATTGCACTGTTCATTCAACATTTTACTGTCAGTAATGTAATAACAAATCATATGGGACAGATTTTTGGTATACTGCTTTTTTTAATCCACCCAACCATAATTATGCTTGGGACTCCAGACTCGAATTTGGTGATACACCATTATAAAATGGGCCATGGGTCAAACTAACCATAACACTACAATACGCCCCAAAAGCAAGTACAATTTACTGTGCATTCAGGCCCAATCTTTTAATATAGCAGCCTTATGCTACACTAGTTTAAATAAATTATTTTCCACATTCCATCATTCTACACTTAGTACCCCACAATGGCAAAGCAAAATACAGATATTTGAAAAATTGCAAATATATTAAAAAGAAAAAAAAATTACATATTAGCATTTTTCATCTAATTATTCTCTCTTATTTGCTTGAAAACATAGGGAAGCCTCATAGAGAAGATTTTGATTGGGCCATTTAACCGTCTCAAAGCACATGCTTGCCATCTAGCTAGCAAGGGAGAGGGAGTAATGGAGGTTAAAGAAGGTGGAAACACACAATATCAGATAGGATAAGGAGGGGGCAAGCCTATTTAATTTAATATTGGGTTTTATGGAGTAGGTTAGAGGGTGGGCGGGGGCAGGACTGCAGGCACTATAACAAATTTAATAACATTAAGTTGTTAAAGTGCCTATAGTGTCCCTTTAATATTCATATTCTGGTTCTGCCTCTGAAAATAACTATAATTGTTTTGCGACTCGTAATGCTTTACTTTCCATTAGATTTTTTTTTAGCATAAATTTCAGTAATTGAAAAGGACGCTATCAAATATTTATTATTGTACAATGAAACTGAGTATGTACTTTGCTTGTCTTCTCTGTGAGCAGCCTAAGGGTTAGACTAATTGTCATGATCAACTACACTATTCAGACAGATATTCTTTTTAGCCCTGCAATCATTCCTAGTCATTGAAAAATACAAAAATGCAGTGTAGCAGACAACACTAATTTTATGACAAGACACAGAGGCTCATATTGCATATCCCTTTCTTTACTGTCCACCAATAGCAGCAAAGGATACAAACAGAATGACAAAATAATGAACATACAGTGACATAGGCCCCTCCCTGCACAGGTCCCAGTATAATAGGCAGCACTTCCCTTCCATTTCCCTCTTTCTTTGCTGCTCCAAAGATAAGTAACAGCTCACATTTTTCTCTCATAGATTACTTATTTATTCTGTCAGTTATGGTTGTTATTCTGCTATTTATTGTCATTTATTGTTCTATTGTTTTTTCTTTATTGACAGATTCAATACTATTCTCTTATTTGATTCTATTAAGGAATCTTTTTTCCTCAGTTTATCTATTTATGTTTATTATATGTCTGTATATACATATTGTTGTCTCCCAGGGTTCCAGACCTTCTGTATGAAATATCTACCTGTGCACTCTCAGTTTGGCCTTTTCTATGATTTGCTCTTATCTCTTTTCTCACCATCTCTCCTCTCCCTGTTCTCTGGCGCCATTTTGCACTGTTTTTCTCCGTTCTGTTCGGCTGTTTTGTGCATGAATCATGGCTAATTTCACGAACACAGACCATTCGTTAGTTTCACCGGCATATAGCAATATTCGCCTATTTGCCGCGTTCGACTAATTGGTTCGTGCGGTTTACTCATTCGTCTGTTTTACTTTTGTCTCTTTTATTCACACGAATTCGCCTATTTTACCGCACATTCGGTTCTTTTCTATTGATGAATTCACAGTTTTTTGCCGCGAATCTCATGAGACTCGCGGCAGCCATTTTCCAACTCCTGTTTCTCATACTACCTCATGTGTGTCTGTGTGCCTCTGGTCTGGACCCTGGTGAGATCCCTATCTTTCCCTATAGTTTGGGTGACTAAACCTTACTACCCTGTAAACTCACTGGTAGGAATATTGAGCTGCATCCAATATGCTCAAACCCAGGATGCCTTCCAGCTCACCACCCTCTGGGGTGATAGATGCCCCTTTGCCTCTGGGAGAGACCCCTGTCATCTATGACATGCCATCTACTCTGGCAGATAGACCCACCCAACCTGAAGGGGACCAATTCCTGGTGCTACAGCGCTTGATGACAGCCATGGGGTCCATGTCTTCTACTCTCTCCCATACCATCTCCCAGGCCCTCCTGCCATGTCCTTTGGACGCGCAAATGTCAGGTTCCACGACCTGTCTGAGGGCGCACCCAAGAAGACGACCCATAAGTCCAAACACCCCTCTGCCTCCAGAACGGTTATGACTGGCGTACCTACGGTCGCCCCAGAAAGCGTGTCCCACCCACGCAAAAGAGCCTTTCCGCACCAAGTAGAACGGGCGTGGCTCTGGAAATGTGCTAGCGCACAAGCTGAGAGTGACTCCGACTCAGAAATCGGGTCAGGTGAGGAGGCTATGGTGATGACGACTCTGATGTTGAGACCGCTGAGCTGGGCCTTGACCTCCTTCCCTATGCTCAGGCAGAGACGTCCGGAGGTGACACGGGGGCACTTCACCCCGCAACTGCGGGGTCCGCCCTCTTCACTATCCGAGGTCGGCGGAGTGGCTCCCAGCTGACCATGTAGCCAAGTACCTTGAAAATTGGGTACGACGCCCGGCAAAACTTTTCGAACTGGCAGAGGATGCCAGAGCTGGAAACCATATGGTTGACCCCGAAGACCTCCGTGGTTGGGTCCAAAGGGTTATTTGTATTGCTGGGAGCGTAAACATCTCCCTCTCTATTGAACGGCGTAAAGCCATTTTGTTTAAAATAGAGCCTACACTGGCCAACCTTGCCCTAACAGAGGCTGGGAAGGACGCCCAAGGATTACTATTTGGCGACTCCTTCATTAAAGACCTGGGGCACTTTGTGGGGGCATTTACAGCCCTTGACAAGGCCCAAGCCTCCATGAGACGGGTTTTTCAGGGACGGGTCTCCACCAGGGCCTGCAGATTCAGGAGCCGTCTGTCCGACCGGTCCTTCTTTCAGTCCCGTGGTTCGGGACGAGGCTCTTTTCAGTAACGCACCAACTTCCAGGAGACAAGTACCCACTCCTCGTTCTTCCCATCACGCGGATGCCCGTGGCGATCCAGAGGCTTCCGTGGTAACACCAGCTCCAGAAGACCCTATGGTGAGTTTACTCATACCTCATGTTTCTTCGCATGTTTATGTAGGGGGCAGACTCCAACATTTTTTTCCAGCTTGGGCACAGATAGCCTCCAACCCCTGGGTACTAAACACCATTCGAGGTTTCCACATAGACCTTGTAGGGAACCCTGTAACTATCCCTCCTCCTCGACCGATCTGCTTCTCCCTCTGGGATCGCAGGTTGATCGACGACGAGCTATCCTCGCTCCTCACCAAGACAGCGATAGAACGGGCACCCCCGGGCTCCACAGGAGTCCTAAGCAATATTTTCCTAGTGGAAAAGAAGGGCAGCCAAATGTGCCCAGTCATAAACCTGCACCCACTCAATGCTATGGTCAGGTACCGCCATTTCAAGATGGAGGGTATTCATCTGCTGAGAGATCTACTCCTTCAGGGGGACTGGTTGGTAAAACTGGATCTCAAGGATGCATATCTCACCGTGCCTATAGCTGAAGCATCCCGAGATCTCCTGCGTTTCCATTGGCGGACAGGGACTTGGAGGTTCACATGCCTGCCCATGGTGCTTCACACCTGCGGCTAGCAATGAACCTGCTTTCTCGTCTGGGTTTCATTATCAACCAGGAAAAGTTGTGCCTGACTCCCGCCACTCGTATGGAATTCTTGGGATTCGTAGTGGATACGGAGGTGGCCACTTTGAGCCTTCCAGGGTCCAAGACTTGTTCAATATGCAAGGAGCTCCGCAGGGCTCTCATACGGCCGCAACTCACCTTGAGGCAACTGGCGCGCCTCATCGGCCTCCTAGCATCCTCCATTCAGGCAGTGTTCCCAGGTCCGCTCCATTACCGTGAGATGCAACGCTTAAAAATAGCTCACCTGAGGGCTGGTGCATCCTAAGCGGACCTGGTATCGCTAGACAACGAGACAAAAGACGAATTGTGATGGTAGATCCTCAACCTATCTGCTTGGAACTCCATGCCGGAGTTCACCATCTACTCAGATGCGAGCCTCCATGGCTGGGGGGCTCATTGCGAGGGTGTGGCGACAGGGGTTCGCTGGTCGGAATCCAAATCCCGACTCCACATCAATGCATTGGAACTCTTGGCAGGCTCCTTCGCGATCCGCAGCTTCGCGAGGGACCGAGCCCATACATGCATCCGCCTCCGCATGGACAATGTATCAGCAGTGAGGTATGTCAACCACTTGGGTGGTACTCAATCTGTGGTCCTGGCCAGATTGGCGAAAGACTTTTGGAACTTTTGCTTAGACCGGAACCTGGTGGTTCAGGCGGAATACCTGTCAGGACTACACAACGCCCAGGCGGACTGGGGCTCACGATATCTATCGGATGCCAGTGACTGGAAATTGGACATGAACGTGTTCTCCAGTATATTTTCTTTTTGGGGACCTTTTGCTATAGACCTATTCGCCTCCCGGCTCAACACCCAGCTCCCACGATTCTTCAGCTGGAGGCCGGATCCGGCGGCGGAGGCAGTGGACACCTTCCTGCAGGTTTGGAGCTCCTATATGCATTCCCCCCGTTCTCCATGATCTCTCGCACCATTCTACACTCTTGCATATATCAGGCCGAACTGGTCCTAGTGACCCCATTCTGGGAAACACAATCATGGTTCCCTCAACTTCTCGGGATGACAGTGGATTATCCCAGACTGTTGCCACCCTCCCAGGAACTTCTACTGGATCAGGTAGGGTGTTGCCACCCTCTCCGGTTAGAGGGCTCCCTCCCGCTGCTGGCGTGGCGGATTTCAGGGGACCCTTGGAGGTCCAGGGAGTTTCGGACCCTACTAGAAGCCTACTGGCAGCGGCATGGGCTCCCGGCACTAGACGGACATATGGGTCAGCTTGGGGAGCTTGGGCTGGTTGGTGCCTGGCTCAGGACATGGATCCCGTTTCAGCCCCTGTAACTGCGGTCCTACAGTTGCTGACTTCCCTCTTTGAAGCAGGTAAGGCATACAGGACCATCAACCTATATCGATCGGCGATCTCCTCAACACATCAGGGGTTCGATGGCTGCCCGGAGGGCCAGCACCCCTTGGTGTGCCAGCTCCTCAAAGGTTCTCGCCTCTCTTGGCCATCCAGACCACGCTACACCGTGACCTGGGATGTATCGGTGGTGTTATCCTTCCTCGCTTCTTGGCCCACTAATTCCACACTCCTAAGATAGTTGTCCCTAAGACAACTATCAGCCAAGCTGGTCTGTTTGTTTTGCCTCATCTCCTGTAAGAGGGTCTCGGATGTCTGAGCACTGGACTTTAATGCCAGATCATATACCCCAGAAGGAGTGACATTCAATATTAGCAGAGGCACCAAAACGTCTATTAGGTCAGTATCTTATCCGAGTTTCCCCACTACACCGGCACTATGTCCGGTGGCTTGCCTACGCGCATATGAGGATCGCACCAAGCTACACCGTTCCGCATCCTCCCCCCATCTATTTTTATCTACCGTCTGCTGTTTCAACCCGTAACTGGCACTTCTTTGTCTCGATGGGTTAAATGGCTACTCTCTCAAGCCGGTATTGACACGGCGGTTTTCAGGGCGCCCATTCGATCAGGGGGGCCTCGGCATCTTCAATGATGGTTTCAGGCGCACGCCTGGAGGACCTCATGAAGATGGCCGACTGGTCAAGGGAAACGTTTTTTCGTGAATTCTACTTCAAACCGGTTCCTCATACGTTCGCGGCAGTAGTCGATCAGCTTTAAACTTGCAATATGAGCCTTCGTGTCTTGTCATAAAATAACATGATTTTGCTATTACATCACGAAAAATCATGATTTTATTAAAGACACGGAGGCGAGTATTGTCCCATCCATTTATACTGCTCAGGTTATGACTTGTTTGTTTTTTTCCCCCCCAATTTATTTCAATATATAGGTGACATGTATCGCTTTGATTGGTACGGTAATTTGGGATCTGTGTTGGAAGGGATTTGACTATGTAACTATGTCAGTTGTGTCTATCGGGTCATTTCTCTGCAGATGTTGGTTGGGCCTTGCTCTGTCTGGCCTGGATGTCAGTCTCAAGTACCGATTTCACCCTTGGGCTCCTGTTTTTTATGTTTTCACAGCTTAATCCGCTCCGGTGGAATGTCTAGTTTCGGCATGTGAAGAGCTCTCCCTGCGAATACAGTTTGGTCGGCAGTCATCAAGTTGTGCTTCCATGTTAATTGATGTTATGATCCTCCTCTTTGGTTGAAGTTTCTACGGTTTCGTTTATCTCTGGACTATATTGCTGTTCCTGTTTTGGACTCTGTGTATAGTGTTGCATCTTCAGAAAGAGGGAAATGGAAGGGAAGTGCTGCCTATTATACTGGGACCTGTGCAGGGAGGGGCCTATGTCACTATATGTTCATTGTTTTTTCATTCTGTTTATATCCTTTGCTGCTATTGGTGGACAGTAAAGAGAGGGATATGCAATATTTGCCTCCGTGTCTTTAATAAAATCATGACTTTTCATCATGTAATATCAAAATCATGTAATTGTGATCTTCCATAGTATTTGTTTTGTCATTTAAATTTCATCTACATCTTGTCTAACAGATCATCAAATCTATACATCACTATAAAGAAAGTCCAACCCCTTTTCCTTTATAATAGAATAATAGTGATAATTTTATCACTTTATATAACTTTATACTATGTTTGTTTTTGTAATGACAGTTGCAGGAGAGGAATCAATTCGGAGCTATCAACACTTGAATTGATACGCTTTTGTGAAGAAGTGAGTTTTTAATGATTTTTTGAAGGAGTGAATAGTTGAGTCTTACCTTAAGACTTTGTAACTAACCAAAAGGCTGTATTATAGTGCTGATGGACAATGTATCAATTAGTTTGAGAGCCTGCGACATAATGTGGGCAGATGGTTCTTGCAGAATTAGAAAGTTTATCACAAAGAACATCAAGCGATAAATCAGAATCATCTCGGTATCTCTAAAGATCTGCCCATATAAAATGTGTAGCAATATTTGTCAGTTTATAATGCTTCATATATTTTATGTGGAAGCATTTTTCATGGCACTGAAGTAGGAAAAGAGGATATTTAGGGAAACTTTGTCTGGCAATAACTCATTTTCTGTTTTTTTTTGTACTTTGTGGTGCACAAAAGGACAGATTGTGCATAGATTAAAATCTTAGTAAAATGTATTAGTAACAAGGTTTTGTACTAGTCTTGTCTGTGACTCCTTTTCTGATCACAGACAGCATCTGGCTCAGAACCCTTTCTTTTTTATTTGTTCATTTATATAGTTAGTGAATAACATCATAATATTTTACCCTGAATTCCCAAATTTACACTTATTTTATGTTTAACGTACAACCAGCCCTTGAGGGTTAACTTATATTAAAAAACCAAGATGAACATCATGGGATCACAGTCACAGAGTCACAATCCACATGGCCTCAAAATAAAAAAATTTAAAAAGTAGCAAAGCAGTAGATTTAATGTGCACACCTTTTTATGCACATGTTGAAAAATACTATAGTTGTTCTGGTGCCTTTCCTACAATGAAGCAGAGATAGGGATTAACAACTTTTCAGGTGCTAGATCATTTGAATGCATACCTTAAACATTAACTGAAAACACTGACAAATTCTCTGAATGTCCTAGTAAAGGTCTCAGGGTGTTACTCAATTCAAATGGTTTGGTTACTGCTAATTGTTTTCGCACTAGCTTTGCCATTAGGATGTACTTGTCAGGATACAAGATGATCCTCAGCAAGATATAACGTAACAACCTAACAAAAGCACAGTGGGAAAGAACAGAAAAACATATTACTAGGCAGCAGCTCCAAAAACTTTAGGTTAGTTGGAACCAGAATGATGTGACCAGGACCTAGTAAAAAATGACTCTGCGTAGATCATGGTTGGAATAACATGTCTGTTGACATGCAACTGCATCAGAATTGGAACCATTACCCTGGGACCATGACAAAAACGATGCAGATGCTTCAGAATAGGTGAGCCACCTTACAAATCTATGGTCAAAAGGAATAGATGGACGTAACAGAACATTCCAAGCACCATAACCACTAGAAGATACCATTAGCTCTCGTGAGTTAAACCCTGCTATGCAGGGCCAACTTACTGGATGAGAATGTCAACTGACTGCTTTCAACCAAGGAGTTAAACTCTGCATTGCAAGGCTTAGCCCAGCAAAGAGATCTCCCATGAGGGGCAGAAACAATGACAGGTTGGAAGTGAAACCCTTAGAAATTATTTAGCTTTTACACTGGGTTCGCAGGACACTCTTGGTACCATGACCACAACAGCGTGACTGCCATACTAGGGTCAAGAAGGATTTTTTCCTAGTTTGATGCAAAATTGGAAAGCCCTTTAAACTGGGTTTGTTGCCATCATTGATGGATACATGTCTCTTTTCAGAAATATCATCAATAGAATCTGTTCAACTCTTGGGGGGCGCAGTGTCAAATGTCAGCAGGGTTGACTCAGCCCTTCATCCTTCCGAGGTAGAGAAAATGAGTACTTTTAAATTGGGCAAGGCTCGGCAAAGCAAGAGTCTCCTTCATTCAACTCAAGAACATCTGGGTTTCCAGAAAGCTAACCTTGACCACCAAGGTCCGACTGTTCAACTCCAATGTGAAGTCAGTACCTCTGTACAGGGCTGAAACCTGGAGGACAACCAAAACCACCAACAGAAGAATCCAGACATTCATCAACAGCTGTATCAGAAGGATTCTCCACATTTGCTGGCCAGAGACCATCAGTAACACCAACCTATAGGAAAGGACCTGCCAACTTACAGCAGAGGCAGAAATCGGGAAGAGAAGATGGGGCTGGAGAGGGCATACCCTATGCAAACCACCAACCAGCATCACTATCAGGTTGAGCCCCCAAGGAAAGAGGAAGAGAGGCCGTCCAAGAAACACCTGGCAACGCGACCTCGAGGTAGACATCACAAGGATGGGCTACACCTGGAGTGAACTAGAAAGAATGGCCCAGGACAAAAGTCTCTGGAGATCTACCTTTGGGGGCCCATACCCCAGGAGGGGTGGAGGGCATAAATAAGTAAGTAAGTATTAAATTGGGTAATAGTTACATCCCTAGGATGTACTTGGAAACCAAAGTAATTTGAATGTACCTTTCCTGGTTAAATACTTTGTTATTATTATGTAACGGACAGAAATTAATTCCCCTATTCAGATAGGAGCAGAAAGCATCTCTTTAGACCCGTTGCATACCACCCAAATCTGTCATCCCATTTCTCAGGAGGGGCTTATAAGGTCTGTCAAAATTGCCGGCAAGGCAGCCTGGCATGCATTCGCATGCAAATCAGACGAGCCCACTGAGGGCAGAGCATGCAGTGAATACTGTTTAAGTGCTCCCTGCACAGTACTACTGCCTAAACATAGCTCCTCTATGTTTGTTGGGGACATTCCTTCAAATACAACTCAAGCTTCCCAACCATTATGATGTCAATGATTTTTGGGTCATGTCCCAATTTCAGGATGGCGGTACTGTCCCACCATAATCAGGACGATTGGGACATCTGAGCTATATTTGAAGGCCTTACGGTTCTATCAGCTGCAACTCTTTCAAGTGGTGCAACAGAATACACACAGCAAGTCTGTTTTACTAGCAGTAGCAACCTGATGGTACTACCAAAATTGGCAGTGGTTAACATAGATCACAACATGTAGATTAACATTCAGAGAATCAAATATTGACAATTATTAACTAACAGCACTAAAAGCTTGTGCAAACAGAATGGTAAAGACATGCAGCCATCCATAGCTCTCTAACATATCTAGGGGGCATTACTATGTGGGGTCTTCCTAAGAGCGGGGGTACAAAGAAAGGATAGTGTGGGAAACTAACATGATGTCCTTGCACAAGGTTGTTAGCTTATGATTAATTTTAACAGAATTTAACCATTTCAGTGATATTATAAGATCCCTGGGAACAAGAAGACATGAGGCAGACACAGACAGAAGAGGTAGTTTTAAGCATGCCACTGTTCCAAATGCTCAATGCAAGAGGACCACCTGTCAGGCCACAGTATATTGGAGTGTAGGAGGCGACAGTGACTCAGAGCAGCTGTTACCAAACACAATATAAGAGACCTGGGAAAAGAGACGTCAGTCGGAAAGCTGCTATTCAATAAATAAAAATTTTCAAAAAGGTTTAGTGGCTTTACAAGTAGCAAGGAAAATAAACAATACATTATATGCTTTAAATCAGCTGTCTCTATTTGTCACCCTCCATCAGTTCTCAGGATCATCCTATAATTTTCTACACTTCAGAGAGATATGATACTTGACATTTAGGTAGAGAAGCTTTGTTTAAGCTGTTTTAGTTATTTAGTATCACTTGTTAAAGAGTAGGCTAGGCTTCCCACATTAAACACTCTTTTATGCTACCATTCCTCATGTGTAATGTCACTTTTCCTTTGTACTGTTTCATCTACGTGTTGTCTGTTAATTCCCAGCATGCACACCGTGTTCCCTTTTTCAGACAGGCAATCTGACTGCAATGAGCAGCTATTTTTGAATCTATTTGTTATCAGCTATTCACTATCCCAGAAAAGTACTTAAAGCAGCACTGTCACCATAACCCCTCCCCCCCCTACCCCCCAAAAAAGTAGCATTTCATAAAGATAAAGTATTTAAGAAATATTTATATTGATTGTGCTGGAATTTAACTGAAATTCCATCACAGTCAAGAGATATACTTAGACAAAATAGGAATGTGGGTTCTAGGATGGTGTGTGTGTATACTGTGTCTAGGTGAGGCGTGTACGTCATTATGTGTATATGGCAATGTAAGTACCAGCCATGTACACGCAGCAATTGGCCATACTGACTCAAGTTCTCTCCCTATTTTCATTTTTCCTTAGTAGCTGCCTCAAATCGCAGTGTTCAGTTTGAGGGGGGAGGTACATGCAGAGATCAGGCTCCATCAGACCGAACATAATGATCTCAGAGTCAGGTCAGAAAAAAATACCAGAATTTGCATTGCTGGTATTTTTGCAATAACAGTACCAGCCAGACAGCCTCAAATACCGGCTGTGCTTGTGAAATACTGCCCAGGTGGCAACCCTATTACATTTCCTTTCAATTGAGGACATATAGTGATTAACTATAAATAGCCAGACATTTTCATGAAATGTAGTATACAAGCATAGCTAGTCATATACCAATAATTTTATTATTGTTTGTTTGCTATTGGCTATTTTTTTCCATAATTGGCTATAACCGGGATTCCATTTTTAGTCTTTTAATGCTCTCACGGACATATTCTTATTGAGCGTCATGCACCATACTTAGGCTGCTGAGTGATGACATTAGTATCTTGATAGATATTATACTGTTGCAGTTTCCAACATCACATTCTAAGGAAAGATTTCAACTGCAAGTAAAATTAGATCCTGTGATTGAAATGATACACACTACTTTCTAGAGAGAAGAAATATTGCATTTGTAGGAAAATATAAATCTATCTTCATAAACAATTATTACACAAAAACAGATATATTACTTGGTCTTCTCTCCAGAAGCATAATTTTCAAACTGATGGAATGGTTTCTAAACAGAAAGTTATTAGAAAGGTTCAGTAGAAACTTAGTGCTACAGCTTCATCAAGAAATTAGAATTCTCTCCTATGCAAGGTTATTCAGAAACGTGAATTTGAGTTGTTGTGAATTTAAAATTAATTTCAAAAGTAAAGCCAAAGTAGCTCAACTGGAAAGCAATGTTTCAGTTTGGCTACTTTGAACTTACATGTGAAATTCACGTTCAATTGCTTACAATTCTTACTATAGTATATAAGTCAGGCAGTTTCTGCATGCCCAACGTAGTATACTCCTGTTCTCCGACCGAGTACCTCTGCCCAGTGTGCTTCCTAGCTGCTTGCTGGGACGCTTCAGACCCCAGTCGCCGAGGTCCCTCTGGAGCTTTTCCACCCGAGCAGACTGCAGCTCTCCTTCCAAGCAAGTATCGACCCCTCTGCCTATTCCACTGCAGCCCTTCTTCCAGACAGGTATCGGCCCCTCTGCCTATTCCTCTGCAGCTCTGCTTACAGTGATTATAGCTATTGCCTTTACAAAAGCACTTGCAGCTATCAGGTCTAGCTCACTTGATTTATCCCAGGGCTAGAAGGATCCGAAGATTAGGATACCTAAAAATCCACACAGGACACAAGCTCCAAAAGGAAATAACATGCAAAACTTTATTTTTACTTGGGACTAGGCCATATGATCATTACATATACATTGCTGTGACAAACGTAATAAAATTCAAATAACCAAAATAATAAAATTTTTTAAAGGGGTAGGGAAGACAATATTAAACATAAAACATCTCTCCTTTCTGCAAAAACAGCAATATGCAAATCTACCTGAATATGCAAATTAGCAATACTTGCCATTCAGGTAGTGCAGACAGTGGTTGCTAGATCCTTGCAACCAACAGGTGGCCCTGTACAGGCTCCACAGCCAAATACACCTAGTTGATTGCAAGCATTAGCAAGACAGGAGAGCACACTAACAATTAACCCCAACAACCACATTACACACACAGACCCTGCACCCACAATGGACACAGGGTGACTTAAACATAGGCATAGTCCAGGGCCCTACACATACATAAAATGTCTGTATGAAACCCCAGGTGATGGTGACAACCGTCACACTAACATAGACCTCAATTTAATATTTTTAGATAAACTTTTCAATTTATTAAATATTTTTAATTTAAATATTTGATTGATATTTAAGGTATAGTAGCAATACCTGAATAATATTTGAGCTGATATGTCTATGTTTTGAAAGCATGTGTTCATATGCTCTTACAATACGGATGTAACTTGTTGCATAAACAACAAATAAAAAATACAAAATAATAGCAAAATATATTCAAAATATTCAATAATTTTAAAAACATATCCAAAAATATGAAATCATTTGAAAAGCTTAAAGCTTAAAATTGTTCCTTCATAATGTTTATTTTTGTCAACATCTATTCTCCCACTCCGACATAATGTACTGGTGCCTTGATGGAATATTTGGAAATTAAGAAACCTTTATAAAGATAAATGCTAGATTTGTGGACCTGAGTTATAAAAATGAACTTCATATTAACCAAAATAGTCTTTTAACTTTAAAAATGTCAGCACTAAAACGGAGACTGTGACAGCAGCTGTATTATAGCACAAGAAACAGCAATGCCATAATCAGGGTCAGTTTAAGAGTCCATTGGGCTTGGTGCTGACAATTACGATGGGTCTAATTTCAGAATCTTGTTGACAGAAAACATGTAAACAGTTATACCAACCAAGTGTTGTGTATCCGATGGAGGTGGAGCCAGAAGAAAATTTACAGGAAGCATTTATAAGAATACATATACCCTATGGTAATCTCTCGCTTTAATCTCTGTCAAATCCATCCCCCCAACATTGGCGTCCTGTGAAGCGGGGCACTGGTGGGTGGGGTGAAAGGAGGTAGGCCAGTGATGCAAATTACATCACTAGCACCGCCCAAAGGGACAGAACCACCTAGAGAGGGGCAGGTCTGCCCGAAGAATTTGAAGGTCAGTTTGGCATGAATGCATGCCAGGCTACCTGCCAATCACGCAGGCCCATCAGATAAGGGCAAACTATGGAAACAGTGCTGTCTCAGGGCACTGAGCTTGTTGTGAATGTATTTAATAATGAACTTGATCTTTGCTTTCTGGGGACAGTTCACATATTTGATTCCCTCTGAACAAATCAAGAGCATGTGGAGATTAGTTTAAAAAGTGGTTTCCCCTCAAATTGGGGCTATTTATTTGTCGTTGTCCCAGGGACAAATGTAGGCTGCCCATCCGCCCTTACACTTCCTAATCCTAAACCCCACCAACCACAACCTTGCTCCTAGGTGCATTATATCAGATGGCACTATTATCAATAGTGTAATGTTAGCGTGGTCATCCTGACAAAGTTCCATCATGGCTCTGCTCAAATGACACTCGAAATTTAAAATTCACGAGTTCTAGAGCAGCAGTATATATGCATACCATTAGTCCCACTAGGTGATGCTGTCTTCTTAATTTTGTTCACTAACCCAAAACTCTATGCTATATAATCCATCGGAAAATGTAATGATAAAAAAAGTTAACATTTTAGAAAAGATACTGTTTGGAACAAACAATTATTATATAGACATTTTCTATATAATAATATTGACATTTGAGAGGATCCCAAATATACAAGTCAATTTTGAAAGTCATGCTTTTCAACTTATATTCTTTATGGGAACTGAGCTAGTGAAACACAGTCAGAAAGAACGTTGTGTAGATGAAGATATGTGTTCACTGTGATCGCCATGGCAGATTCAGTGCATGCAGAAAAATCACTGCGATTGGCTCTTGCAATGATCTCTCATCCATAAAGTTATAGCTTGAGGACTAGGATTAGTTCTTGGTTTAGAATTGTGGATTTAGTCTTAGTGTAAGGGGTAAGACGAGGTTGGTTAATACTAATTTTAGAATTAAGGTTAATATTAGCATAGAATCAGTGCTAGAGCTGGGATCCGAATTCATATAGTTCCTTGCCGGGTTAGTCTAGGCACCATAAGCACATTGCATCATTGTGAATTATATAGTGTTTAGAGCTATCTGAGCCCGCACTCATGCCAAAGTTGCTGCTGCTAAAAGACAGCCCATGTTGGCTGTCAATCATACAGCCAACAACAGTCACAGAGTTATTTACTAAAGTAAGAATGGTAAGGAATTCCATGTGAATTCAAAGTGAGATTTACATTTGAGGATAAAATACCCAAACTGGAAAAAGTCAAGTTTTCAGCTCAACTATTTTGGCCTTAAGTTTGAAATGAATTTTGTGTTCACGACAATACCCACTTTAGCAAATAATTCTGCCAGATCTGGGTTGCTAGTGTTAACCTGAGTGCATGGGTGCAGTGTGTGTACATGTGGGGCAGTGTGTGTGTGTGAGGGGTGCAGTGAGGAGTGCTGTGTGTGTGTGTGAGTGGTTATAGTGTTTTGGGGGCAGGCAGGAGCAAATTACATTTAATATTATTTTTTAATTAAAAAATGATAAAATTTGCCATCCCCCCTCCCTTCTAACCTTTGCTCAGAGAGGGGAGACATTTCTCAATCCCTGGTGGTCCGGTGGAGAATCCCTGGTGGTCAGGTGGAGTGAACTCTAGCCTGCAGATCCTGCGGCTAGAGTTCACTCTCGCAAAGGTTTGGAGCATCGCAGTGGTAACCACGGCAATGCTCAGCACTCGGGAGAGGAGACCTGGTGGAGCTGCAGGCTGAGCTCCCCTGGGTTCTCTCTCCCTCCCCTGCCAGCTGCCAGGAATGTGCCTGTGGTCCAGAGGGAAGATCTTTGATCTCCCCTCCGGTCCGTGAAGGCACATAGCAGGGCTGGCGCTTGGATAGCGTTGGCCCTGGAGGGAAGCAAGGCAAGGGAGAGGAAGCGTTGTACTAGTTTCTCGGGAGGGGGAATTGCCCTGTTGCCCCCCCCCCCCCAGGGGGCCCCTGGATCTGCCACTGACTAGTAGTTACTGATGATAGTTACTGATAGTATTTTTGTTTAAAAATACATAGGGATTAAGGAGAGAGCGCAGGTAACATGTTTTTTGGGGGGTTTTACTATATATTGGGGCTGATGTGTACTGTAGTCATTGCTGTCGCTCAGTAGTGATGGGAGTGAGCGCAGGACTTATCTTTTTGCAGATGTAGATTAGTGTTTGGATTCCATTAGTAAGAACCACACTTGCAACACAGTTCAACATATTGCTCATGCACATTTATACAGTGACATTTATAGCATACTTTCCTTTATTTGTTCTTGATTTACAAAAACATTCATAACGAACACAAGGCAACAACAGACTGTTCCAGCTTTGTATTCCTGGCACTACAGTATCCCTTTAAGATTAGAAAGTGTAATGACCAATGATTTAGAGATAAGGCTCAGCATACAAATCAAAGTGTGAAATGTGTCCAACCTTCCATTCAATAACACCTCTGCCATGTTTTGATTTATGTGGTTTCTTATTTATGTTGTTATAATGTTGTCATTTTTAGGTTATTTCCCAGTACAGTATAGCTTTTTGAACTTAATATTTGCCACCAAACTCTCTTTGTTAGTGTGATGTACATCCTGAAGTCTAAAGGAGCTGGATAAGACATGTGCCAAGGCTAACAAAGAAGAAAAATGAATGGACTGTGCAATGTTTATTTACTGTGTGACATTGGGATCACTCAACTGAACTGACACATACATATAACAAATTAACAGAGTGCAATGGAAACTAGCAACCCATATGTAATTCAACTTAATTTTAGAAACTAATTTAAGGGTGCTAAATGGTAACTTTATATTAAAGCTTACAGAAAGGTCATAAAAAGAGTTATGGCAACAGGGCTGGTCTTAGGCCATTAAGCGCCCTGTGCGAAAAGTCTTCATGGCGCCCCCCCTTACCTCCACCAAGATGCATGTATACAGTCACACACACAGGCACAAGCAGACAGTCACACAAACAGTTATAAGCAGAATCAGACACGCTCAGTTACAGGCAGACAGTCTCACACACACACACACAGTTACAGGCAGTCACACGTGCTCAGTTACAGGCAGACAGTCACAGAGCCAAACACACAGTTAAAGGCAGACAGGCACACAGTCACAGGCAGACAGTCACACACACAGTCACAAGCAGACAGTCACACATACTCCATTACAAGCAGTCATACACACTCCGTTACAGGCATGCAGACACTCACGCACTATGATAGGCACACACACACTCAGTTAAAGGCAGATAGTCACACATACAGGCACACACAATGGCACAGCTACAGCGACACACACAGGCAGCCAGTAACACACACACACACAGGCAGACAGTCTCACACACACACAGACAGTCACACACAGGCAGGCAGTCAAACAGGCAGTAACACATACAGGCAGGCAGTCACACACACACAGACAGGCAGTCTCACACACACACACAGACAGGCAGTCACACACACAGGCAGACAGTCACACACACACACAGGCAGTCACACAGACAGTCAGTCACACACAGGCAGGCAGTCACAAACAAACACACAGACACAGGCAAGCAGTCAGACAGTCTCACACACACACACAGGCAGGCAGACAGTCACACACACGCAGGCAGGCAGTCACACACAGGCAGGCAGACACATGAACAGGCAAACAGTAACACACAGGCAGACAGTCACACACACACACACACACGCAGAAAGGCAGGCACATGAACAGGCAAACAGTAACACACACAGAGACTTACCTCTTTCCATTATGGCTGCAAGGGGTAGTGGATGCAGTTGGTTGTTGGGGAAGCAGGGGCGCCTTCCTGCTTCCCTCTTCCTGTGCAGCTTCAGGTATGTATAGGCCCCACCCCCACCACTCATTAAGCCCCGCCCCCACCGCCGAGAATTTTTATTTATTTTTTCTTTTTAATAGACTCGGGTGGAGAATAATTAATCCTCCACCCAGGTATCTGTTTTAGCTCCCCTGTCAGCCGGCCATGTGCGAGCTGTGTCGGCTGTCAGGGCGCCCCCTGGTCTATGGCGCCCTGTGCGGCCGCACAGCTCGCACACCCCTAAGGCTGGCCCGGTATGGCAACAAGAGGCGGAGCAGGAGCCCACTTTTGGTATTTTTGGTATGGTAAAGACTATTAGATATATGATAAGCATACTAGTAAATAAAACACGATGTTGTGTCTTGGACGTGGACTCAAATGGTCATGTGAGTCCTGAGCACCGGCCTCTGCGCATTGCAAAACACTTTATAATCTGCACTAAAACAGACTTTCAAAAAAAGAAACTCTAAAAAAGAGGTGATGGTGTTTTCCCTGTTTTCTTAGGTCTGCAAGAGCTTGCAAATTGCCTAATATGCTGTGATGAAAGTAACTTAGCCACTAGCTTTTGGAGGGGCCTGTTTGCCAGCCTCCTATCCTGTGACTATAGCCCCTGTGTTAAACCCTATTGGAAAACACCAATTGTGCCTCTTGGACTTATAACAACAGGCTCTGTTCATGCAATTGGGACTATATGGTTTGTTTACCATTCAGCCGTACGAACAGGAGACCACCCTGGAGCTTGTTAAGCTTAATTGATACATGGTTGCAATTTCCAACTCTGTGGTCTGGGTGACCGCAATTCCTATGACGACCATGAGGTGGCGGCTATCTTGTTCGCATGGATGAAAACCGCGAATAGACTTCAGGGGGACTTAGCCACGAATGCCCTGGAACTATTTTCGGCATGAAAAGCTCACGGTTCCTGGTTGGTCCTCCAGCGGTACTTAGCCGCGATTCTATGGAACTATTTTTGGCTATGGGACCATGACTACAGTCGGTAAAAACTATGACTTCCATAAAATTTCTGAACCCCTGAACTGATCTGGGTAATTTTTGGATATGTTGGTCACCCAGATCAGGGCTATCGGACGATATAACATTTGTGGGGTTTTATGTATTTTTAGGGTACTTTTGGGGTGTTTTTAAAAAAGTATGTTTTTTTTCTGTGCTTGGAGATAATTGGATTAGAATTAGTACAGTAACTGATCCAATTATCTCCCAAGCAGGGAGGAGGGATTGTATCTTTGTTATGGGAGTGTCGGGCATTTAATCCCTGTTCTTATTGGTCTGTGAAGGGGCATACCTATTGATCTGTGAAGAGATACAAGAGAGACTAGAATTGTTCTGTGCTTTATGGGTATGGGTAAGCACTTTGAATTGACTCCTATAGGATACAGGAAGCCAATGTAAGGACTGACAGAAGGGTGAGGTGTGAGATGACCGACTAGAGATGAAAATCATTCTGGCGGCAGCATTCATTACAGACTGTAGCGGGGCAATAAGGGTTTTGGGAAGACCAATTCTGAGAGGGTTACAATAATCCATGCGGGAAATTACATGAGCATGGACAAGCTCCTTGGTAGCATCTTGTTTAAGAAAGTGGTGGATGCAGGCTATGCTTTTAAGATGGAATATACAGGATTTGGCAACATACTGTATGTGAGGCTCAAAGGTCAGGCCAGAATCAGGTATGACGCCAAGACAGACGTTTGCAAGGATGGACTTATGTGGTTACCACTAACTTGAAGGGAGAGCGAAAGAGGAGGATAAGTATTAGGAGGAGGAAAGTGAGCACTGAAGTGATCCTAAGGACATTAAGTCCAGAGGACACAATAAAGTTCCCCAGGTTTGCAAATGAATATATACAGAGTAAAATCACATTTCATTAAAGAACATAAGTATGGACTTTTATTTTGTAGTTATATTGTGTGGACTGGAGTATAGATTCACTTTTTAAAAAAATGAAAAACCCAGTGAAACACACTTAGCTGAGACTGACAGAAAATTTACTTTCTCTATCAGCACTCAGAATGAAACAGCACTGCATCAACAGCTGCACCTCTGTAAATGTCTAACAAAAATCAACTAATGTGGCTTTGCTGCTAAAAAGACTTAACAGCTAAACTATATTTATTTTCTTCTAGGCTAACAAGCTAGTCTACCCCTAGGCTGAGGTGGGAGAGAGAAATGTGTGTCTGTGGCTGTAAATAGGGTGAGTGGGAGAGAAATGTGGGTCTGTGGCTGTAAATAGGGTGAGTGGGAGAGAAATGTGGGTCTGTGGCTGTAAATAGGGTGAGTGGGAGAAAAATGTGGGTCTGTGGCTGTAAATAGGGTGAGTGGGAGAGAAATGTGGGTCTGTGGCTGTAAAAAGGGGGAGTGGGAGAGAAATGTGGGTCTGTGGCTGTAAATAGGGTGAGTGGGAGAGAAATGTGGGTCTGTGGCTGTAAATAGGGTGAGTGGGAGAGAAAAGTGGGTCTGTGGCTGTAAATAGGGTGAGTGGGAGAAAAATGTGGGTCTGTGGCTGTAAATAGGGTGAGTGGGAGAGAAATGTGGGTCTGTGGCTGTAAATAGGGGGAGTGGGAGAGAAATGTGGGTCTGTGGCTGTAAATAGGGTGAGTGGGAGAGAAATGTGGGTCTGTGGCTTTAAATAGGGTGAGGTGGGAGAGAAATGAAACATCCATTCACAATGATTTTAAATGCTCAAATGCAAACATGCATTGATAATCATATGCATCAAAAGTAATACACAACATTATATGAAAGTTATATTTAAAATTCACTATATATATATATATATATATATATATATATATATATATATATATATATATATATATATATATATAATATACCGATCTGTAGTGATTAGCACTCACGGATTTCCAGAAAATAGTATTAAAAAATAACTTTTATTGGTCCATTAAAAAAGCTGCATCAACGTTTCAGTCCTCTAGTGGGACTTTCATCAGTTCTGTATTAGAACTGAAACGTCGATTCTGTTGGCAGTTGCTGAATAAAGCTAAGTTGATTCTTTTTCACCATATATGAAGTCCTTGGAGTGCTTTTCAAAATTCACTATCTATATATATATATATATATATATATATATATATATATATATATACATATATATATACATATACATATACATATGAACAGGGACAGACTGACAGCCATTTGGGCTCCTGGGCAAAATAAGGTCCTGAGCCCTTTGAAAGCTTATATATATATATATATATATATATATATATATATATATATATATATATGTATGTATTTGGTGAATTTTTATTATTTCTTTTATTTAGATTGGGAGAAGAGTCAATCCCCTCACCTAATTTTGCCCAGGGCCCAAATGGCTGTCAGTCTGTCCCTGTTCATATGTATATATATTTTAAAGAACACAACCTAAGGTACCAAGGGGGGGGGGGGATTGACTCTTTTTATGCAACCATTTTACCACCAATCTATGCCAATTAAAAATAAATAATAATAGGTGATTTTTTTTTTGACACACATAGCAATTTAAGAATACATGTGAATAGAACTTTAAGGCTCACTGCCAAAGAACACCATGATATGTGTTCAGCAACATTTCCTGAGTACAGTGAGACCACCCATGTATGGGTGTGTCGGGTTCTCTGGGGCTAAAAGTCCTTATTTGGAGGGTGCACATTCCTGTTTTCCAACTTAGAATTTTCCCAGCTGCTCATCATGCCCCCATGTCCTATTTGGGACATTTCTGAAGCCGGCCAATGCAATTTACCCCCATCAAACCATATATTTTTAAAAAGTAGACACCCTAGGGTATTTCACATGGTGGTATTTTAACACTTTCCATGCACTAATTCTACCACCAGTCTTTGTCAACCTTTTGGGTAGTCGTTTTTTTGTTATTTTTCTCTCATGTTGTAATTTAGGCATGGATTCTCAGTTGCTGTTATGTGTTACTGACAAAGAATACCCCAATATGTGTTCAGCACCATCTCCAGAGTACTACAGTGCCTGCAATGTACAGGTTTTATGGGTTTTTGCAAACTTGCAGGGGTCAAATGTAGGACTTTCCTCTTTTCCACGTTTGCACATTGAAATATGCCATATCGGTTTGCTGGGCCCATGTTGCCTTTGAGACCGTATAGCAGCCCAGGAATGAAAATTAACCCCATCATGGCATACCATTTGTAAAAGTAGGCAACCCACAGTATTCAGAATGGGGTATGTCCCATAATAATGCCACAGTTAGCGTTCATATTTGTTTTTTGCATTTTTTAAAACACAAAAACTGCACTTTTACTGGTAATTTAATCGTTGTGATAAGTTTTACTGTTTTAAACACTCATATTTGTGTTCAGTGAAGTCTTCCGAGTATAACAATACCCCCCATGTACAGGTTTTATGGTGTTTTGAAAAGGTACAGGGTCAATATAGGGCTTGCCCAATTCAGTTTGCCAGAATGGTTTGCTGGGTCTGTGTTGCCTTTTGAGACCGTATGGTAGCCCAGGAATGTGAAATAATCCCATCATGGCATACCATTTTCAAATGTAGACAACCCAGAGTATTCCAAATGGGGTATTTCCAGTCTTTTGTAGTAGCCACTTATTCACAAATGCTGGTCAAAATTAGTGTGCTTGTTTTTGCATTTTTTCTTTACACAAAAACTGCACTATTACTGGTGGTTTCATCGTCTTAATAAATGTTACTGTTTTAAACACTCATATTTGTGTTCAGCGAAGTCTCCTGAGTATAACAATGCCCAGGGTATTCCAAATGGGGTATTTCCAGTCTTTTGTAGTAGCCACTTAGCCACAAACGCTGGCCAAAGTTAGCGTTTTTATTTTTTTTTTTATGTGGTTTTTTTCCCCAATTTATATTATATATATATATATATATATATATATATATATATATATATATATATATACGTGTATATAATAAGTATGTGTGTGTGTGTATTCTATTTTTCTCTACAATTGCGCTAGCAGGTTCTTTGCTCACTGCTGACTGAGTGAATATTTAAATTTCTTTGGAATGGTTATTTGCTTAAAGGACCACTATAGTGCCAGGAAAACATACTCGTTTTCCTGGCACTATAGAGCCCTGAGGGTGCCCCCACCCTCAGGGTCCCACTCCCCCCGGCTCTGGAAGGGTGAAAGGGGTAAAAACTTACCTTTTTCCAGCGCTGGGCGGGGAGCTCTCCTCCTCCCCGTCGGCTGAATGTGCACGCACGGCAAGAGCTGCGCGCGCATTCAGCCGGTCGCATAGGAAAGCATTATCAATGCTTTCCTATGGACGCTGGCGCGTTCTCACCGTGAAAATCACAGTGAGAAGCACGTAGCGTTCTAGCGGCGTCAATGAGACAGCCACTAGAGGAAATAGGGGAAGGCTTAACCCATTCATAAACATAGCAGTTTCTCTGAAACTGCTATGTTTATAAAAAAAAAAAATGGGTTAACCCTAGCTGGACCTGGCACCCAGACCACTTCATTAAGCTGAAGTGGTCTGGGTGCCTAGAGTGGTCCTTTAATCAGTTTGTAGCATCTTTATTATATATGAGTCTCTTAATTTTCCGGAATTATTTCATTACTCCCTGAGGATTTCTCTCTAAATATTTGAAATTCACAAAAAAAAAAAAAAAAATCTGCCCATGTTCAGTAGTTACCTTTCCCTTACATGACAATCTATCACATTGGGTCTTCTAATCTTGAATATATCATTCCCTACAATCCACGATTACAATTGTACTGCTATGCGGAATATGTTGGCGTTCTAGAACAACCGCTAAAATAATAACCTGCTCAATACTTTAGATTTAGTGGCAAGCGGTGATACTGTGTTCTGCTGCAGTAGAAGAGCTCGCAGAACTCATGGAATCCCACGGAATCCCTGCACTGGGTGAACCCAGGGCAAACAGTAACACTGTATCCATGACTGTAGAACGCTCGTTGTGTGCGTGTGTCTTGCATAACCTCCTGCTGGGGGCGGTGCTTGGTCATGTGACCGTCGCGTATAAGAGGCAGGTCACTGGGAGCCACTGTGACCGGTGGCATCTGCACAGCTGGGTTAGGGGAGGAGCGAGCCCGGAACCGACTGTACATCTTGCTGCACGGAGCCTCTCAGCCATGGCAGGTAAGTCACAGCGTTATTCACAACTTGGGAATCCCTGACCTTTCTCATTAGGGTCAGAGCGCTAGCCACTGCAGCTGGCAGAGGATGCTGAACTTAGTAATGGACGGTAGTCTAGTGCAGGGGTAGGCAACCATAGGCACCTCTGATGTTATGGACTACATCCCCTATAATGCTTGCAAGAGCATCAGGGGCGATGCAGTCCAAAACATCTGGAGTGCCTAAGGTTGCCTATCCCTGGCAGTGAAACTCACTGTGCCTATGTATAACCATTGACCTCTGAGTGCTATTGGGAATATAGCTTGAATGCATGAATCTATAGGGGCTCCATCACATTCCCCCCCCCCACCCCCACCCCCGTGTGACCTTCACCTGCACATCAGCGGTGTTTATCCCCTGGAAGAACTTTAAACCTTATCTGTGACGTTTTATATGCACCTTGACACTGAGAACCTAATTATTACATTGCAACCATTGCACCTTATTTATGGCGTGCTATACGGACCTTTAGTTTGATGCACTATGTAGACCTTGTTCTATATTGCACCTTATCATCTCCTTCCTCTTCCTTACACGGGGCTGACGTTACATACACTAGCAGAGCGATGGCTTCCAGTGAGCGAGTGAAAGTGATATGTTGTATGTTCCTGCACCTATCTGCAGGGTTACTTGAATTTACAGTCACTTGCTCGATGCTGTTAACCACATATTTAGCTGCAACAGGACATGATGATGCAGTAAGTTGGGAGGAGTGGGGGCGAATCGGTCTTAAGCATTAAGGTGCAGATGTGACATGGTAGTGATGGTAACTACTTAAAACTAGAATAAAAAATCTTAAAGGATTAGAGAGACTTGCTCATAAAGCACTGTAAACACAACATTTATTACATTTAATTACATTAAGTTTTTTTTTTTTTTTTTGTTTCATTCGGTTTTGTATGTTTTATTCATTGAGCATGGATGTTAAGTGTCTGTTATAATAAAACCCTAGGCTAGTAATGGGGACAGAGCTCACTCCTATCCATGTTATATTATTGATCTGACATATTTCATGACTACTGTAACCGCAGATGTGCCCAGAAAGATGTTTTGTGTACAAAGAAAAAACAATGTTTTTGTGGCACACGGATTATTTTTTTCCCATTATAGCTCGGGATGGTAGAAGCTAAAAAGCTACAAGATAAAACTTGTCAGTCTGTGTTATCATTGGGAAACTCACTGTCCTGGAAACTAGACCCAAATCTGGCAACGTAACAAGTGGTTTCATGGAGATCTGCCACTAGGCCTCCCCACATAGTTTGTTCTATTTATGGCTCATAGGGTATCTCGCTTGGGAAATCAGAGTGTGGCTGTGACAGGCCAAATTTTTTTTACCAGCATGTTATGAGCTCCTTGCAATTTCACAGAAAATCATGTGGCATGCTTAGACTGGAACAAGAACTGCACATTAGGGTTATTCCCTAAAATGAGAATTATGCAACATTGACTAATAAATGGCACATTCTAGCACAAAATCTAAAATGTTTAAACTTCTTGTCCATTCTTGATCGTTCTCATTTTAGTAAATAAACCTACTGGTAATTGATTTAAAATATGAATGCACATGTGGATACAAGCACTTTATATATTAAAATAAACTTTGTGATGGCCCCTGTGACAGAACACCCATACTCTAACTGAGTACCTCCTCCAAGCCAGCTTCCTAGCTGCTTTCAAGGAAACTGGAGCACTTCAGACCCAGTCGTCGAAGCATGACTGGGGTTACGGAGGACCTCCTCCACCAGATCAGGCTGCAGTATATAGCAATGGAGACCCTTTTTCCTGTAGAGCAGTGATTAAAGCTTTACTGTAGCCTTTCTCCTACACATTAGAGGAATCTGAATATAGGGGATAGAATTAATCTTTATTTAATGCACGCAGATATTTTTATGTGACAATGCAGACTCTCCCTGCAGGGGGTCTTTCATAAAATAGAATATACAGCAAGTGTCCCTCCCCTCGCCTCTCTGTCTGGGCATTTAATGATGTTATCACCAGCTAACTCAATTGGCTCCCTGCTGTGCCTTCACAGTCCTAAAGGTACAGCATACAAAATGGTTACCAGAACCCCCTTTTCCTGGACTGTACCCCCTGAAAAGCTAGTCACTTAGCGCCCTAATTGGAAAATCCATGCCCAAGAGACAGCGTGTTAAAGTTTGACCAGGTTGTGGCTATTTTCCGATCCGGTGAGTTCCAGGCGTGTGGCGGCTTAGTCCTGGTCTTCAAAAAGGGGTTCCTGGACCTCTCGGGAGGAGAGTGCTTTCAAGCCCCAGGTATCCTCCAATGCCTCCATGCATCCCCAACTTCCTGGCCAAATAGCACTCTCTTTGGAGGTCAGAGGTCTGAGCAATACCTATTTAAAACATGACCGGACCTCAGCACAATCCCAGTCCGACATACAGTTCCAGGTTGTTTCAGGGTATATCCCGGTCATGCGCTTGAAGTTTAAAATGAGTTCAGGCGATCCTCAGAGGTCCTCAAGTCCTTCTGGGAAGCAAAATAAGTGTCCCCTTTTAGGGCCTCTTGGGACCAGGCCCATATTCTTTTCCAAAAGGCTGTTGCACAGGAGCTTCTGTCACAACCCCCATGTTTATTTATTTTGAGAATTATATTTAGGCTTTCAGTTATTTAAAATTACTTGCAAACTTCTTCAGCCTAATTTTTGATATTTGACATAAATAAATGGCTGCTCTCAGCTGTGTATTTCATGTCGAAGAATGTCTGTCAATCTGTGTTTGCTATAACTTTTCCTTTTAATGATTTAAAGTTTTTCAGTACTACCACCAATACCTACTTTCCTGTACATATACTGTGGCAAGAAGGCTTGTGACAAAGAAACCATGCTCTCAATGTTTGGGGCCTTGTGCACTCAATTCCAGCAGACACACCAGTTACATAGATTGTTGCCACTGCTTGGGCAAATCATAGCCCTTGGCAAGCGTTATGTTTACCATTTGGCACAGTGCAGTCACACTTTCATGGCTAGCTTCACACATAAGATAAAAAACTGTTCATACAACTTATATATGAGTAGGTAGCCACAGTGTGTACTTTTTAAGGTAAAATAATTGTATTGCCAGTTGACAGAAAGGGCTACCATCTTCCTCATACTTGTTTTAAAGTCCTCGAAGCTCAGGACTTTAAGTCCCAATGGGACTATGTTATGACTACACACTCTTCCAGGTGGCTGGACATCTCCACCAAAAAGTGTCAACTGTCAAAGGCATCCACAACCAAGATAACCTTCAGAAGGGTAGTACTAACGATTACCTAAACTATTTTGACCTTGCAAGCAAATGTTTTAGGCCTTGAATCAATGATTGTGTGCTTATATCCTGCCTACAAACAATTGATCTTGCTTCAGCTAATAACATTAATGTGTAGTAGGCTGTGGCAAAACTGATGGTACAACTAATAACATTAACATTAAATAGATTGTGGTATAACTGATCGTACAAATGCGATAAAAGGAACAGAAATGCTTGTAAAAGATTGGCTGAGTTTTGTTATATCTCCTGTTATGTTTTACCAACTTCTGTTATACACCACCTTTTACATGAAGATGATGTTTTGGAACACGGTAATGTTACAAAGAAATACAATTCTTTTTAACTTTAGAGTACTCCTTTTTAGTTTTTATTACTTTGTGTAAAAAATAAAACCAAACATAAAACTTACCTGGAATCCAGCACCAAGACAGTCTGCTCACTGCAGCTCGATCTTTTCACAATGAGATAATCAATTTTGATGATCTCAGGACCAATCAGATGCTTCTCATAGATTGAGGACCTACTGCACATGTGTGGCAGTTACTGCAATCTGCCAGTCCAATGCTTCTTATTAGAGAAAACGGACAGTGTTTATGCACCAACACCAAAACATTATTTTGGTGCTTAGAATATTACTTTACAATTATGTTTGTTTTCTCTGTATCTTATTACCAGCTGTTACTTTATCTGATGTTGATGTTCCATCCAATGTTTCCTATTTTTAGTTTTAAGCTGTCAACCTGTGCCAGTTTGATCTCTATTCTCAACAATGTTTCCATTCCAATACTGATCCAGATCTTTCGAGGACTTAAAACGTCCAGAGCAGGTTTTACGAGAACACTGTAACTCAATACATTATCTGTTCATGTAACCTATACAAGGTATCCTGTCTTGTAATTGAGGTATATTTTTAAACAAATATAATAAACATGGCCTAAGCATGCAGCCATTAGTGTCATCTGCTTAAATACAGACACAGATTAAATTCAGAAAAATACTGCCCATTGTATAAATATTCTGCTATTTTGAGGATATTTGCAAATTAAAAGGTATTTTTTCCTTTCATTTTTTGTACCAACATTAATACCAAGCTCAATGACTATAAACTAACTTAGCTGATTTTATTGACACTGTTATAATAATGTCTCGATTAACCTTGAGTGATCCTCTTCGCAGGAGTTTCCTTCATTCATGGAGTATGGTTACATTTATTTTTGGTATACACTCTCCGTACACCTGTGATATGTGAGGCTGTATGCCATCGTACCGTGACGTTTCTTGACCTGGTTCCTCCTTGCCTGCTGCTTGTTTACTACATGTTCATTCAGTAAGCTACTACTAGTAAAACTGCAACGACTAGTAAAATTACAGCTCTGGGGTATTTGTTGGCGCTATATAAATAATAATAATTAGGAATCCTATATATAAAGGGTCTTTGTTCTGAATAACACTACAGTCCTGTTATAATCCGTAAATTCCATCAGTACCTTGCACAAGCCCAATTAATCACTACTAACATTTTTGCTCAACCCAACCGCTAACTAAAAAAAACTTGCTTTTCCCACAGAAATCACAAATTTGCAGTGATGTTACTACCACAAAGGATACATTGTATTAACTATCCACAGAGTTCAGGTGGAAGGCGGTTGCAATCACAATTTTATCCCCTCCATAACCTTTTTGGTTTTTGCTTCCCAAGCACTACCAAGCCTCAATAGCCAACTAGTAACCAAACTCATGCTGATGATTTGCGTTAACAATGAAACAGCTGTCCATGAGTGGTTCACTGGCTTTGCATCTTTTACGAAGTTGTGTTTTAAAGCTGTTGTATACAGCAAACACAGACTCAAAGGAACCCATGTTTAAAATGGATGAGGCAGAAATGTGATTCTTTGTTAAACTAATTTGCATATGCCAACCCAGAATCCTCTGCGGTAGTAACATCACTGCAAATCAGTTTTTTTTCTGTGGGAAAAGCAAGCCTTATGGCTTGTCTGGTGTGCACGCAGACTTTTGTTTAAAATTGTATTATTAACAAAATAAAATCTTCCCAGCACCTTAATCGTATTGAGAAGTTTCAGAAGGAAACTCTATTGTGCTGGAGAAAGTAGGCTCACTTCAATAAACAATATATTGCAGACAGCTGTTCCAACTCTGGCAAATTTGATTTCTCTTTCTCAACTAACAGAGACCCCTGAAAACATTGTGTCCTAACTGGAGTCCTGTGGCAGTCGCTGTGCCGCACTATTAATATATTTGCTGATAAGACAATGTCACCTGTCCCTCGCATATCATGCTTTGTGGAGTCCTGAAAGCAATGCATTAATTTTTTTTTGTAGGTGTAATGGGAGCGGTGCAAGGTGCAGGCAAGGATGTACCTTCTGCAACTTCATGGACATGGTAAAACTGGAAGTCTGTTAAGGCTTCTATTTAATTTATAATATTAATTTTTTTTTTAGCTCTCTGGCTGCTGCAATTTATTTATAGACAAAATGATTTGCATACTGGAAACTGAGTTTGCCTTAAGCATCAGAGTCCTTGCTTGGTGGAAATACAATTGATACCTTCAATTCTAGTGAATGGTACAATTGAATCAACACCAGAGGAGGCTTGTAACTGCTATTTAAGTGGCGGTTCTCTCCTGAAACTGCTATTTTTAGACGTTTCGAAGAGCTTCCTGTTCAGTGGTGTCTTACCATCAGTGCTAAGAATGCGATCTGTACAAACATACTTACCAAGTGACATGTCCAGTGTAAGGCCAAGCTTTGGAGTAGGAATGTGCATAGTAGAAAAGTCCATTCTCTGATGTCATCAGCATTGCCATATATTCAACCTTGCTGGCCACCAGTTGTGCCACTGGTCACAAATACAAAATGGGCTTCTGTGGGAGTTCTCACAAAACAATTGTTTACAATTAATTTCAAAGTCTGAAAAATAATATCTATATCAGATATCACATTGTGATGGCATGAGTTGCAAAACAGCTCTTGATTAAAGAACCACTCCATTAAAAAATAAAAAATAAATATATATATATATATATATATATATATATATATATATATATATATATATATATATTTTATTAAAATTAGGTTTGCATGTTTTTTTTGAGGGCATATAAGATCTAGTATCTACAGGTACTGCAAGCCCTTACCTTTTCCCCTGGCATAGACGTTCTCATTTCAATAATTAAGCAGAAGATTATCATAGAGGAGCATTGCAGACTAGCCAATCGTGTGTGATTGTCCAATGACATATATCTCATTCATCAGTACTGCAGCTTGTTGTGAAGTATGAGTATGCACCTGCCTTTCAGTTTAGCTCCAAGGAACTGGACTACCTGGAAGATATTGACTGGCAGCCAGATAGGTGTTTTATAGTTAATTTACAAGTGTTGCTTTTATTACAGGAGATAGTCTGCACATATAAAGGTGAAGTGCTTTGTGTGTTGGCATTGGTCTTTTAAGTTTTAACAATGTTTGATGTTCAAACCTACTTATGTCAGCTTCGTATGAATCTAGTAAACTAAAGGAGGATTATGGTAAACATTTATTTGAATGAATGCCCCTCAAGTTTGTCAGCTATGCACATTAAAAGTTGGCCTGTCACAAGAAGTTCATCTTGTTATAACAGCTGCTGAAGCAGTGACTATATAATTTATATTAACGATAAATGGCTTTGAATTTCTTTATAAACTGTCATGATTTACTTTCCTCTTTTTCAATGTTCCTGCACTTCCATGTTCACAGGCCTATAGGTGTTTCATAGCTATGTGTGTTAACTACCATCCATTACCTCTCCGACGGTTCCGACATACTGTCTTCATATTAACATCAGAAATGAGTGACATCAGACATTTCATTCTTACATCACTCAGCAGGAGCTGAATGCATTTTACTAGAGAATATCTGTGGTGGAGAGCAGGAGACCTGTCTGTAGTAGTGTATCCATGGCCTCCCATCAGTACACCTGTAAGGGGCGCTGGGCCCCATATGGCCAGAAAAATCTATCCATCCATCCAAAAGATCTCGCTCCCCACGCCATTGAATGCTTACTGAGGTAGTTGGGGAGGCTGTACATATGCTCCTCTGCTGGGTCCTCTCCCTCTCACTGCTGGGTGCCCACAGCAACTCTCCGACACTGCACATTGCTGGGGCCTCGCGAGAACCGATTGGGCACCCAGCAGGAGCAGGGAGGCTCAAAATACCACCAGGCAATATAGTGTTCCCACTTCATGGCCAGAGGAGGGAGGGCAAATATTGAATAAAGAAAAAATAAATTAATCAATAAACTGGTTCTCTCACCTTCTCTCACAAAACACATCCCTTATATCAGCCTCCACACACAAACACACTGTATACACACACTGCATCCACTACAAACACACTACTCCTTACAAACAAGGCATCCAGTACACACAAACATTGCATCCAATATGCACACATTTCCTTCCTGACACACCCACACTACATCCCTTACACATACTGGATTCCCTATACAAACACACTACATTCCCTAAACACACACATTACATCCCCTACAAATTTCCTACCGCAGCTTTAAGTGCTTGTGAGATGGTGGTGAAATGGGTGGCAGGTCCTTTAGGCGAAGTCAGGGCCACCCCATCGGCACACTCTGTGGAAGGGGATACCAAAGACCCAGGACCCTCTTAAGAGCATTAAAGGCCCTGCACACGTTTGGCCCCTGGACAGCTTGTCTATGCGTTAAGACAACCATGACTCGAGCTGTTTAAGAGACCCTAACATTTCTGATAGTAGCCCTGGTGCACCTCCTACCCGCCGGTATCCTCATCACTCATTTGTCAGCGTATAATAGGGGTGGCCAAATTTTGTCTGTAAGATACTCATGTTAAAATTTTAGAAATATTCAAGATCCACAATTACATTTTATTGTAGTGTTCAACAGAACCAAATATTGTCCCATGTGTCTCACTCTCCCCCAGCACCTCCATTCAAGTGTTTCATTCCCTCCGCATCATGTGTCACATTCCCCACAACTTCACCATGTGTCTCCAAGGTGCCACCCTCCCCTTCCCCATGTGCCAGCTTACCTCCCCAGTGTATCGTGGCCGAGCAGTGGACTGTGGTAAAGGAGCTTGTTTCCCTCCACCCGGGCTGACAGGAAGCTGGTCAGTGCTCTTACTGTGTGCACCTCCTTTCAGACCTAGTACAGGGAAACCAGCTTCTCTACCGCACTCACAGTACTGTACTGTGCAGTGCACTCCCCTCCTGCCAGTCAGCTGGATCCTGTGACCCCCACCCCTCCAGGCTGGTGTGCCACCTTATGGTTGTGCCGGCCCTAAAAAGTTTTGCAAGGTGTCTAAAGAGCCACATGCGGCTTGCGAGTTTAGCCATGTCTTGTATATACTATACTATCGGCATGGACTTTTATGCCAACAGTTACTTGACAGGTGAACTGGAGGGAACATAATATAAATATATATATATGACATACATTTTAGCAAAATTAATGTTGATTATATTGTACTTCTGTACTGAGCTTATAGTTTAGACTTGGATGCTTGGAGTTTTTACTTTTCATTGAGGCAGTATATAAAATCATGTAAATTAATTCTAGAGACCAGCTTTCTATCCTTTAGGGAAGGCTCTGTGTTGCAATTCATGTCATCCCAACTTGAAACTCATTTAGGTGGAAACATAGCTGTAGTCACGTTTACTGTAAAGCATTTTCTATAGAAGTTAAGTCTGACATTGCGTTTTCCATTCAGTATTTCTGTTGGTTTTACTTCCACTTTGCTTGCGTTACAGCAATTTTTTAAGCAATTCATTCATAGGATATTAAGCAATGCTACTCTGCTAACTTACTCAATATCATCCATCATGCTTATGTCTCATCCTCCTTTTGAGGGTACATTAGTTCTATGCAAAAGCTACTGTCTCTTTATGTACTTGAAAGTGCTCTCCTGAAAATAGAATCTGCTTAGAGTTAAGATATTTGCATTAGCTGATTATTTGGAATGAAACTTATTCTGCACTTTATATTGTTGTTGCATTGGCAGAATGACAAAAAGTCTTGTAGAAATTACAAAAATATCCACACAATATCTCACCCTTTGCCAAGGTAGATTCTTAAAGTTATAATGTTTTGTATTAGAACAATACTGTTTTCTTGCATTTTTTAACTTTTGAAATTAGACTGGAGGGCTTTTTCCCTCAAAAATATTATTTATAAAAGGGATGCAATATAATTTCCTTTCCTTCCTGGCATTACCGGGGCTGTGGTTCAGGGAGTAGCACATATATTTGGAGCTGGGTTTCAAGGAGTTCTGGGGGTCTGTTTTACATGGAAATTAGAGACATGAAGGGGGCTTAGGGTACTGTATTGCAGCCATTCTTAAAGAGAAAGACAATGGTGAAAGGAAGATAAAAGGTGGTTTTCTGTGGTTGTGAAAACGAGGGATTGGTAATTAAACACAAATGGGAATAATGTTTGGTGGAAAGAATCAGAAGAGGTTTAAAGGCAGAAAACACGTGAATGAAGGAGAAGATATGGAATTGATGACAGAAAAGGTGCAGTGTGTGTACTGAACGAACAGACAGCCTCTCTTGACATCAGTAACATTAAATATGAAACCAAGAGGGCTGCACTCACCTAAACATGCATACATTATAGGGTGCTACTGGGGCCAATTCATACAACATACAAAATCCAGTGCACTCACTCATCCACTAAGCAGCAATTTCAAGGTTTACAGAAGGTAATAGTTTTATTAAAAAATTCCTCACGTAGCAAAACATAATGGCACACAAGCCTGCCTGGTAGGTTGTCATGACATTCAGTATGGAGGTTTGCTCACAGGTTCAGTTCTGAAGCCAGATTCTAGTTGGACTGCATTGGTCCTCTGATTGGAGTAGTTTATTCTTTGTTCCAGTGAAGTCTCAGAGGAATGCTAGGTGTGTGGAAACCCAAGACATGTAACTAGTTATATTTGTCTACTTCAAATCCTCATCGATTGGACCCTTGTTTGAGCAGGTCCTTTTTCATCTCTCAAATATCCCCTTTCTATAATTGTAAAGTGCTGTCATTATGTCAAAGCTATATTAATGCAAAAAATATTAAATATAGACAAACATAGAATTGAGATACCGTATATACTCGAGTATAAGTCGACCCGAATATAAGTCGAGACCCCTAATTTTACCCCCCAAAAACTGGGAAAACTTATTGACTCGAGTATAAGACTAGGATGAGAAATGCAGCAGCTACTGGTAAATTTCTAAATAAAATTAGATCCCCAAAAAATTATATTAATTGAATATTTATTTACAGTGTGTGTATATAATGAGTGCAGTGTGTAAGAATGAGTGCAGTGTGTGTGTATGAATGCAGTGTGTGTGTATGAGTGCAGTGTGTGTATGTGTATGTGATGCAGAGCCTTGGTGGGGGGTGGGCATTTTTTTTTTTTATATTATTATTATTTTAATATTTTTTTTTTATATTATTAATATTTTTAATATTTTTTTTTCGTTCCCCCCTCCCTGCTTGTTAGCTGGCCAGGGAGGGGGCTCTCATTCCCTGGTGGTCCCATATAGTTAAATACCGTATATACTCAAGTATAAGACAAGTTTTTCGGCACATTTTTTGTGCTGAAAACCCCCCACTCGTCTTATACTCGAGTGAGTGTCTGTATTATGGCAACTTACATTGCCATAATACAGACAAGGACCGCCGAGCTCATTACAAGCCCGGCGGTCCTGTTGGGGGCTGGCAGGAAGCGTTTACTTACCTTTCCTGCAGTTCCTGTCACCTCCCTTCTCTCTGCTCCTGTCAGCTCCACTGTAGGTCTCGTGATGTGATTGCCGAGCGGAGCATTGCCACGGTAACCCGTGGCAACACTCTGACCCCGCGGCTCTCGCAAGACTTGCAGGGGAGCTGACCGGACCGGAGGAGAGAGAAGGGAGCTGACAGGAGCTGCAGGAAAGGTAAGTAAACGCTTCCTGCCAGCCCCCAACAGGACCGCCGGGCTTGTAATGAGCTCGGCGGTCCTTGTCTGTATTATGGCAATGTAAGTTGCCATAATACAGACACTCACTCGAGTATAAGACGAGTGGGGGGTTTTCAGCACAAAAAATGTGCCGAAAAACTTGTCTTATACTTGAGTATATACGGTATTTAACTATATGGGATCAAATTGGGTCACAACCCATGCCTCTGTTAAAATGTGTTCAATTTGTTCCTGTATTGGATCACAACCCATGCCTCTGTTAAAGGACCACTATAGTGCCAGGAAAACATACTCATTTTCCTGGCACTATAGTGTCCTGAGGGTGTCCCCACCCTCATGGCCCCCCTCCCGCTGGGCTGGATGGAGAGGAAGGGGTTAAACACTTACCTTTCTCCAGCACCGGGCTCCCTCGGCACTGGGGACTCTCCTTCTCCTCCTTTGGACGTCATCAGCTGAATGCGCATGCACGGCAAGAGCCAAGCACGCATTCAGCCAGTCTCATAGGAAAGCTGGCGTCTTCTCACTGTGATTTTCACAGTGAGAAGCGCGGAAGCGCCTCTAGCAGCTGTCAATGAGAGAGCTGCTAGAGACTGGATTAACCCATAGGTAAAAATAGCAGTTTCTTTGAAACTGCTATGTTTACAGCATAAAGGGTTAATCCTAGAGGGACCTGGCACCCAGACCACTTCATTAAACTGAAGTGGTATGGGTGCCTATAGTGGTCCTTTAACCCCTTAAGGACACATGACATGTCATTAAGGGGTTAAAATGTTGTGTTCAAAATAATGCTGTGCTGCTATGAGTGCAGAGATGCAGGATGAAGTCTGCCTATCTGTGCACATTTGCATGTCCGCTAGGAATTCTGGGAGAATTGTAGAAAAATGATTTCAGAGAATTAAGGAATGTGCCATTCAATTCCAATTTTCTTATTTTCGTCTCACCACAATCTAGGGAATGCCACATGTGGTAAACCCATCCACATTGCAACTGGTACAAAGTAAGAATGTGGTGCTTTCTGTCTAGTTTATGATTTAGACCTATTTAGTTTAGTTTAAGTATGTGGCCATTCCATTGCGTATACTCCAAAACCAGCCAATTTCAAAGTGTAGATTCATTGTGTTTGGGATTGACATGTTCCTTTTAATTTGCTTCATGGACCATTTGGGAGCATATGTATTTTGGCAGATGCATTCAGATGTAGGTCATTGCTTGTCAAATAAGTGACGGTTTTATGGTCATGCTAGAAGGACTATTTGCAGCGTGGTATGTTTATGGGTCAGAGCAGAAGATTACAGGCTAAACAAGCTGTAATGCCGTCCTTTCATGCTATGACTAAGGCAGGATAACCACTACAGCTGTCTCTTTTCTTTTATTTGTGCAGACTGGCTTGTTTATAGGGAATCACTGAGGGAACGTGATTATTTATCATTCAGTGCCCTTTATTCCTCCCTGCTAACTGCTCTAGGGCTTGCATCTGTGACAGTTTATATGTATTTGGCAAATCAGATTTTACGTGTCTATACATATAAGCAGGGAAATAAATTGTTCTCTTAATCGTTTTAGATACCAGAGGGTTAAGCAGCCACACTAAATCTTTGGAGAATGTCCTGTATTAGGGAGAGCAGCCTCTGATTATTTAACACAAGTAGTATAATGGACAGTCTTTTATGCCTGGGAAATTGGTCTTTAGCATGCTAAGGAAAACAGTCTCTGGTACTCTACTATACTAGTGAAAACAATATTTTACTATAGAAAGCAGTCTCTGGTAACTACAATACTAAGGAAAACAGTCTCTGGTACTCTCATTCACTAGAGAAAGCAGTACTCATGCACCAAGGAAAGCAGTCCTTAATATTCCTTTTTAGTAGGTGAATCAGAGTCTGGTACTTGTCTGTATTAGGAGAAACAGTCTCTGTTCCTTTCCTGTGTTAGGTAGTTAGACAATCTCTGAAAGTCTGAGTGATAAAAAAAACAGTTTGTGTTATTTTCTATACTAGAGAAAGCAGTCTAACAGTTTGCTTCTGCTACTAACAGTCTCTGTTAGCCTTCTCGATTAGGGAAAGCAGTCTTTCCTATTCTCAAAGAGGCTGTAAAGCAGGCTCTTGGATATCATGCTAGGGTAGAAGGTGTTGGTATTCATTAGGAAGATCTAATGGTCTTGGAACAGTAGGTGTGAATGATTCCCTTCCTGTCGAGAAGGACATATTGTATTCCTAGTGATCCCCTTATCTCAAAGTAGCACAGTAGCAGTAATCTATTGCTAACTTTCCATTGAAGAAGGCTGGCAGATAGTGGAATATACTGGATTTCCTTCTTTATCCCATATATTATAGTTTGTGGACTTACCTGATTAGTTACTTTGTCAGTCATTCTCTCGCTGCTAGACAGTGTACAATAATAATAATCTGTCAAGTGTGCGTCTGTTTGCTTCCTGTTATTTCAACAACAAAAAAATAGGACCTAGTGATCATCTAGGATTGATCCTTAATCCTAATTCTGTTACGGATTATTCTGGGGTTGTTTAAGGTCTTCACTAGCACTGAGGGCTAGATAGTAGAACTTAAGTAAGAGCTATATATTGTGCTAGATGTGCATCTAGGTCAGTGTCGAGAACCCAGTAAGTAGACCTTTGGTACCCAGAGTTAATAATACTTTATGGATATCTGTCATTTAGTATCATCTATTGGCAAATATAAAAAATGCTTTCAGTAAAAATATTTGATATGTTGTGTAAGCTTCTGGTTCCTATGCAGTGTTCATCACCTTGTTATGTCCTTGACACTGTATACAGTACAGCATTTATAGAGATACATTAACTTGGTTGCAAGCTCATGAGCTGTCTAGCATAGCACATTGTTGGAGGTGAGGCTGGCATTTTATTGAGGCTTTGGAAAGGTTCGCTACTCATTTTATATTGCTAATTATATATCCCCATATCAGTATACTCACCTGTATTATTGCCCACTCCCACCACCCCCCCATTGTTATTAGTTATTCCATTTTAGAACAGTTTGATTTCTTACCTTGTATCAGCTAGATGCAGCTCCCTGCATGACTACTGATGACGGAGAGCTGGAAGCTCTCTGTGTAAGCTGAGAAGGATCATCTGATGCTATCAGCCAGTGAGCCCCCTAGAGGGCTAAAGAATAGCTAACAGAAGACAATGTTTAGGGGTTTCTGGCTTTTCGTCGTCCATAGTGGAGGCGGGGCTCTGCATCCCAAATAAGAAGCAAAATGTTTTGAATACTTATAGTGGAGGGGCCCTGCGTCACCAAAACCTCTTCAACGAGCTGCGTTGCTCGTGAGCTTCGAGGTTTCCTTGCGGTGTTAGAGGTTGGAGTAACCATCTAAAGGCATTTAGATCTGCAGTACATCTTGTATTCTTCCAGAAGATGAATTATGTTCTAATTTCCAGATATAACTCCTTAAATTACCAATATAGTGTCAGGAATATTTTCTCACCTTTTTTTCCAGTGCCGCACAGGTCTCCTCATAACTGGCTCTGCCTCCTTGGCTGAGATCATCAAATTTATTGATCGCAGCCAATCCAGTGGTTTCCCAAAGGAGAGCACTGGGAGACTATTGGGCATCTGCGGCACTTCTAGTGGCCGTCTGAGTGACTGCCACTAGAGGTGTAACTTTCCTGCAGGGACATGCAGTAGACACCAGAACAACTACATTAGCTGTAATTGTTCTAGTGACTATAGTGTCCCTTTAAACCATTCATTTCACAAGTGCCTTGCCATCAATATGTGCCATGCTGTCAGGCATACTTTACTGCTTCACGTAAGTGTACATGCATGTCAGGTATGTAACCTCTTTCCAAGATATAGCTGGGAGTGGTTTCTATGAATCATTTCTTGGAAGTAACTGGTGTTCTATGCTTACCTTTTGTTGGAACATTACTCCCATTATTGATATGGAATGTTTGTGTATTAAATTACTTTTATTCTTAGATCCTTCATCCCCTCAATAAAAGGCTCCAGCTAATCTGTTGCCCAGTGTACTAATATATAAATTAGGCAAGTGTTAGTAAAATACAGTAGTAGGCATGTTTTAGTGTGCAAGCAATTAATGCATAAAGTGTTAATATCAGTAAATTAATGTAGGATTATCACTAACTTTTTTTTCTCCTTAAATCTGTTTAAAACAATATCTTGCCCTCTTAAAGTACTCTTGATCTATACTCCTTCCCCATTTTGTTTATTCTTTTTCACGTTTCCTTTTTATTCATGTCTTACTCATTATCCTCTTTTTCTTACTACTTGTTTTGCGTTCTCTCTTCCTAATTTCTATACAACTTTAGATTTAATACTGATGTTTTTACTTTGTCACCTATTAATAGAATTTCTTTTCAAACACTCAGGTTGCAGAGAGCTTGTGATATCAACAGCCAGACATTCAGAATCCATGCTTTGTTGAATAACTTGTAGATTTCCACAGTTCATATAACAGGAAAGAATTCTCTGATATAGTGTGGCCAGTTTATCCAAGGAAAAGCAAAGTTTGGAAGAAATCCTTTATATAAAAAAAATTAAAGGTGCAAGGTATACAGTATAACACATATAAAATAGAGGTAATTTCATTTGGCCGGGTTGGAGGAGAATATGCACCCCTGCAAATAAGATTGCATGTAAGAATGTAGTGGTTTTTTTTAGGCTTAGCATCCTCTGACAAAGCAACCTTCCTCTTATTCAGGAAATTGCATCAAGATTTTTTTACTCAAATATTAACTTGTTCTTGTTTCTTGTAACGAAAATTGTTCTAACATGTAACACTGTATGGCTAAACATATGTGGATACCACTGTTATTTGTTGACTTCAGTTGTTCAGACCTCGCTAGTTGCGAACATGTGCATGAAGCAGGGGAAGGCAACCTTCAGCACTCCAGATGTTGTGGACTACATCTCCCAAATGCTCTTACAGCTATAATGCTGGCAAAGCATCATGGGAGGTGTAGTCCAAAACATCTGCAGTGCTGAAGGTTTCCTATCCCTGGCATAAAGCATGAACTCACTATAGACAAATATCGGCAGTACAGTGGGTCATAATGAAGAGCACAGTAACTTTAAACATCATACAATGCTATCTTTGGCAAATTTTATTATTGTGAATTATAAGCTTAGAGGGCAACAACAGCCCAGCCACAGAGTAGTAGACCATGTATTCTCACTGAGCAGCAGAGGCATGTCACTTATAAAAATCATCTGCTGCAGAGTTCCACTCACTACAGAGTTCCAAACAGACTCTGGAAGCAACATGCGCACAATAAATGTGGGTTAGGATGTTCATGAAATGTGCTTCCATGGCTGAGTAGCTGTATACAAGTCTCTCAACAACATGCACAATGCTAAGTGTGAGCTAGAATGATGTAATGCACACCACCACTGGGTTCTCAAAAAGTGGAAACTTGTTATCTGGAATGATGATCCATTTGACACTTTTCAGCCCTTTTATTTAACTTTTGTGTTTTAGAATTTATGCACATAAGGATGACAATTCTTCCCTATCTTCAGATGTTTGTTCCATAAATTCGAAATGGATACACATTAAAAAGGAAACAAAGTATATATGTATTGACAAATTGTAATATTGTAGCAGTAATGTAAAATAGTAGATGCACTCTAAATTGAATTGCAGGGTGATAACTAGATCTTATGAATGTAAAGCTGCATTAGGACACTTGGCGGTATGGCAGGATTATTTGCATATGTAGATTATTATTATGATATTTATATAGCGCCATCAAATTCTGCAGCGCTTTACAATGGGTGGACGAACAGACATGTAGTTGTAACCAGACAAGTTGGACACACAGGAACAGAGGGGTTGAGGGCCCTGCTCAATGAGCTTACATGCTAGAGGGAGTGGGGTAAAATGACACAAAAAGGTAAGGATAGTATTAGACTAGTGACAGTTGCAGAAGAGGAATTAGTCAGGAGCTATTAACAGTTTTATTGATACGCTTTTATGAAGAAGTGGGTTTTTAACGATTTTTGAAGGAGTGGAGACTGGGTGAGCATCTAACAGAGGAGGGAAGCCAACGGTGCAGCCCTCGAGAAATCTTAAAAGGCGAGCATCAGAGGTGGGAGTACGGACAGAAGATTGACGTAAGTCTTCAGCAGATCGTAAGGGCCTAGATGGGACATACTTGTGTATAAGGGAGGATAGATAGGTGGGAGCAGCATTATGTAGAGATTTGAAAGCAAGAACCAGAATTTTAACTTGAGCTCTATAATTTTATAGCAAGCCAATGTAGGGACTAACAGAAGGGTGAGGCATGGGAGGTGCGGGCGGACAGGAAGATGAGCCTCGCTGCCGCATTCATTATGGACTGTAACGGCGCAAGTTGGGAGCACGTAAGGCCACTAAGAAGCGGATTACAGTAGTCAAGGTGAGAAAGGGCAGTGGAATGGACCAACAACTTAGTCGCATCTGGCGTTAAATAGGGGCGGAGGAGCGAAATGTTTTTGAGATGGAAATGACAGGATTTGGCGATATATTGAACATTAAGGCTTGAAGGAGAGGTCGGAGTCAAAGAGAACACCTAGGCAGCGAGCCTGCGTGGTGGAGCTGATGGTAGCACCTTTGACTTGGAGGGAGACAGACACAGGAGTAACAACACTTGAGGGAGGAAAGACCAGAATTTCAGTTTTGGTCAAGTTTAGTTTAACGAAGTGGGCAGCCATCCAGTTAGAAATAGCAGAGCGGCAGTCAGATACACTAGTCAAGAGGGACGGGGAGAAATCAGGAGAGGACAGGTAGATTTGTGTGTCATCTGCATAGAAATGATATTGGAAGCCAAAGGAGCTAATGAGTTTTCCAAGGGAATAAGCAGTTGTGATTAGTTACGTGTCCCTGTCATCTTTTAATGTTTTATAAATGATCTCACTGAAATCCACAATTGATGGTATACATTAGAAAAGGTAGATACTACTTCACACGTCTTGAAAAATGGCATCATGACAGAGCATTACCAAACACTCTTTGCCATACTTTGGCATTTTCTATGAGTCGCCATTCGTGATAATTGATAGAACCATTTGACATCTTGTGCAGTTGAAGTTAAATCTGGTAGATCTCAAACTGACATGCCCACTTTGTCACAGAAGCTCCCGTGCAACAGCCTGCTGGAGAGGCATTAAAAGATAGCCTCCTGCCCACAGACTATGGGTCTGGTCACAGACTTTAAAATGATATATAGGAGGATATGAGGTTACATTGTGTTAATGTTGAGTTATTATGTAAAATGTTGAGCTGTATGTCAGCTATTGTATAATGTAAAAGCTATTGTGTTATGTGTCTTGGTGTCCAGCAGGAAATTAACTTATCATGTCTTGACCTAATTATGTCCCAGAACACCCCCCCTGTTGTGTGTAGTGGGATAAATGCATGTGTTTTTCTCTGAAATAAACAGTTCTCTTGTTTACCCAATACGACTGGTCTTGTCCACTATGTTGGGGAATTTTACAAGGTTTCAGAGGGTTAGAATCACTGTATGCTGTAGCTGAACCCAGGACCAGCGGAGGATTAGAATAGCGGAGACCAAGGGACACTATGAGACCCTGCAACCCGTGACAGTCTTGTAAGAGATTCCAGAGTTCTCCATTTTGTACTCTCACATGTATAAGTATGCACCAGTGAGAATCCTCTTGTTGTGCCTTGCTATTTTTCTATAGTCGTTACTTATTATTAATGGGGGAAGGGATCTATGTGTGCAATGTATAATAGATATGTTTGACATCCCATTGTGCATGTGAAAAGAAATCTGCGGTGGATTCCGTTTTGTTTCTGAATCTTCTATAGTTCTCCATTCAATGCTCTGGATTTATGCGTTTAAGGGGAAATATCCTTCTGGTAACTGAATTTTTCAATGCTATGGAACTGTTAGTTCTCATAAGTAGTCTACGATTCTGGCTTGACTGGCTGCAGCTTGTTAAAGTATCAGTTATTCTCTAAAGTCTGAATGTCCCAGAACTGAATGGGGTTAAACCATCCGGCTACATATGGGCCATTCGTACTAATAAAAATCTGGACGTTGTTGATGGAATCCAACATCCAGATTTTGTAATTCTGACCCGAACGTGTCTGAAATTGTTTTCTGATTTCAGCTGGGTCAAACATTTCCGGACGGGTGAATTACAGGCCAAATGCGGCAAATTCAGGCTTAGCTGAATCAACTTCAGGCCTGGATTATATAAAAGGACTGTTTTGTGAACTCATTATTTTGTCTGAAATCGTGCAGAAAGAAAGAATTAGTAAAAAAAAAAAAAAAAATGACCACATGAAAAATAAAAACCACGCCGCAAAAATAAAATAACAATAAAAATCAATTTTCACCCATAGAGGACACATTGCAGATGATAGTGGGGAATAATGAGTTCACAAAACAGTCCTTTTATATAATCCAGGCCTGAAGTTGATTCAGCTAAGCCTGAATTTGCCGCATTTGGCCTGTAATTCACCCACTATCATCTGCAATGTGTCCTCTATGGGTGAAAATTGATTTTTATTGTTATTTTATTTTTGCGGCGTGGTTTTTATTTTTCATGTGGTCATTTATTTTTTTTTTTTTACTAATTCTTTCTTTCTGCACGATTTCAGACAAAATAATGAGTTCACAAAACAGTGGGCATAAAGAACTCCACTAGCAGAATAATAACAAAAGCTTTAGATAGGTAGTGATTACAACACCATTATTCCCATTGCACAAGTAATGGTTACATCCACCATAATACAGTTAACTCGGAAAAACAAATAAGGAATCTGTGTTTGCAGAATAGAATAAAACGGATGTATACATTTATATGTATTAAACCTGCTTCCCCCTCCCCTCGGTTCATCTCTTGACCTACAGCAACGGCTGACCTAAAAGAAATTCATAGGTAGCTTCCCAGAGCCAATGGTTTCTCAAGTAACAGAACCAAACTGTAACTAACAATTGAGTGCTTAGGGTAAAGAAAGAAGAAAAAAAAATATATAAATATATTATTTATTGATATCTGGAAATATGGAGTTTTATTTGACCTTTTTGGGGGGCTGAAGAAATAATTTTTCATTTAATTATTTTTTTTCTACAGGTTTCAACTCTTATCCCACTTCTCTATTACTAGAGTGGAGGAGGGTAGGTAGGAACTTTATTTTAGGTGATTGGCTGGCTATGGTATTGGGTACCCTTAGCCACCAAAGGGGTTTATTATTATATGGGAGGCTGACAATTGCATGTCCACCCCCTATTTTCTAATTAATTAATTTAATCATTTTATTTTTTTTAAGGGAAGCAACCTGTAAGAAGATATGTATATTTTAACTCCATGCATTGAGGGATGTGGAATTCCTAATGCCCGACACATGGGACGTGTAGGTCTCAGTGCCTGGCAGGCTGTTTTTTTTTTCTATTTTAGCTTTCTTTAAAAATACTTGAACCCCAAAGTATAAACCTAAAACTGTTAAAGTAACGGAAAAGCAAAACTGCCGCTTACCCATGTTAAACATGAGACGCTAGGCACAGGAACTCCAGGTCCCAATGATATAACTGCATAAATCCAAATAATGCTACAGTGCTCAAATTCTTAAACCATTTATTCTACAAGGTGCAGGAAAAAACAGGGGGAAAAGTTCAAGATAAACTCATCTAGGTCCTTCAACATAGTTTATTCCTTTAGCCCACCCTCAGGAAATAGCAGGGGTACCTTGGGATTGCATAGTGAAAGATGTATGTGTGGGCCCCGGTGCCCAGCCGCAAGTCATCCCAGCCAAGTAAGGAGCTCTAGGGCATGTGGTGAGGGTCAGGGGCGTTCTGTGAGCTCTGTAGTAATGCACAGGGCCGTCTTTAAGGAGGGGCAAAAGGGGCAGCTGCCCCGGGCCCAGTTACTCCTGGGGGCCCTAAGGCAGCTGCCCCATGGGCCCCCTGCGGCACCTGAGGTAATCAGGGGCCACAGCCCTTTAATACTGCTCTGGACCGGCCCGGGCCCCTGTTATATGGGGGGTGGCTGACTACATACTCACAGCTAGCCCCCTCACATACTGCCCTGTGAGTCTCTTTGTTTCCTGGGCATGCTGGGAGGCAGTGAGGTCAGATTGCTTCCTCCCAGTAAGAACTGATCACTTCCTCCTCAGTGCCGCTGGGGAGGAGGCACACACCACATGGAGGAGGATGCAAGCATTGTGGGGGAGAGGGACTGAGAAAGCTGATGGCAGACTCCCATCAGCCTGGGCCAACAAGCTCTCACTGGACCCCAGGGAAGCCACCTTTCTGTACCCAAAAGGTAAGGAGACAGGAGGGTGGCTAAATATGTTTTGTTTTTTGTTTTGCTAATTTCTGATATCACTTTTATTCAAGTGTTGGTGTTTGTAATGTAACACACAGGGAATAAGTACATGTTAAAAATCCTAGAAGAACCTGACAGTTCCCTATTAAATATAAATGTAAAAAGTATTTATTTTAACATATTGCATCAAGTGTTATCAAAGGCTGTACACCATTTTCAAATGTCACTTTTGCCAAATTCTGGACCAGGGTATGTAAGAACAGAGTTGAGACATTATATTGGCCAAGGTTGCTGGGAGTTGCTGTCCAAGAGCTGCTAGAAGGCAGAGATTAAAATATGTAAATGTACACATATATATATATGTGTGTATCTGGCTGTGTTTATGTCCTTGTGTGTATCTGGCTGTGTTTGTCTGTGTGTCAGTGTTTCTGTGTGTATGTATACCTCATACACCTGTATGTGCACCTGTGTGTGTGTTTCGGTGTGTGTGTAAGTGTGCATCTGAGTGTGTGGTAATGCATACATCCCAACATTTTAATGCCAACACAAATACACTCCTACATTCCATCTCTAGCTCTGTACACATATACACCCCTGCATTTATACCTTTATGTATGTGTGTATCTGAGTGTGTGTGTGTATGTGCCAGTGTGTGTATATCAAAGTGCTCGTATCTGTGTGTCAAAGGGTGTGTATCTGAGTGTGTGTGTATGTGTATGTGTATGTGCCAGTATGTGTCAAGGTGTGAGCATGTGTCAGTGTGAGCATATGTGTATCTGCGTGTTAATGTGTATGTGTATATGTGTTATAGAAATCACACAACATGCAAACAGACCCCTGCAAACACAAACATTACAAACACACCAGTTTGCTGAAACACTAATACTACACACAAATGTACACATGTATTTAAAAGACAACACTACATCCAAACACCCCCCTGCATGCAAATACAAACATTACATGCAAACACATTCCTGTATTAAAACGCTAATATTATATACAAACACCAACTCTACACACAAAAGTACACCTGCATTTAAAAGCCAACACTACAAACAATCACACATCCCTGCATTAAAATGCAAACACTACACACAAGTACACCACTGCATTCCAATGGTAACAGTACTCCTACATGCACACATACACTCTATACAATAACATGCTGACATTCATTTGCACAAACACTGCTCAAAAATACAACCCTGCAAGGATGGTAGATCCCCAGCTGGCATAGCATCGCAGGAGTTGTATGACAGATGGGGATCTATCTTTTCTTTACTCTTGTGCTACAGGGCAGGCCTGAATTATTTTTTGTTGCACCAAGGCACTCTCTACATTAGTTTTGCCTCTAGGTTGGGGTGGAGGGAGTGATTGCATGCCCAGGGGGCCCAAACAGATGCTTGCCCAGGGTCCAATCAATATTAAAGACGGCCCTGGTAATGCAAGGCTGGCTGCCCACCACCCTGACACACTGATGCAGCCCATACAGTAGATACCTCCCAAGGCCTTCTGCCCAGCAGCCACGTTTTGCTCCTAACTTTCCACTGTCTGAGGGTATAGTGTGCTTTGTACAGTAGGAATGTGTTTGATCGTAGTGCAGTTTTTTACATGTACTGCATGTGCTCCTCTATGAACGTTTGTGTGACTTGCTATAAGGCCCTAAATGTGTGATGTGCTACTCTGGCACTAACTGCGTGATTTCTGTACACCCAGGGCAATGTGTATAAAGAGCAGCTTTGGGCTAAGGTGGAGTAACTAACACAGATATTCTGTTAGTTTTCACGGTTATTGTCCCACATTTAACAATTTGCTCTGAAGCTGCACTTTCACTTGTGGGATCTTTGCCTTTCCCGTAGCATATTCGCTTTAATGTTGGATTTGAGTGGTAATCATTTCTGAAGCGTCTTCCTTGGTGCTGCCATCATCCTCTCTTAAAGCAGCACGGTCTCTTTTTAGGGTCTTTGCAAAGACTTCACAAACTGACTTGCCCACTTGTGTGTAAGCTGTCTCTAGCCAGGACCACCAGACTTCTGCTCCTGTTAAACCCACATATGAATATAAAACAGGGTTTGTGGAAGATCCTGCAAAATCATGGGATCTTAGATAATAGTGCAACAAAATGTCACACACACACAAATTACACAGAGCCAGCACAGAACAACCACACCAATTACATGCAGCAAGCACACTTGAGAGAGACTAAGGGAGGAGGTGAAGCAGAGCGAAACGTTCCAAATAATTCACAAAATTTTTACAAATTATTTTTTATTTTATTTTTTATTTTTTTGGACAAGCTGTTTTTGACTCAGTTTTGCCATTCTAGTCAATGAAATACCTCAGTCCATGTCAAGGGCTCTAGGCAGGTGCCCCAGTCTTTCTAATTTAAATCATGTTTCTGTCAGGACAAAATAAAATGTGAAAACAGATAAGTATATTGGGTTATCAGTTTAGTCCTTTAGACAATTAGATTTTTTTATTATTTTTTTTTTTTTGTAATGAACACACCCCTGTTATATCTATTTGTACAGTTTAATGTGAGCTGCTAAGGTATATCAAATTTATGACCTCAGCAGTTACTCTTTAACTGGTGGGTAAGTTCCTGTAAAGTAATATTTCATTATGGTTTGATTAAAAAAAAGTTTGATGAACCAACTTCCTGCATTACAGTGGTGCATTCATCCGCAAGGTGAGATTTGTTCATTACTTCTGCTCGTAATCGTAAATCAATTGTGACATCTTCTTGTTCTCAAGGGTGTGTAAAGCTGTTTATCAGCCCAAGCCCCGGGGACCTTATGAAATAGAGGGTGGTTGTATAGCGGCGGTCATGTAGCATTAGGCAGTGAGCAGGCAGGAGAATTTCAATAGATAAATGTCCAACTTGTGCAGTGCAGGCAAACATGTTTTTACCCACAGGTAAAATTTCATATTTGCTTGTCATATCTCGATATGACATGCATAGTGTTACCGTCCATCTTACTGTAAAGGTTTTCTCATTTACAGATCACATTTTTACTAATCTTTTTATAAGTATTTTAATTTTTACCTTTTAATTAAATGCGCTCTGTAATGACTTTTGCAGCATCCTAAAGCGTTTAACGGCCTATACCAAGTATTTGAATCTTATTTTCATTGCAAGTTTACTTTACTTATAATATGTTCTTATGTATTGACTATATAATTTATCACACTGATAATTTATGTTTCACTTGTTTTTGGATTTTGTTCAATACAATTTTTACTTCCTCTCCTGCTGTAACAGTACAGCCATCACTAATGTTTTATTGGTGTTCCGCTAATGTAACACACTTCCCTGTCGTCCCTTCCTTTCTTCTTTTTTGGAACCTTAACATAGGAAAGGTGTTACGGATATGTGTAACGGTTAACAGAGTTTAGAAAATGAAGCACAAATTGAGAGCTATTTAAGTTAACATGCACAAAGAATTAAACCAATACATTTACCATTTTATTTAGGAATACGAAATGCCGGTATACCCATTTAAAAAATAAGCACGTAAAATGGTCAAAAAAAAAAAAATGATACCTGCAACAGGACCATTTTTTAGTACAAATAGTGTTAGGAAGGTTAACAAATCTCATGTTCCCTTCCAAGTGTCTCGCCCCTTAAAATGGCGGTAATTTATTATAATTTTTTTAATGTTTTATTCAATTTTATTATTTTTAGAGATGTCTGAAATATTTGTCAACTCCTGAACTAGATTGTTGGCTTGTTTGAGCAGGGCCTTCTTCACTTCTTGTCTCAGTTAATGTTCTGTATGTGACTTACTTGATGTCAAATATCCCCATTCTAGAATTGTAAATTGCTGCGGAACACGTCATTGCTAGATGAATACCGACAATGATGATAATAATAACTATGAATGTCTTGCAGTACACCACGACCCAAGTTCCAGTTGTATAAAGTGACTGCTAAATTACTTGCCCGTGCAAATTGATCATTCAATAAATAATGCCATTAAATAAATACTGTATTTCCTCTTCCACTAGATCAAGCTTTTGTGACACTGGCTACAAATGATCCATATGTGAAAGGGGCGCTGGTATTGGGGTCATCATTGCGACAGCACAATACTACAAAAAAACTGGTGGTGCTAGTACCTCCTCAGGTGTCAGAGTCCATGAGGTAAGAGTCACTCTCAAAATGGCTAGATGACCAGGACCAATTAAAATGTGCAACAAAATGGCAGCAACTACTGAGAATCAAATGATTTACAAACATAATGCTTACTTTTGTATCTGTGCTGTTGGTTGTGCATGTATCTTTGTGGAATCATAAAATGCCAGTGCATGGTCATGTGCAGGATACTACAGGTGTTTATTGATGTTTGCGAAGGATAGCTTTCATTTATCTACACTGGGGTATGGCGAGAGAGGTGGGCATCTTAAAGTAAAATAAAAATGAAATTTGATAAAGCGATAGGTTGTGTTTTATGGTTACATTTAAATACATTGATCAAACCAAAGGGTACTTCACTAAAGGGAAATATCACGCTTGGTGCAACACAAAGAGGGAGCTGCACTACCAATATCCGAAGTTGAGAGTCCAGGCACAGAACAGAGCGCAAGACGACAACAACATGTTTACTCCATAACCGATTCTCTGTCAAGTCAATAAAGACTCAGTTATGGAGTTGAAACGTTGTTCTATTAATCCTTTATCCACCATTTGTGTGCCGGACTCTACTTTGGATATCATTTATTAAAAGTAGCCTAAACAGTCCAATTTGGGTGTCTCCTACAAGGAGTAAACTGACCTCTTTCATTTGAATAGGTAAACTATGGTCCACAGTGGAGGGTGAACATCATCACACTACATTGTGTGAACTATCTTTTTCATGACGCTCAGCCAACCATTGAACACCCTTTATTATCTCAATTATTGATAATTGCATCCAGCCCAGGGGTATCTGACTGGTTTAGTTTACTTTACTCCATTTGCTTATGTGATTTTAAGACAAAGTGTCTGTATTTGAGGTTATTGCTCTGAATAAACCTGCACAGTTTTGATTATTTTTATTTTTTTAAATCTTTAAACAGGAAAGTGCTTCACAAAGTGTATGATGAGGTGCGAGTGGTCGATGTCTTAGACAGCAAGGATTCCGCTAACTTGGCTTTAATGAAAAGACCAGAACTTGGCATCACATTAACAAAACTCCACTGCTGGACCCTCACAGAATACTCTAAATGTGTTTTTATGGACGCAGACACAGTGGTAAGGATTTCACTCTCATGTTTGTTGAGCAGAACAGTGGACATCAATAGTGCCTTTTTTTTAAAACACAGACCGGAGTCTGGCAATGCTAATTGGTTTTTATTGATTAAACATTCTGAGTGCGCCCATATAACCACACGGTTTCTGGGATATTTAACAATTTGATTTTTAATATTATGCTGGTATTTATTAATCAAGTTTTGATGAAAATACCCATGTCACTAATAATATCCAGATGGTAACAATTCACTGTGTAGAGAATGAGCCTCAGTACTTCCTTCTAGCAACCAGAGGAGAGAAACTCCACTCTTAACACATGGAACAATTTGTCCTAAAGGTAACCTAATGCAAGCTGGCACCTTATTTATAAAGCATAAACAAAGTGTCATTTATATAAACAAAAACATTAAAGTACTTAAACACAAAAAAAACCAACTATAACCATTTCCATTTATGCCACAAAAAGGGAAACAAATCTTTTATGGACTCTAAATGGCAATACGATTTCTCCTTGGATCAAGAACCTGTTAACATACATAAAAATTATATCCTTAAAGGGCCAAAATCCATGACATCATATGCGGACCGAAACCTTGGTGTTCAAGTGAAAACATTAAGAAGGACCAATCAACCCTGTTGAACACTTTCTCTGTATCTGTTGAGGCCAAGAAGGAGGGCGAAGATTGGGTCCATGCCACATGAATCAAATTAAGTGCTTTGACTGTGTTGTTTCTGGCCTCTCGTCCCGCAATGAAGCCCACCTGGTCTGGATGAATAAGGCCAGGTAGAAGGGGCTGAAAGCTGGGGGCCAATATTTTTGCAAAGAGTTTTAGATCAGCGTTCAACAGGGAGATCGGTCTGTAGCTGGCACAGCAGGTGGGGTCCTTCCCCTCTTTTTGTAACACCACTACGTGGGCTAGAAGCATATTATGGCCCCATCAATCCTCCTTCTTGGATATTTTTGAATAGAGTTAGAAGGTGGGGGGGGGGCGAGTGCCAGAAAACATCCTATAATATTTTGCTGTAAATCCGTTGGGATCTGGACTTTTCCTTAATTTGGCCAGTTTAATGGTGAGTCAGTTTGTCCCTCGTGATCTCTTCCTCCAGGGCGGCAATAGATTGGGTATCCAGTTTGGTTGTTAAATAACAGGCAATGCAGTTCTTCTGTTGAGTGAGGAAGTTCATGCCACCATGATCCGATAGTGGTGTTTTGAGAGGGTAAGAAGTACAGTGAGGAGTAGTATTGTCAAAAGACCTCTGCGATGGTCGTGGGTGTGAGAAATGCTTGCCCTGCATGCAAGATCTTTTTTAAATGGCTTTGTAACCTACATGCTCGTAGTGCTCTCAGTAGCATCCTTCCACTCTTACCATATTCATACAAGGCTTTTTTAGTAAGACGAAACTGGAATTGGATTTTCAGTGTCAAGGAAGAGTTGAGTTTCGCCCTGGTCGTTAAGAGTTGTTTGTAGATCTTTTCGTTTAGAGTAGTTCATGTGTTGGGTTTCCAATTCGGTTAGCTGGTTAACTAAATGTGCGATTTCCTGAGACCGCAATTTTTTTCAGTCAGGTTAGTGTTTAATAAGAAGCCCTCTAATGACGCATTTGTGTGCTTCCAAAATGGTTGAAGGCGTAGACTCTGGGATTTTATTGGTGAGGAAAAAGTGGTCCATAGTAGATCGAACATCCGCCTGTATCAACGAATCATCTAAGAGGGATTCATTTAGCTTTTCATGTAATGTTATCCCTAACTCAAGCCCCATTTAATGTATAAGTGACTTGTGGCTCCTTATTCCAAAATGCACGTCTGTATTGGATCTTATCTGACACTTGCCTGCCCAGCCCCCCAATTTATGCAAATCCTTCTGTGTTTCCCTTGTGTGAGTGGTATGTAAAGCCATCCTGCCTTAGATTCCTTCCATCATGACTTTCAAGTGTTTGCAAAACATGTTCTTAGAGGTGGAAAGATAACACCCTACATTGGAGTATTCATTGAACTTGAAATGGGTAATTGTCTTGTCGTTTCTCCTTAATTCCCAATTTATTGAATAATCCGCAGTGCCAAAGTAATTCTGGTGAATTCTGACTGCACTGTAAGATGCCAGAAATAACTTTTTTGAAATGGTTTACACTTTATCCATCTTAAACTCTGCAGGTTTTATCAAATGTTGATGAGCTGTTTGAGAGGGAAGAGCTGTCAGCAGCACCAGACCCGGGGTGGCCCGATTGCTTCAACTCAGGAGTGTTTGTTTACCAACCATCTTTAAAGACCTACAGTGACTTGTTACACCTAGTTACAGAAAAGGGCAGCTTTGACGGTAAGTGAAACTGCTTGAAAGCTTATTATTCCTCACATACGAGGCGCTCCAAACTAAAGAAGAAATCCCAAATTATCCGGCACTTTTTTGATTTGAACATGTCTGTTTCAGAATGATTGTTTCAGAAAATGACCAAAATTACTGCTCATTGAAATGGGTCTATCTATAGTTACTTTAATGTATTTAATGTTTGCATGTTTTTCATTTATTATTTCAAAATAGTGGAATAGTTTTGGAGACTTAAAGCAATATAACTGGGACTTTTATGTGGGCTATTCCAAATAACTGTTCACTTACTTCTTTTTACATACTCGTTATTCAGGCTGCTAGGACATAATGGTTTCAGCTAAAGGAATGTACTTATAATTATTGACATTTTTATAGCGCCAGTTTATTCGACAGCACTTTACAATATTCTACAGCACTTTACAATATTTAACAATAAATGAGACAACTACAAAATGTTAAAGGTACTCTACATTGATTAGGACCCTCATCAAACAAGGTTAAAGTCTAGAGGAGGTGGAGTATAAAAACACAACAAGAAGGGCATGAAAGGGGAGGGCAACTAAGCAACAAAGTGGGAGAGTAGTAGAACTGGAAGGTGACAGTGAAGTGTGGCCCTTTAAGAGAGACCAAGAGACAGGTTTGTGAAATAGAAGGTACTCTGGGAGGCCATACACTTTTCTGATGGGTTTTGAGGGACTTTTTAGGGAGAGCCTGATGGGGGTAGGCACGCTGTTCCAAAGGAAAAGAGCTGCACGCACAGTCCTGCAAGTGCGAATTGGCAGTAATGGTGGGCAGCGGACAGAAGATCATTGGCAGAGCGGAGAGACCGAGAGGGGTTATATAGAATTAGGGAAGAATTGTAATGGGCTAGAGTTGTGTAGAGCTTTATAGATATGGGTTAGTATTTTGAATCGACTCCTATAGGATACAGGAAGCCAAGATAAGGATTGACAGAGGGGCGATGTGTGAGATGAGCGACCGTGATTAAATCAGCCTGGCGGCAGCATTCAATATAGAGTGTAACAGGGCAATACGATTTCTGGAGAGACCAAGTAGGAGAGAATTACAGTAATCAATGTGAGAAATCACTAGAGCCTAAACAAGAAAGGGGTAAACTTGGGCTATATTTTTAAGGTGTAATCAGCAGGAAATGGCAACAGATTGGATTTGAGGCACAAAGGTGAGGCCAGAATAAAAGATAACATCAAGACAGCAAGCTTGCAAGGACGGGCTGAAGTGGGTACCATCATCTTGTAGGGAGAGCAAAAGAGAAGGATTAGTATTTTGAGGAGGAAAAATAAGAAGCTCTGTTTTAGAGAGATTGAGTTTCAGAAAGCAGGAGGACATCCAATCAGAGATGAGGGGAAAAAAGGCAAGCGGCGGCGGGTTCTAGGAGAGTGGGGGGAGAGATCAAGAGATATAACTGGCTGTCAGTGACATGCAGATGGTGGCAGAATCCAAAGGAATTAATAAATTGCCAAGAGACAGTGTAAAGAGAAAACAAAAGGGGACCAAGAATCGAGGAGGGACCAAGGTTTGGAGAGAAATCACCAGCTGTCAGGAGCAGAGGAATAGAATGGGGGAGAAGGTGGGAGTAAGATTTAAATTTTTGGGGTGATGGCTTTGGATGGAGCTGGTAGAGAAAGGGTGCATATGTTTGGGGAAATGGCATGGAGTGGGGAGGAAAATAAAGCAGGGGCAATAAAGATTGTGTCAGCAGGAACCAGTAAGCAGAAAGATAGAGATTTTAGCAATGACAGAAGTGAGGGTAAAAATGAAAAATAGAAGGGAGAACATGATTAGGAGAATAGAGAGTTTATATTAGAGATGTGAAGATTGGATGGAAGAATTGGTACCATAGGATAGAGTGGATGATTGAAGGGTTAAAAGGCATACACTATGTATGCAACTATGCATCATGAAAATCACATTACTGTATGACAGATTGGAAATAAGACCAAATTTTTCATGATATCCACACATTTGCAGAATTATTAACTAAATTGGGAATTAAAACTGAATTTCAAATTTAAAGACTAAAATATCCAAACTGAAAATTTTTTTTTAAGCCAGCTATGATTCCAGTTCAGCTACGTTGGACTTCATATGAAAATCACTTAGAATTCACTTTGAATTCTCAGTTTAGTAAATAACCCTATTAATCTGACAAGTACAATCCTTGCCAGGGATTTCAGTAGAGCTACTTGTAGACATTGTCTGCGTGGAACCATGACGTCAACATGCTTATTATTTGCAAATCAGTGGCATAAAGTAAGGCATTATGAGACTAGCGCTGTGCAAAAAATGTCTGTCTAGTCACAGATAATTAAAACGTAGTTTACATGATTATGGCTCCCTGAGACAGTACACCTGTTTTTACAGTTTTGCCAAATGTATTTTAAGCTGTAACTCGCTTAGGGTGTAAATGTAGGAGTAAGATCGTGAATTGTGTTGTGTCCAGGATCATTTAATATTCCATGTGTCAGTCACCAGAGGTTAATTCGCCAGGAATTGTGGAGAACTGTAAAGCCATATTTGACAAATAACCTAATACAGCTGGATTTCCAGCATGGCTATTTGGGTTTAAAAGTTCATATTCCTTTTTCAATTTTCAAGAATTCACAGTTTAATAAAGACCTGAGTTTGCCTACCCACTTTGCACTGTACCAACTTTTATAGCTTTTGTAGTTTTCTTTAATTCTTCAGGATTATTTTTAAGGTTTTCTTTTAGTTTTTTTTACATTTGGTTTATTTTTAATTGTTATATATATATATATATATATATATATATATATATATATAATTTTTTTTTATTTTTTTTACAGATAAAGATCAAGATCTCTAGTTGATGAGTGCATGTTATTTTTAATTATTTTATTTTTTACAAGTACTTTTACAGGGAGGCAGAATGTAACAACAATTGTGTTTAACAAAAATTAAGGGGAAGGTATTAAGGTGGAATAGGTGGCCAGGGGATAAGGGTTAGAGGTAAAAAGCTTGGGAACACTTAAGCCCTAGCTGTATCGGACCAGAGGACTTGAAAATCCACTCGATATCCAGTGTAATCTTTGGGCATTGAGGTTTTGGAATCTAGTAACCCAAACTGTATGTTTGTGTACACGTGCTTGTGTGTGTGTTTTATTCACGGAACCCACCCCATGGTTATTCTTGTTAACATGGTTTTAATTTTGTTTGGTGTGTACTAGATGAGTGAGAAGTGCCCCATAGGTTTTTTTTTTTTTTTAATGTAATGTTTGTGGCTGTGGATAGTGACAGTGTTTTTGCTGCTATACGAGGCTACTTCAACAGTATTTTGTCCTGGCATCCTACTGACACAACACAAGCTTTGTGATGTATTCTTACAAATTCATCAACTCACTTCGATCTCAGTGAACTGAGAAAATGATGCAGAAAAACAGTGATCACTTTGTATTTGACTGTTGAATACATATTGCAAAGGCTGTCTGCTTAACATGGTAATCCGCGATTGAGTCTGTACAGCCCATTATTCTTTCTTAGGCGAAACCATAGATCTACTGAAAGACTTGAAGGTTGGTCCCTGTTAACATCTCAGTCCATATAACATTCCTTATTGGATGAATCTGGAAATGATTCTTCTAGTTAGAACTCGTGTCCTAAAAGATCTAATCTCCCTCCCCGTATGCAAACAATTTTCATTTTACTTGACCGTATAATTATTAATTTATTTTCAGGTGGGGACCAGGGTTTGCTCAACACATTTTTCAGTAGTTGGGCAACGAAAGATATCCACAAGCATCTACCGTTTGTTTACAACTTGAGCAGTATTTCCATATATTCCTACCTCCCAGCATTTAAAGCGTAAGTAATTGGTTAAAATCTGTTCAGTTTTTGAGCAATAACCTGTTGTCCTGCAATTGTCGCCCCACTCAGATATAAAATGTAATAGAATGTACAGAGCATCTCCAGTCATGAGTCCAGTCACATGAAAATTCCATTCACTCTCACAGCAACATCAAGTTACTAGGGTCTCATTGCAACTGCTAATCTGAGCGCTACTAAGGTTGGCTGCTGATCAACTTGTGGTAATGTCATTCTTTTCTGTCATGTTTAAATATAGAGGGCTTTCATGGCTCTTTGCTGCAACTGTGGGTCAAAAGTGGACAGATTGACATGTAAAGCAGCAATCAATTTGCTACGAGTTACATGAGTAAGTTAGTATTATACGGGTCAGTCTTCCATTGTTAGCAGGCTTACGATGCAAATGGAATTGAATACAATGACCAACTCCTAAAGGTACTGTACTATTACAATGTTATAGAAGCATCAGACTTTTTATTTTTTTTTACAAAAAACTATTAAGGAAGAATAAGAACTCATATTTAGATCAGTTATTTAGAGTTGTTGCATGTTTTAAAGGTTTTTTTTTAATTTATTTTTTTGTTAAACAATGCACTTTTGTGAGGAGAAGATGAAAATAACATGGGCATTGTATGGCATTGCTGGTGTGGGAAGTATTACGATATTTTATTTTGCGGTTTATTTTTTGTTTGTTTAGAACTGGCACAGATGGATGAGGCTACTCCATGCCTAGGTTTAATATAGCTAGAGTTATGGATGGTATCCCTTAGCAATGTATTTAAGGGGTTTCATATTAGTGAAACGGGGAATCTGTATCTTCTTTGTACTAAAACTGTCTGCTGCAACGTGGTTTTAATGGAAGCAAATGGGTACATGTTATGTTACCCATACCCTGATGCCAGTAGGCTGTGGCAGTAGGAGGGTTAATAGGGCCCCTCGTTGTTAATAAGGGTATTAGCCAACACATCACTATTAACAACCTGATTTCAGAGCAGTAAGTTTCCTACATGATCTAAAGGAACACTATGGTATTGCGTTTACAGACCTGTAGTCCTAATGCTGGGGTGTTCTTCTCTTAGTTTAAAGTCCTCCCCTCAATCTAAATAAAAATTGGGAAAAAAGGGTTTCAATCGTGATTTTTTTTTATTTTTTTTAAGAGCTCAATACACGTCCAGCGATTATGGTTTGAGACCAATCACCAATTTTGACACACAGCTATATTTTTCCTACTTTCCACAATCAACTGAACACTCCCTTTAAACTTTGGGGTTGCTTGCTGATTTTGACAGACCTTTTTTTTCATTAATCTGTCCCATCCAGGTGCAAAATTATTTTAACCTGGTAGCATTTGAATCATTCTGGCCTCAAACAAATCTAAATTGATGTAACCTAAGACATTTGCTTCTGTTATTCATAATCAGTTGGGGTCCTGTTTGATGTACCGTGGCTGTGAAAACCTGAAGCATATGTGTTGCATGTGTCTGGTCCTCTTTAAACCATTTCATGGACCCTTAAGTGCATTATTATTGTTGAATTGACACCGGCTTCTTGTCTAGTATTTTGATCTTGACATCTGGTTTGCCTGACACAGCTCATGTCCTGATTAATGATTTGACTTCCCCTTATCAGCTTGTTATCTACACTCTAGTCATTGGTCCTGATACTTCATATTTCTTGCTAAGTGTTAAGCCTGGCCACTCTAAGGTCCATTAATACACCTAGCTATCTTTTTCCTCTGTGCCTCTGGTAGGTCTCTGACTCAGGATCCTTACAGTTTCCTTACACTTTGTTTATAAGAAACTCTTTTTACTTGTCACCTGCTTGAACATCTGATTTAGTAATGGATGAATGTATTGTGCACGTTTCATGCTTTTCTCAGCACCTGTACAGTTTTCTTTTTGTAATGCTTACCTCCTGACAGTCATTGCTAAGTTCTGGTTATTAAGGACCTTCCTCATATGTGTATCTAGCTTGTCTTAAATAAATAATAATTAAGTTTAGTTTTTGAAATGTATTTTACATTTTTCAATTCAAGTCTTGGTGAATAACATGTTGTGTTTTAAAAAGAATATCTGCCGAGTCTTGCATTCATTGCTTACATTGATAGGTTACATGGTGTCTGGTATTTTGACTGTCTGACCTAAAGTATGGTATTGCACTAATAATGAGTTTGTAGGTCTAACTGACTATTATTACATCATCCATGAACATTTTGCCAAGCACTTTCTGTATTCATACCTGTCAATTCCAAACAGCTTGAGGTGAATATTTGATAACACTCACCTTAGCATGTCCACACAGAACTCCTGTTAATGTTCTGAGTTGGTATTTAAACCTCTCACTAAATGGCGGAAAATGCACCAGAACTACAATTAGGTGATTTACTAACAATTTAAACAACTAAAATGTAATTTAGGAAAAGAACAGTATATCTTAGAAAACAGACATTAGGATAAAAAGAGGGGCAGAGGGATTTGGGCCCAACAAAGGGACTGTCATTGCTAAATAAGGACACCTGGGACATATGAGTGTGCATTGTGCATGCCATGACAATATGGTTTATGAGTACAGTGGTATTTATACAATCTGCAAATATATGTTCATATTTAAATCTACGTTGGATACTTTATACAGCTTCATATACAAGGCACTTATTGTACCACTTCAACAAGTAATGAGCATGTTACAGGCTCCTGTATGTGACTGGTATTATATTTGTCCCTCTGGTAAAGGAATATTATACCATTGGGTTTGTATCAAATAAATAAACTCTGCCTTCTAAATGGGTTATGTGCATTTTCTAGGAATTGGTGTGCTTGGACTTGGTAGGGGACAGTAGGCTTGTTGTTAACTGCTATAAAATGCTTGTTGATTTGTTATACATTTTTCTAAACTATAGCTAGCTTCTATGATATACTGTGTTGGTTCCTTCCTGCATATAAAGGGACCAGTAATCCATTGCCAGTAGCTGGAATGTGCTGTGTAGCCGCTGATGAATGAAAGACTTTGTGATATACTGATAACATTGGCAACAGAACAGATGTTCTACTCTGTGAGCCTGGCGATAGTCCAGGGTTCATTTGACAGGAGTGGTGTTCCACACTGCACAAAGTCTAAAATCACGGTCCACTTGAGAATGTTGAGTTGCTAGCAATACGTTTTCCAGCTGTTCTATTTAGACTTTCATTTTTGCAATCCACCACAAATTTCTGTCTAGTAAAAAAACATTTATGGTGGCCATTTTGAGGAGGGGAGAGGTATCTTTACACACATAATTTAAAAATGAGTGCCTAACATCACATTACTGTCAGTAGTTACAGCAGTAGATAAAGTTTGCATATAGAAGCAAAAATCATTCACCTGGCTTCCGAAATTTGCTGTTTATTTTGTCTATTTATGTCAATAAAAAAAAAAAAACTTAATTCTTCTAAAATGTGTTCTCTGTTCAGGTTTGGAGGTAACGCTAAGGTGGTCCACTTCCTGGGTAAAGTAAAGCCATGGAATTATACATATGACTGCAAAACCAAGACTGTGAAAAGTAGCTCGCATGACCAAACACAAACTGAACCAGAATTCCTTTCCCTCTGGTGGAATATCTACTCCACTCAAGTCTTGCCGTTACTTACAGAACATGGAGTGGTTAAAGATACTGCAACAGGCCTGAAAGCGGTATGTATGTGGTCCAGGTGTTATCATCACATAGGTTAATTAAGAAAAAGTGCTTCCCTTCTATTGAAGTGCACCTGGCTAGCAAATATGGCCTAGTTGTACTTCTTATTACAATCTTCTATATGTTGTGCCAGTAAAATTGCTAAAATGTATTTGAAAGTTCAGTTTATTGCTCTTTTGTTGGTATAGAGCAGGGGTGCCCAAAAGGTAGATCCCCCAGATGTTCCATGATACTTTGTCATTCTAAAGCATTCTAAAGGCTGCAACGTTTCATGGGAGTTGTAGTTCTACATCTTGGAATGTACCTTTTGGGCACCCTTGGTATAGAGAAATAGCACTTGCAGGTCATGTGCACCACTATGAGCAGTTCCATGATGCTAACTGCTGTATCCCATAATGCAATGTGCACAGCTTTGCACTTTGCATTTTGGCACTATACATATCTATAGCTGAGACCAGGAAGCACATTTGATATATACATTTATGCACAGTATAGATTTAATTTTCTGTTAAATAAAATCTGTTTAGCTGTGTCACTTGCAGAGTGCCCTTAATTTCAAGTTTGATGCTTAAAGCAACACTTTCATTTTTTCTTCCTTTCTGTTTTCCTTTTCTAAAACCTTTTTGTACTTTAAACATTATACTAACCACTTGTCCTTTCTATATCTATTATCGGATCTTCCTTGTGCTGGATTTCAGTATCTGGGAGCTGCCATGATGTTCTCCTGTGTCCATGATATTTGTAGTTTATGTACAACTAAAAACCTAAACAAAACCCCAGGGAAAACAGAAGAGCAAAACTATTTTAAAGACAAAACCTAGAAAATGAGAGTGCTGCTTTAAATACTCCTGGTCATGTGCCAAACTACACATCCCATGAATCCCTGCCAGTTCTTGTTTTTTTGTTTTTTTTTCACTGGAGCATAGGTTTTGCAGTCAGTTAACAGCAAGAGGGTCTTTTTTTAATATCCCTGCCAAGGGCTTGCTTTCTCTTTACTGTTTTCTAATTGTGGCTCAACCTTTGACCTTTAATGCTTGGCTAAAATAAATAGGTCAGTGATATAGTAAAAATGTTTAACCATGGTGTGATGGGCTGTGGGACTATCATAGTACAGTACCAGTATATTTAGTTTAGTTTTAAGAACAAGTTTTTAAGACGTTTTAAACATACCTTTTATTTCTTTCCCCGAATGATTCCAGTTGTCTATTTTGTGTCCGCATATTTTGAGTCGGATCATATATCACTGTTCCTCAAGTGGGTGGTATGCATTCACACTGTCATCCAGTCTCTGATTAGCTATCTAGTATGGAAAGAATAAAGTACCTGTATTTATTGATAGATGTATTAATTCTTTAAAGTTGATACTTTTCTGAAAGAACGAGCAGTACTGATTGAGTATGCGATATCTTTCAGATACTATAAACTAGTTGGATCCAGGTTTTTCAGTCATTTATGTTTTCTTGCACCAATCACAAGTTGTGTTAATTAAAGAGGAACTGCCTCTTACACCAGCCAACACTATAAGGTGAGGAATGCAATAGAGGTAAATATAAAGCACATTCCACACTATACCATGGGGTATGTTATTACACCATCAAGCTCCGGTTGTACTCATGCATCTCCTTAGATATCATAGGAGTTCAGGCATTCTTCTTCGTAGTGCTATATGCACACAGTACCATTGTGGTTCATTAAATACTGAATTATATGCTTGTTTTCCTTTTTTTCACAACAAACAACTCTGACAGCGTATCAAATTAGGATTACTGTCATGCACAAAGAATGAGGAGATGGTGAATGCTTAAATTGTACTTTCACACCACCCTTCTACACGTTGAGCTATTCAGAGAAAATATTAGACATGTGCAATTCGTTTCATTCCGAATGTAATATCGCCGAAATTCAGACATTCGAAGTGCCGAACCGAATCGAATTGCCAAAGTGCAGAATTTCGAAAGTGCCGAAGTACTGAAAAGTGTCAAAACAAGAGAGGGAGGGAAAATTACATGAATGATGACAGGAATCTAACCCTAACCCTACCCCCACCCCTAACCCTAGATGTGTAAGTGGTTGTGGTGGTTAGGAATAGGGTTAGGGAATTGTCAAAGTCCTGAAGTGCTGAACTGAATTTTTTTGCCCATGCACATCCCTAGAAAATATTAGAGGTAGATCACAAAATCTATTTAAATTTCTGAAACCACTTCCAAATTGATCCAAGCAGTTAAATTTAATTCCACCCAAATCAATCAAAATAAGCATTCAAAAATAGATAACTACTCCAAAGTAAAATAAATAAGAACCAGCGGAAACCCATATCATTCGATAACCAGCAGATGGCCAGCAATATGGTACATCTCTTTCTTGTAAATGATGGGTGATGATGAGCTCATCGTTTTTCTCCTCTATCCTGAGTTGCCAAGAAAGATTATTGATTTACAGACAATGTTAACAGGAAGGATTCTGTGATTTCTTTTAATTCCCATACTGGGGAGCACATACATATATTATGAAACACATACAGTATATTTTATAAACTAAATAAAAATCAGGTGACCAGAGTACCGCCTATGCCTCTAGGGGACCAGCACAGTTATTCCTGTTATCTCCTCACTTGATATCAGGAGTATGAGGAGTTACTAAAGGGGTGGTTTAAGCACTAGAGCTACTACAGCCACTACTAAAAATAGGGACAATATTGATATTGTTAATGGGGATACTTCTGCTTTAGCTATATCTGAAGAGAGGCCAGACTGCTGCTGATTTGGGGACCCAGTTAAGTGTCTAATCAAAACTTATTTGACTCTTACCAGGGGTACAGCACCATAACTTCTAGAGTGAGCTGTAGTGCTTATATTACATCTTTACATAATTACCAGGATTCAGCAAATCACATTACCCCACTGTTTAAAATGCTGTGAAGGAAGAAGGAACGCATCACGACATTTGGAACTGTTGACTGATGGTTTTAAATCATTGGCATTTTTGTTAACATAGAAATAATGCTCTGAATTGAAATTATTCTGACACAGTAAAAGAGCTATATGACTGGCTCGTGTTACAGCTTTGACACAGGTATGGATGTGCTCTATTACAACTCTAGTAACCTCTTGACACCAGTCTTTCGGTTAACTAGATCTTGTTTGTGTTTGTGGTCTGGGCTTTATAAATTTTTCTATTGACTGGGAAAATGTTATGGAAGAAGTCCTGTGTACCTACATATATTGGGAGGAAGTAGGAACAATACAGTGTTTAATAGTTCCATGTGAGAACTATTTGTGAGAGCAGAGGTAGGTGGTGCTATTTGATGTCAGATATCTGAACACCCCCCCACCCCAAAGCACAGTACTTTAGGGTGGGGAATGGGAGGGGGGGAGATGGTCTATAAATGTATTACAGTCGGTTCTTAAAGCATATAACCACTACAGCTTGCTATAGTACCCTGGCCTTGTTCCCCAGTACAGAAAACCGGTTAGCAACAGTTTGCCCCTTACCAATTTCCCGCAGGGCTCCGAAGCTTCCTAGTGGTCCAGTGATGTGCTTTTGGCTTCTGCAAAGATGCAAAAGCCGGAAGCCATGTCAATCGCCATACATTGGCTGAGAGTGTCAAATGACCACTCTCAGCACATGACTGACATTCTGTACAATGTAAACAGACACTGGCAGCAGAATTTTTTTATTCCTTTAAAGGGGCAGATTAAGCACCATAATACTGACAATCAGTTGTGATGGTTATGGATCTAGCATGTTATGTGCATCATGTCATGGTTCTGTGGCAAACTGTTTGAGTGGTTTCACAAAAACTGGGGGTCACCCAGTCATCTGTAGCATAGTCCCTTGCTTGACTGTTAGTACAGAATTTACAATTTTGCAGTAGGAATATCAGTTTCAGCCATATTTGGACAGTACCGATGGGCTTAGAGTTTCACATTTAATTATTACTTTTGAATGTTAATTGCTTTCTATTAACTAATAGAAGGGTGTCCTGTATGTAACCCATGTACCAACTCAAGAAGAATCATTGAATGTAACAGTGCTTCATGAGGATATTGCTTTGGGCATTGAGCTGTTTGTGTTAGATCGTATAACTTGAAATAGAACCTGCTTAATTCCATACTCTATTCTATTTCTCATTTAGCCACTTGTGGTCAGTACTATAAACCTTCTAATTGTATTGAAAACGCATATTTTCATGAGTGATCAAAGAGAGCACTACAAAACAAAAAATGGTTTCTATACAGATGTATTTTGTCTAGACCACATATATTACACTGAAGTTGTCCGAACGCTTTTCAACTGTTTAACCATAATGTCAGCAGAATCCATTAACCAACTGACCAGTTTATGTTTATTTAATATCTGAAATACCCTTCCTGCATTACTTTTTTAAAGCGAATATTTTGCATCAATGTGGCTTGGCGTTCGAGCTGTAATAGTCAATGGCTTGCCCATATTGGACTTTAAATTAATAGCCTTGTTTGTATACAAGGCTCGGCGCAGCAGCATACGCATAAGCTGTATTTCATGATAAAATCTAGCATGCAGGTCTCCGGGGCAAAACGTATCTTTCAGTGTAAGTGTTGGCTTTCTCTTAACTGTCTTAAACTGTTCACAGCTATCGGGGTTGGTCTATTCACTGGCTTTCTCTTGTCGCTTCTGTAGAGAGGTATGAAGAACTTAAACCTTTTCATCCCTATGTACAACTTGCAAATTTCATTGTAGCTTTGTAATTTTTTGCTCTTTTTACTTTGTCCTGCTGGTTCATGTTTTTTTATTTTATTATTTTTTTTTTTGTTCTGCTTTGCCTGCTTATTTGCATGGGAGCTATCATTAGTTTCCTCATTTTAAACTACTCCTTGGTCGCTGTGAACTATAACACATGGCTTTTCTTTGATTGCTCCAGGAGGAAATTACAGAATCTGTGGAACATATGTCCATAGCACCTACTCACCCAACTATATCGTCAGAAGAGCGCAGGGAACGATGGGAACAAGGGCAGGTTGACTACATGGGTGAAGATTCCTATGAAAACATCAGGAAGAAGCTAGATTCTTATCTCCAGTAGAATTCTCCTCATGCACAACAACTGAAGACACAAGGACCTGTTAAAGAACTGTTTGACATCTAGGATTGTGTTCTACCACATTGTTTACTAAACTGCTAGAAGCTTTACTAAAACTTAAGATGGTGGGTTTCCATCTCTATCAGTAATACAAATTATGCATTCTCTGTTACAAGCCTGGTTTGTGCCATTTTAGATACTAGCCAAAAGGGTCACTTGACTTTCAGCAATCTGTTTATTGTTTTTAAAACTTAACCGGCATCAGCTGGTTATTTTAACCCAGACCTCAAGTTAAAGGCCCACCTTGCTTGATCAACTGATGCCATTTTCCATGATCCTCTTTATGGATTATCAAGGCTTTGTATGCAATATAAGTTTGCATATCCTGCAGTGGTACCCACGGAAATTTGCCTTTTCATCCACTCAGGTGCAAACTTGCTTAGCGTCAAACTGTTTCTGACCTTACACTCCTGATCCTAATGCTGGACTTCTACCAGTTAATTGAAGTGCACTGTAAACACACCTTGGAATGCTTCTTGTTTTGTTCTGTACCGTACCCCAGGAGGCTATTGTAATGCATTGACTGAAGTAACTAATATGGAACTTCAGGAGGAAAATAAAACTGATAATGTTCAGTATCACTTGCTTGAATTCTATGGCAGTTCAATATGAAGAGATGTTAAAAGATCAAATACTTACACAGGCTGCCTATAAAGTAGGTAACTTAAATATCCGCTCAGTACATCAGCTTTAACATTTAGTGTGTAGATTATTCTTGTCCACTTTGTAGCTAGAACTTAATTGTAATGAACTGGCAGAAAAAGTAAGTGAAAGATGGCAAAATAAAAATATTGAGTGGAAATATTTGCAACCGTCTTGCAAATATTAGACCAAATTAAGAAAAAAATGTTTCTTTTAGTATATTGTTAGAAATTTTCCAATATGGGAAAATGTTCCAGCTCTATTTTAGCCAATGTTTTGCAAGATGGTTGTCAATTTTCCAATTAGTTTTTTAGTGAATACAAGCCACTCAAACACAGATATAGGAGACTGGAAGGCCACTGTTACAGTAGCACATTCCTCAAACATTACTGCTGTACTGAATATTTTCAGGTATTTACTAATGTGAATTGTCTGGAATTCAAGTTGGATTTCAAATTTTAGGCAAACAAAAAAGCTGAAATAAAAATTTAGTTGGCTTGGATAATATTTCCAATTCAGTTACAATGAATTACATTTCACGCTTTAATGAATAACCTTTATCAATTAGGCTGTTAAAATTACTCAAAAGTGCCCTGAATGTTGAAACATTAAAGATGACAATAAACAGACTACACATTTTCTTCAACTTGCATCATAATTGAAGGGATGTACTGTAAACCTCTCTGTGAGGTTGAAAGAAATACAAACCTGTCTAAATGGTTAATGTCAAAGAGATTTATTTGTAAGCATATTTATCAATAAATATTTGAACATAACATTTTAAGTCCTTCATGTAGCGTCAAGACTCTGCAAAAAATAAAACTCCATTTCAATTCAAACAAAAATGTTAAAAAGTGCATGTGTGTATCAGTTTGTATTCTGTCTTTTCACCCTCCAATTAAAAGTGTATTTAAAATGGTCCTAACGTTTAAGATACTCTCACATGCAAAGACAAAGCAAATTAACTCATACTTACAAAGATCCAATGTAATGTACAATATAATACAATACGTGGGAAAATATCAATGTTGTGGTGAGACCAGCGGTGTTGGATGAATTAAGATTTATTTCACTATTTTAATTTCCACAGGGAAGCCATTTTTTTAAATGGTACCTGGAACACTAATGTAATAAATGCATGTATTTAAAATGTTTTTTTTATTATTTTAAGGAGTTAGCACAGGCACCATGACCACTGGAGTGTTTGAAGTGGTAATGGTGCAAGGACTGTATGTGCACAGTCTCTGTAATAAGTACTGCACATATTGAGAAATCTGATGAAACTGACGGATGTGTAGTAAATCCATCTCTGTCAGCATTATTAGCTAGCTGGTACGAGAGTTCTGGGCTGGCTAATGTTAAATATGTGCATAAAAAAAACATTCAGTGTCCGCAAGCATTACATAGTGGTGATGGATCTCCAATTCTGGCACTGTCCTCCCTACCGTGCTGCCCTAACACTTCTCTCTATGATAACCTTCTTGTAGTGAGGAAGAGTGACATCATGGAAGGAGGATCAGGCTAGACTGTAAAAATAAAATATCAAATAGACACAAGTATAACGGAGCTTCAGAATTATAAATATTACCTTTCCACAAAGGAGAAAAACAAAGTAAGTTTAAGTGTCCTGAAATTCTGCAAGTTACACTGATCAGCCACAACATTAAAACCACCTATCCTTTAGGTCCTCTTCCTGCTTCCAAAACCGCTCTATTGCACCAAGGCATGGACTCCACAAGAACTCTGGATGTGTCCAGTGGTGTCTGGAACCAAGACAGCATCAGATCCTTTTAAGTCCTGCAGGTTGCGAGGTGGGGCCTCAATGGATTGGATTGAGATCTGGAGAATTTGGTGGCCAAACCATTCCTGACCAAATATCTGAACAACTGGTGCAAATTTGTGCTGATCAAATTGCAATCGGAATTCGCTTTAGCAAATATGATAATTGCCACTGCGGTCAGAATTATGCCATTTTCAACAGTGTTTAGTGAATAGTCCGGCATATGCATTTCACCCAACTATGGACAAGCTGGCAAAGTGTCTGGGATTAGAAAACATGAAATATGGACAAAACTGATATTGCCAGCCAGGAATGGAGTATTCCAGCTGCTTATTGAACGCCCAGGGAGGAAGCCTTACAAAATACCTTTACAAAAAAGGTATTTATCTCTTAAGATTAAATGGTTGTGTTTAGAGTGCATCTTTAATAGGTAATGGTATTTGCATGTGCGTTGATTGTTGATTATTTTGTTTAATTTAGTTTATAACAGCAACAGATAATCTTAATGTTTTGGATGTCGAATCATTTTAACAAGACCATCGTTTTTACAAACACACTCTTAAGCAACACAGCTTGAGAAACATTAAGAACTGATATACAGTCATACATTTGCAATATTAAGTCATGTAAAAGTATAAAATATAGACAAAATATTATCTTCACGGTATTGGCTAATATTCTTTTCCCTACTCCATCCTGGAGTTATGACTCAATAGGTGCTAAAGCATGTGACATTTTGTTTAGGGGAACCTCAATAGTAAGGAGTAATGCTGAAATAAAATCCACTGATACTAGTCTATATTAAACTACTGTATAAGCAAGAAAAAAATTGTTATTTAAGGCAATTAATTTAAGTAATTAAAAAAGAAATTAAGTGTAATTATCCAGCTGACCTAATGTGCAATGACCTTTTATGGGGGATTTGAAGACACTGGATGTCCTCATGCAAAGTGTGAGGATGCCCGATGTTGTTCAAACTCTCTGAAACAGCAGATATTGCCTCTAATGACTGTCTAGATGCATTCTTAGCCCTGCGATATAAACCTTGGAAACTGCAATGTTTTATATTGCAAGATTTATGGGGGCAGGGATGAAGATGTGTGACTTGTCTGGGTGCCTATAGAGTCCATCTCAGAAACTCCTTCTTGGCTTTCAATTGGACAGCTGCATAGTTTTACCTTCCATTAGCTTTCTGTGGAGCTAACAGAAGTAGTAGACACACCTCTCTTCTCTCCCAAGTCCAAGTGTGCCAGCCGGCGCATGCCCACTTCAGTGGACTCCATGGCTTACAGCTTCAATACTCTGATTTGAGTATTCGTCCGCACAGACTGAAAGTCTGCTGTAAAGAGCACGTATGCAGCTTTTGCAAGCTGTTCTTAGACAAAATCCCAATGAAAAAAAAATGCTGCAATACCTGTACTGGAGGTTTGGTAGACTTGGATACTGATTTCAGGCACATAAAGCACTGTACAAATGCAGAAGCAGACAGTAGCTGAGAATCTCACATAAAATGGGACATTTACAAGGAAGGGAGGGAAGAGACCATGAGATGGGTCCTCTGGATATGCACAGAAATACATTGATATAAAAAAGTGGGATAAGAAAAAAAATGGATGGAGCAAGTAATAAGGGCCTGATGTGCAAATAGGAGCTTACATTCCAAGTAAGAAGAGAACTGGTATTCTCAGTGAGGAGGCTGGGGACCGATATTGAGGTTACTGAGTGTGTGAGAGTTGTTTACATATACAGAATGCACGGAGAGTGCATTTCGAGACAGCACTGATAGGAGTTAGAGATTTAAGAATGGTAGAAGGGACAGAGAAATAAACAAATAGAAGGTAGAGGACTTTAGAAAACAATGGAAGCTTCTATAGAAAGGATGTTATGATATGACGAAGTCTAGGCGAGATGAGGCAGACGGCAGCTTTACATAGACAGAATTAACTGATATGGACAGGGGACTGAAACGCAATAAGAAAAGAAAGGAGAACAAATAGAGAGATGCAGGAACTTAACCGGCAAGAGGGGAAAGCGAACGTCTGAAAATGGAAAGATGAAGTAAAAAAATAGTGAGCACAAAATGTGTCAGGCACTTTTAATTCTGCTACTTGATATATGCATAAGATGTAAAGCATTGCTTTAGAGAGTCAGTAATTTTTTTTGTTTAAAAGGACCACTATAGTGCCAGGAGAACAAACTTGTTTTCCTGGCACTATGTAGTCCTTAGGTCCCCCCTCCCGCTGGGCTGACGTGGTGTGGGTGCCTATAGTGGTCCTTTAATCTTAGCTTGCTGTGTCCGAACCATCACTGGCAGAAATGTTAGCATGCATCTCCTACTAGGAAAGTAAATAAATACCTGGGGGGTAAAAACAAACAAAATTAGTGGGTAAATTCAAAAACCACAAACAAGCAAATTTTAGTGGAGGAAGTTCAGCATTACATTGTCATGGGTATTAATTAGTGATTTTGGGCTGTTAACAGATTATCGGCAAGTTGGGTTTTTTTTTCCATTCCTTTTTTTTATTATTCAATGGTGAACTTAGTATATTTTTTTAAAGACAAACTCTTTAAAATGTTATGAAAAATACATCTTTCTGTAGAAATACATTTGGATAAAAGTTTTGTTGACTCTTCACAAATCCACAAGGGTTCTTATTTCAGCAATTCTGGCCTGTTTCATTTCATTAGAGGTTGGCTTCTTTGTTCCAAAAGCCCCAGCAGCGAGTTCTCTTTTTTTATCCTGAATTTTTAGCATATTTTCTTCAACAGAATCCTTAACAACAAACTGAAAGCAAATATTTATTAGTAGGATTTTTTTTTGTTTTTTTATAAGTATAATTAACTTAGCATGAGACAGTCAAAATGAATTACCTTGGTAATAATAACCTCTTTGGTTTGTCCAAGCCTGTGACACCGATCAAAACATTGTTCCTCAGCTGCGGGATTCCATGCCTACAATGTCACAACAGAATGTTACATTAAAACATTTTCGGTGTGGTGCAGGGTCAAGAAAACATGTAAAAGATAAAACACAACACAGATTTCCATCTTGGTCTGAGCTGTACAAAACACCAGGTTGAGACAGTTATGCATTCAGCATTTTTAGATCTGACTGGTCTGTGTCCTTAATTTGTCAATATGGATAATCAGAAGAAAAAAACAAACAAACCTATATATAAAAAAAACCTATATATAGAATATAAATTTTATTTTAGAAATGTATGTCACACAAAGACAACTGTATATGTAATGTGCCAAAACAAATTGTAAGCTAGAGGTAGTGTGTAGAACATTCTGTAAAGTGAAGTAAGATTAAAAAAGTATAAGGGTACATGAATAAGGACGGATATAATGGTTAACCCTGGAACAACAACTTTAGTTGATTTAGTGAGCTGATGTGGGTGCTGTGACATTGTTAAACCAAGTACTTCCTTAAGGCAAAAAATTTTAGAAGCATGTACTAACTAAGACTTTTTCAGAGAAAAACAGCTCTTTGAAATTATGTTTTAGTTTTAAGGACATCTATAAGTAAATAATACTCCATACTGTACAAATCTTCTGATTTCTAACCATCACAAATATTGGTAATGAACATACATTCGTACACAAAATGCAAGGTGTTTGAAATGATATTATCCTGATTACAGTTCCCAAATTCACCAAGTGTAAATGGAATGTGCTTTACAAAATGGAATGAGGTCTGACTAGAATAATATTTATAAGAAACATTGTATCCCCTGTGCAGATGTTTGTCACACCAGACATCTCAGCACGTATGCTTGCGTTTATTTAGGATATAGGAAGGGAACAGAAAATATATTAAGAAGGAGATGGCAAGGTACACCAATAATTGAAAATTAATTGGCACAGAACTGGAAAGAGGGTTGTAAAAATTAAGAGATCGTGAAAATACTTAATTTTTTTCTTTTATGAATACATTCAGCTTAATGTGGAAAATGTCAGTCATTGAACCTGGAAAAACACACAGGGTTACTCACTAAAGTGAGAATTCAAAGTGAGTTTCAAGCCAAATAGCTGGACTGCAAACATAGCTGACTTAGAGCATGTCTCCGGTCTCTGTACTAAAGTGGCACCATCCCTACAGATTTTTCATTCTGTTTAAAAAGATATTCCAAGCAAAATAAACAAGGCTGCAGAGGGTGTGTGATGTCAGCAGCCAATCTGTGATTTGCTGCATAGCTGTGTTGGAAAGAGTAAAAGGTTCCTTTTTAATATTATGAATGCAGTATGTACTTAGTTGCTCAAAGTTAGCTAGTTCTCTACCCAGTTCTCTAGGCACACGACCAGTCCCAAACTAAAGCATTTTCCAATTTTGTTCCAATGCATTTACTGAATACCGTGGTTAGTAACCACTAAGCTAGAAATATTTTATTCACCTATTACGAAAAAAACTTAAATAAATTTAAAAACGACTCGCACAACATATAAAAGAGTTTTTTTTGTTTTTTTTTAAATGCTGTAGGGTGGCGTGTAGGCACTATATGTAGTCAGTGCCACTTTAAAACTGCCAGCGTGGTATTTTCTCTGTGAAATCCGTAAAAGAGAGATCGTGTTTGTATAACACAATTACTTACAGGATCCATTAAAAATAATCGAGAAGCTGCTGTCAGATTTAAACCAACGCCTCCGGCCTTCAATGAGAGCAACATTATGGTTGGAGACTCAGCATCACTGCTCTGGAAACACTGTATTGCTTCTGTTCGTTTTTTCTGTGTCATCGAGCCATCCAAGCGTGTAAAGATGAAACCAGACTCTCTACACACAAAAATGAGGACAGTAGTAAGGTTTCTATGGCTACAGACATTGCATGTATGAAAAATTCTGACCTGGCACCAATCCTGTATTGCTCTGCATAAAAAAATAGGTTACATAACTGTAAGGAGAGAGGACAGAAACCACAGAAATGTGGTTAGAAATTGTTACATAATGTTGCACTTTTAAGCCTCTGATAAATTTAAATCTATCTGCATTTTACAGCTATAATTTACAAGAAGCTCAGAATATAATTTACAAGCTTTGAATATCATGAGAAGGACAATCTATTCCTTATATTATAGAATTGAATAGTATTGAATATATTTCCTTTTGTAAGGTCATATGGTATGAAACACACCAGTGGACATTGAATTAAATAATGTTTATTTTTTGCTCACAACTCACATTGTGCCTTTAGGGATGTGTCATGTTTGAAGAGTGGTGACACAGAGTTCTGTAGCAGCTAGAATTTAAAGGAACACTCCACTCCATAACAACTTAAGCACATGCTATAAGGGAAAGCATATCCAGGACCCTTCTTACCTTCAGGGGTTTAACGATTTTGTAACGGTTTAAGCCAGAAGTTGGAACTCTGACACCCAAAATTGCTTCTGTCCCTTGGCTTCCTTCCTCTCTGCACTGCACAATGAGTAAGCTTTAAGCGGCCAGTCAGAGATTGTCAGAGCGTCAGCTGACACACTCAGCCTATCACTGGCCACCCATTGAGAAAAATAGTAAATACAGTTTAAGTAAGAGCCAAAGTGTTCAGGAGTTAAACTGTTAAGCAACAGTTTAACATTGAAATTGTGGAAACTACTGCTCTTAGAGCGCAGAGGAGTGGGCAGTGGTGACCCAATTTTGAGAAGAAACCTTTGCAAAACGGTTTAACTCCTGAACACTTTGGCCCCCATGAAAACCTAAAAGAACACTACAGGGTCAGGAACACAAATGTGCATTCCTGACACTATAGTGTTAAAATCACAATCTTACCTAATTCCAGTGCCAAGGCAGATCCGCCGGTGCTGGCTCCGCCTCTGATCTGGTTATTTGGCTGACAGAAGTGATTATCTTAGCCAATCACAGTGCGGAGCCAAACATCACCCATGCCAATTAGCATCTCATCATAGTGAAGCATTGAATTAATGCATCTCTATGGGAAAAGTTCACAATCTCCATACAGAGCATGCACCACTCACTCAAGAAGCACCTCTAGAGGTCGTCTGAGGAGTGGCCACTATAGGTGTTCCAAGCCTGCAATGTGAACACTACCTTTTCCCTGAAAAGGCATTATTTACATAAGAATACTTGCAGGGACATTATATACAAACCAGGACAACTACAATAAGCTGTAGCTGTTCTGGTGACTATAGTGCCCCTTGGTGTTCCATTAAATAATTTTTAAGTAAGTGTCTAATAAAACACTTTCTGTGATAGATATATTTGTTCCTCTGCCCACCAATGCCATAGAATATACAATATGACAATGAGAAGTTGGATACAACACGTTTTGTATTTCCCAACATTTCAATCACATTCTGCAGCAATCAGTCTTAAAAGAATAATGTAGAATTTTTATTTTTTTTTAAATTGATCCCTAATGAAGAAAAAAGTGTCCTGTCTTACCGAAGAGCTGTTTCTATTAGTGATAAGAAGTTGGTAAACTGTGAAACAATTATACTTTTTATACGAGGATCCTTATTCCTTTGTTCAGTCAATGCATACATTAGGGCATTTATCTGAAAAATTAAACCAAGAGTATTAACATTCATATTTATTCAAAATATCACAGCCAGATTTACGGCACTGTCTAATTATCAACTTAAAGGAACACAAATGTATTCCTGACCCTATAGTGTTAAAAACACCATCTAGCCCCCAGGTGTTATATATATATATATATATATATATTAAAATCTTACTTTTGTTCAAGTTTTCTGCTGCTAGGTCTGTCCCTGATCTGCCTGTTTGGCAGACATCATCAGAAGTGTTGTTTTGAGCCAAATGCAAGGCTTTCCCATAGGATTGGCTGAGAATGTCAAGGAGGCAGATCAGGGGCAGAGCCAGCACAAGTCAAACACAGCCCTGGCCAATCAGTATCTCATCATAGAGATGTATTGAATCAATACATCTCATCATAGAGATGTATTGAATCAATACATCTCAATCTGGAAAGTTCAGTGTCTCCATGCAGAGGGAGGAAACACTGTGCAGCACTGCCCCAGGAAGCACCTCTGGTAGCTATCTGAGGAGTTGCTAGTGGAGTTATCCCTAGGCTGTAATGTAAACACTGCATTTATTGAAAAACAGAGTGTTTGCTGCACAAATCTTAAAGGGAATGATTATACTAACAAGAAAAAAATACAATAAGCTGTAGTTGATCTGGTGACTATGGCGTCCCTTGAAGTTGTGCTGCCTAAAGTAGTTTAAAATACTATAAAACAAAACTACTGAAGTCTAGCTGAGGAATGTGTGGGTTAAAAGTGCCAATCCCATTCCTGAAGGGAAGGGTCTAATACAACACAAATACAAACCAGGTTCTCAACCAAACAGCTCAGCAAAAACTATATACTGTGACGAGTGTAATGGGTTTCCCCAAACTAAGCTTTTTAGCATATTTCCACTGGAGGCTAGATTAGGTGAATGGGGAGCTGCCACTATAAAATGAGTGAACTCAATATATATATATATATATATATATATATATATATATGACTCCTTTGAAATATATTTAGCTTAATAATTAACCTCAAAGGCTGAGATTTATCAAATAACAGGTACTATCCTGGGAAAGTGCCAAATGTCATTCCAAGTTGATTGGTCCTTATTTAGAACTTTACACCACAGCAGCACCTGTTTTTGCCTTAATGAATTTATAATGTAATATTTTTTTTATTGAACAGGGGGTAGAGTCAGCGCTAATCGGGAAGGCAGCAGTCCCAAACAAGGACTCCCTCTGGTGTCCTTGAAAATCAATGATAAAGAGCAAGAAAGGATGAGGGGATGGGTCTGCGCCAATGTGTACACCGAGTATTGAGTCCAATAGGATGTATATTATCGTGTCCAAAGTTCTACTTTTGGTGGTATCCAGAAGATGTCGGTGTCGTGGAGAGTAGTCCAAACATGTGAAAAATAGGAAAGATCTTACTTACAATTTGCAGAGCTTAATCCAGCTCTGGTGTGGATAGCTTGCAGCGGTATTATCCCCGCTTACAGGATATACTGCAGGTGTCCTCTTCTTTGTAGTGCCTGGTGGCCGAAGTTGGGAAAAATAAAGTAAAAACAGTAATGGTGTAGTATATTCTACACTTGTATAAAAAATTATATAAAATATGATAGATACACTCACATTCGGTAGAGCTTTGACTAGCTCTAGCTGGTTAGGCGTACAGCGGTATCATCCCCGCTTCTAGGATATATGATTAGTGATCTTGACCGGAATATCAGGAGCTCAGAGAGAAAGTAAAACAGCGATAGTGTGTCCCACACACCTTTGCGGCCGGAAGTGACGTTGCACGCGTCACGTGCCCCTCCCCATTGTGTTCCTTATTCCCTCCCACTCCCCAAGCCCAATGCAGGGCTCTATCTGCCTTACTGATATGTAGTCTAGTTAGAGACTACATGTCCCATGTTTTCGCCGGACCGGAAGTGACGTCGCGCCTATGACGCGCGTCACGTGATCCGGCTTAAAAATGAAAACTGACCTTAATAAATGCTCGTTTTTACATAAAAATTATGTCATAAGCACCATACAAGCTATATATATCTAATTTGTATTAAGAAATGTTATTTTGTAAGTGTAAAAAAGATTTGTTTTACTATTGGTTGTTCAATTTTGGCGCCCATTTTAAATTAATTTTATACCTATATAAACCCTAACCAGCCAGGTAGAAATGTTATCCATTGATAAAGCCTTATATTGGCGAAACGCGTTTGGATATTTTTACTGTTTTATATACTGTTAATAAAAGATTTTGGTCATTTTTACGTTTAAACCATCATCTTTTCTATTACCTGGCTATTTTATAAACGTTTTATATACATTTTATACTATATACTTTTTTTATTATTTTTTTTAAAGTACTGAAAACTATACTCCGAGAATCCCAGGTGGGGATCATACCACCTACGCTGTTACATAGAGCAGTTAGCCTGCCCTATACATTGTGAGTATATTTCATTTATTTTATTTTATCATCAAGATTTAATTGAGAGCACTATCACTGTTTTACTTTCTCTCTGAGCTCCTGAAATTCCGGTCAAGATCACTCATCATATATCCTAGAAGCGGGGATGATACCGCTGTACGCCTAACCAACTAGAGCTAGTCAAAGCTCTACCGAATGTGAGTGTATCTATCATATTTTATATAATTTTTTATACAAGTGTAGAATATACTGCACCATTACGGTTTTTACTTTATTTTTCCCAACTTCGGCCACCCGGCACTACAAAGAAGAGGACACCTGCCGTATATCCTGTAAGCGGGGATAATACCGCTGCAAGCTATCCACACCAGAGCTGGATTAAGCTCTGCAAATTGTAAGTAAGATCTTTCCTATTTTTCACATATTTGGACTACTCTCCACGACACCGACATCTTCTGGATACCACCAAAAGTAGAACTTTGGACACGATAATATACATCCTATTGGACTCAATACTCAGTGTACACATCGGCGCAGACCCATCCCCTCATCCTTTCTTGCTCTTTAATATTTTTTTTATTACCTATTTTTTATTTTTTATCTGACAGTACTGCAGTGCTTACTTTAGAACTTGACATCCACTTTTGCTCTTGCTTCAAAAGAGACTCTGGCTCCTCTTCTGGACATTCCACAAGATGTTCCTGGCATATGTTTCCTCGGCATAGTGGGCATTTGGCATTTGGCTGAAAGTTTGCAACCACAAATTAGTCTACTTAAAGATTACATGAGCAAAATTGCAAAGTTTGCAGAATGACCAGAAATTTGGGTGTATGAACATGCTTTTTCTTTTCATGTCTTGCTATCCCTGACTTACATAATACTTATATAGTTAGAATGTACAATACAGCACATTTAATAAGCAATTTCAACTCAGCAGTTCTAATATTTTTATTACTTTGATTCGTTTTTCCATTTAAATAATTTTCACATCACATCACAAACAAACCTTAAAACATATGAGACATGACTCCTATAAACTCACTGACATAAAACAGAGTCTCTTTCCCAAAGGCAGTGCAGGGGCAATTAACATGACATGTGCAGAATCAGTAATTTCTTTTTTATGAATAGTCCATGTTTAGAAAATATTTATTGTGGCTTACCAGCGTAATTGCAGCACAACTGAAACATATAGGAGAAAGGTCATCTATTAAAGGGACACTATAGTCACTAAAACAACTATAACTTAAAGATGCAGTTTTGGTGTGTAGATCATGCCCCTGCAGTCTCACTGCTCAATTATCTGCCATTTAGGAGTTAAATCACTTTGTTTATGCAGCCAAGGCACTCCTCCTTTACTGTTACTTACACAGCCATCCTAAACACTTCCTGTAAAGAGTCATCTAATGTTTACACTTCCCTTATTGCAAATTATTTTAATTAAGAATTTCCTCTATCCTGCTCTGCAAATAGCTTACTAGACCCTGCGGGAGCCTCCTGTATGTAATTAAAGTTAAATTTACAGAGCAGTAAATTTAAAGTAAGTTACATCTGATTGAAAATGAAACCGTTTTTTTTCATATAGGCTGTGTTAGTTGCAAAAGGGAGGTGTGTAAAGGACTGCATAAACAGAAACAAAATTGAATTAAATCCTAGATTGCAGTAAATTGAGCAGTGAAACTTCAGTTGCATGATCTATACACAAAAATGTCTACATTAAAGGGACACTATAGGTACCCAGACCACTTCATCTCACTGAAGTGGCCTGGGTGAACTGTCCCAGGTCTCTTAAACCTGAGCAGGTAATTATTGCAGTGCTTAAGAAACTGCAAGAACTACCTGCTAGGGTTAACTCCACTTCTAGTAGCTGTCTACCAAACAGCCACTAGAAGGAGTTCCGAGCGGTTAGGCGACTTTTGGTCACCTGACGCTGGACATCCTCACGCTATGCTATAGTATTGAATAATGCTTTCCTATGGGGAAATCCTAATGCGATCTCAAGTTGTTTTGGGTACTGTAGTGTCCCTTGGACATGTCTGTTACTATATATCTATGATGCTTGTAATAAGTGCAGTCAAGGATGCAAAGGTCCAAAGATGTAGAGACATCATTGCCCATGTTCATTATTCACAAACTAGTTCAATTAAATGCTGAGCTGATTCAGTGTCTAATGAATCAACTTAGAACCCTCCAATCTTTTTCATTAAATGGCTAACGTAAGGGTTGTAAGGGATAAGTTGTTAACCCCTTCAGGACGGGTGACGGACGAGGTCCGTCACAGAGGGGAGACCCTTAACGACGGGTGAAGGACCTCGTCCGTCACGCGGTAAAATTAACCCCGGATCGCCGCTATTGCGGCGATCGCGGGGTTAATGGTGCTCCCGGTATGCCTCTGCATTAGAGGCATACAGGGAGCACCCGGTCAGTCTGCCCAGCACATGTGCTCGCTCTGACCGCAAGTCTGAGCGAGCACATGTGCTCTCTATACTCACCTACCGGCTCCCTGCACTTCCGGGTTCTGTGTGAAGTGCAGGGAGCCGGATTAGTGCTGATCCTGCCCCCTGCTGTTTAAAAAAATAAAGTTTATTTAAAGTCCCCCCCCCTTACCCATTTTAATAAAAAATTAACCCCTTCCCTGCCAATTGATCACTGACTACAGTGATCAATTGGCAGGGATTACATTTTACTATGATCTGATTTTTTTTTTTAACCCCTGAGGGTTAATTCTTTTTTTTTTTTTAACCCTCAGGGGTTAAATTAATTAAATTAATTAATTAAATTATTTTTTAATTATATATTTAGATAGCTGGGGTAGGTAGAAGTTAGTGGGGAATTGGGGGATTTGGCGTTAGGCTAACTAGGGGTTAACGTTAAAAAAAAGTTTTAAAAGAAACTTTAAAAAGTTAAAAATTAAGCTTAAAAAAATGTTTTAATAACATTTAAGTAAAAAAAACAAAAAAACACACTTTACCTAGTCCAAATAAAAATTAACCCCTTCCCTGCCAGTCGATCACTGCCTACAGCGATCAAATAGAGATCACAGTATTATACTGTGATCTAATTTTTTTTAACCCCTGAGGATTAACTTTTATTTATTTTTTTTAACCCTCAGGGGTTCAATTTATTTAATTAATTAATTTAAATATTTTATAACTATATATTTTGCTAGCTGGGGTGGGTGGGAGTTATGGGAAAATGGGGAATTTACTGTTACTGCTGCGTACTGCTAGTTAGGGGTTAACGGTAAAAAAAAAAGCTTAGAAAAATGTTAAATCTGTAAAAAAGTTTTAAGAAAGTTTAGGAAAGTTTAAAAAAATTTATAAGCAAAACAAAAGTTTAAAAACTAGTTTTTAAAAGTAAAAAAGTTATAAAAAGTAAAAAAATACATTTTAAAAACGCTCATTACCACTACACCTGGAACAAACTAGAGAAAAAATTATCCCACGCCAAGGTTCAAAATATGCCTTTTGAATTACCCCAGGGTGTATTCTTTAATAAATAGTATGTGTTTGTGGGGAAGTTTCAATAACCAACCGTCTAAACTACTCCAAATTGGAACATGGACACAGCGTAAAACTTCAAAGTTAGAAAAAAACTGAATGGCTGCGTCTCAAATGCGCCCCTTCAACATCCACATATACCTGGCAAAGGTACATACGGGGTATTGCTGTACTCAGCCGACATAGCTGAGCAACATATGAAGTATTATACAGTCATAGCACACATAAGGTTTGCAAAATATGCTGCGCAAACTCACTTTGTATGTCAAAAAGGCAGACAAAATGCTTATTACCATTACATTTGGTACAAGCTAGCGGAAAAATGATCCCACGCTAAGGTTCAAAATATGCCTTTTGAAATACCCTGGTATGTCTTCTTTAAGAAATGGTATGGCTTTATGGGGTATTTGGATTATATAGCCTGGTAAAATACTCTAAAATGGGACATAGGCACAGCATAAAAATTCAAAGTTTGAAAAAAAACTGGAATGGCTGTGTCCCAAATGTGCCCCTCCGATGTCCACACATACCTGGCAAAGGTACATACAGGGGTATTGCTGTACTCAGCCAACATAGCTGAGCAACATATGAAGTATTATACAGTCGTAGCACACATAAGGTTTGCAAAATATACTGTGCAAACTCACTTTGCATGTCAAAAAGGCAGAAAAAACGCTTATTACCACTACATCTGGTACAAGCTAGCGGAAAAATGATCCCACGCCAAGGTTCAAAATATACCTTTTGAAACACCCTGGGGTGTCTACTTTAAGAAATGGTAGGCCTTTGTGGGGTAGTTTGAATTTAAAACCTGCGAAGATGCTTGGAAATTGCACATAGGCCCAGCGTCAAAATTCAAAGTTTGGTAAAAACGAATATGGCTTGGTCTCCTATATGGCACTGTAGCTTCACAAAATAGTGACAAAGACATTCATTGGGGTGTATTTTTACTCAAAAGACTTAGCTGAGCATAATTTGGGAGGTTTGAACTTAGTGGCACATATGAAATATACAAAACGCCCAGCAAAAATGCAATCCGTATGTAAAAAATGCACAAATTTTTTTTACCACATACTTTGGCATATATTGGTGAAAAAATCGGGGTATGTTAAAGCACAATATGCACCTTATGAGATACCCTGGAGTGTCTACTTTTACAAATGGTAGGCCTTTGTGGGTTTTTTTTGAACAGTCAAACTGTTATAATACCCCAAATGGAAGCTAAGGCTCATTTAATCCATCTCTCAAAATTCTACTGTGAATACTGTAAAGGACAGGTCTCCTATATGGCACTGTAGCTTCACGAAATAGTGCCAAAGACATTCATATGGGGTGGCATTTTACTCAGAAGACTTAGCTGAGCATAATTTGGGGGGTTTGAATTTAGTGGCACATATGAAATATACAAAACGCCCAGCAAAAATGCAATCCGTATGTAAAAAATGCACAAAATTATTTTTTACCACATACTTTGGCATATATTGGTGAAAAAATGGTGGCATGTTAAGGCACAATATGCACCTTATAAGATACCCTGGAGTGTCTACTTTTACAAATGGTAGGCCTTTGTGGGGTTTTTTTAACAGTCAAACTGTTATAATACCCCAAACGGAAGCTAAGGCTCATTAAATCCATCTCTCAAAATTCTACTGTGAATACTGTAAAGGACAGGTCTCCTATATGGCACTGTAGCTTCACGAAATAGTGCCAAAGACATTCATATGGGGTGTCATTTTACTCAGAAGACTTAGCTGAGCATAATTTGGGGGTTTGAACTTAGTGGCACATATGAAATATACAAAACGCCCAGCAAAAATGCAATCCGTATGTAAAAAATGCACAAAATTATTTTTTACCACATACTTTGGCATATATTGGTGAAAAAATGGGGCATGTTAAGGCACAATATGCACCTTATAAGATACCCTGGAGTGTCTACTTTTACAAATGGTAGGCCTTTGTGGGGATTTTTTGAACAGTCAAACTGTTATAATACCCCAAAATGGAAGCTAAGGCTCATTAAATCCATCTCTCAAAATTCTACTGTGAATACTGAAAAGGACAGGTATCCTGTATGGCACTGTAACTTCACGAAATAGTGCCAAAGACATACAATGGGGGTGTCATTTTAATCAGCAGATGTAACTGAACACAAGATAAAACTTTGTACAGGAATAGCACACACCAACTTTACAAAATAAACATGAGAAGTTCTTTGTTATAAGTTTGTGTGCCAAAACCCCCAAAAAACTAAATTTTACTCCAAGATTTAGCAGAGGTTGGCGTTGAAATGGCTATGTAGAAAGTGTCAAAACCACCTTAGGTAAATAGCCTGTGATGTCTACTTTATATAAATATATACTTTTGTGTGGCAATTTTGTTTTCTTTTATGGCTATTAGGCTTACAAGACAAACATAACAAATTCTAAAATCGCTCCACATTAAAAGTTTATTTTACTCCTTGTGCTTTGTGACCTGTAACTACCAAAAAAAACTGAAAATCCCAGACACATTATATATTCTGTAAATCAGAACAAATAAATAAATTTATTTTTAATTACTTTCCTTAACCTGCACTAATTATGCACACATTATTATTGCAAAAACTGTAAAAAAAAACAATATTTTTCATTTTTTTTGCATTTTTCTGTATTTTTTTTATAATAAGTAAGCATTTATATATATATATATATATATGTTATATCAAATTAAAGCCCTTTCTGTCCTTTAAAAAACAGTATATAATATGTGTCGGTGCAATAAATGAGAGAGATGCAAATTGCAGTTGAACGCAAACAGCAAGAAAATGCAAAAATTGCTTGTGTCATTAAGCGTAAGTCAAGCTTCTGAAGCTGTGTCCTTAAGGGGTTAAAAGGTGAGCTGATAGGCTTCTCTAAAGAATTGTGTTTTGGGGGATTTCCTGAAGGACTGCAAAAGCAAAAACTCGAATGTCAATTGGAAGGGCAAAGCTGAAAATGACCCTGTCAGAATGTATTTGCCTATTACAGTAGTACAGACACAGGAAGGGCATGTAGCATCAATTCACTCATGGTATATAGTGTAATTAAACCTTCTGGGGGAGGGGAAAACATTTCTCAAAAAGATAATACTAACCTGCTCACTGTGTATAACTTGACAAATGCACGGCTTACAAAATACATGTGCGCAGTAAGTTATAACTGGCATGTTCAAAGATTCCAAACAAATGGCACATTCTTCATCTGAACCAGAACTCAAAACTATTTTCATCTTATTTACTAGCTTCTCACGTAGCTCTTCTGGGGTGCCATCGCCTGGGAAAAGAAATCATTCCAATGTTAATTGATGCTCCAACACAACTTGTGACCTTTGTATGTTACATCTAAGCCTTGGCAAGAAAACAAAACACCTTCGCTTATTTTCCTTCTGTAGCAATTAGCTTGGGAATGTGTTATACATATTACAATCTGTAATATGTAGCTACCATTGAACTACTGGATGCCCTGCTCTGTGTGTTAGATAATTTATTTCTAGGATTTATATCTTCAATCTGAATTTACACAGCTATCTAACTAATCAAAGCTGCTAAGCAAATGTTAGCTACAAGCTATGGAAGGATACACACTGCACTTGCTTGCAGAAGATATTAGAGCAATCAGACAAGACTGTGGTGAAGGTACGGGAGCTTGTTAAGTTTTCACGCCTACACACATCACCCTAATAAACCCTTCAATTGCTTTAACTTGGGAAAAAGGTTGTCACCAACAGAAATTGACCATACGCCACAACCACTACAGCTCATTTTTGTGGTTATGGTGCAAAGAAAGTGTTATTCACCTTAGTCAGCATCAAACAGTTTTTGAGTGGTTTAACAAAAACTGGGGCTCTCACAGAGCCTAACGTTATGCACTTCTGCAGCACAGGTAATGCGGAAGTGGATTGTATTAGCTGTCCAAATCTGGACAACATAGGCTGAGAACCCTGGCTAGAGTGGCATGTTGTCATTAACTGGGGAGAAATTGCACCAGAAACTCACTGCATCATAGCCACCACAATGAGCTGTAGTGCATCCTCTGCTCCCATTACTTTCTGATACATTTTTCCCTTCTAGTGCGGAGCACAAACGACAAAAGCATGTGACCTCCATGTTTATTAATGAAGATGAATGCACAAGTGCAAAACACGTCTGAAAGACCGTCATTCCTCAAACAAGCTCATGGCATTGCATTTGGCATTGTCATTTCTATCAACGAGCAACCATTTAATAATCAGCACTAACCTGTAGAAGCAACTGAAGACAATGTACTTGAAACAAGATGGGGATGACAGCAAAGTTGCCTCAATCTCACCAATACGACAAGGACATCTGCATAGTGGGCAAGGACTGTACCTTCATTGAAATACCTGGAAGCCATCGCATACATTTTTAAGATATAGTATGGAACAAATAAAGTAACTGCAATTCAAAACCTCTACACTACACAGACTACACAGGCGTTAGTAGCTGAATAGTGTAATTTCATGACAATGTGATATCCTTCCACATCAATAAGATATTTAAAACATAAACATACACCAATGTTTATACAAGTCCATTCCAGAATTTTTTGCATGCATAACAGACATAGAAGTTTAATCACTAAACAGTGCTTTGTTGTGACTTGAACTCAGAATTTTAATACATTAAGGCCAGTTGAAAAGCAAAACATATACACTTCAGCTATGTTTTTGACTATACTTTTCAAGCCTAATGTGTGCAAATAATTTTTTCAGTTTGTTAAAATTCCCTATTCAATGAAAAAAAACCATATGCCCAATATGCCTTACTGGAGCTTGAACTTCTACCCTTACCTGCTAATAATAGCTTTCCCTTCATCCCTCATTGAGTTATAGACATGTCTTTCTTCATCTGAGAGTTCTATGCGCTGAATAAAGACTTTACGCTCCGGCAGCTCCAGCACAGGCTTCCCTTTGATTTTACTGGTTTTTGTTCTTCTCAGAGTAATATTTTTAATGAGGCTTTGTAACCGGCTACAAGAAAAAAATGCTTTAATTAACAAAAAAAGTAGATTTTAGAGGAGCTAATGTTCTGCAAAATAACAGAAACCATTCCAAAATAAATTAATTATAACAGTTCTATTCAACTCCTGTCACCCACACTGGTGGGTTTAACAAAGAATTGCACACATGCACATACTTTGGCTATTAACCCCTCAGCTACTTTACTGCGATAAGACTTAAAGGGACACTCCAGGCACCCAGACTACTTATGAATGATCTGGGTGCCAACTCCCACCACCCTTAACCCTGCAAACCGTTATTATTGCAGTTTTTATTATCTGGAATAATTACCTTGCAGGGTTAAGTCCTCCTCTATAGGCTGTCTATCAGACAGTCACTAGATGGAATTCCGTGTTCTTAGAACACGAAAAATGTTTTAAACTACGCTGGATGTCCTCACACTATGCATGAGAATCTACAGGGTCGCCAGAATCCCCATAGGAAAGTATTGGAGGTCTCCCCTGCCGGCTGCCGTTGGCGGGGAGGAGCGTGGCCAGAGCCTGACCCAGCACTGAGGGATATGTTTTCCTGGCACTGGAGAGTCCCTTTAAGTAGCATTCGAAGGAAAAAATATATTTATTTTTTTAACCAGAAAGTGCATGCATGCTGTCAATTCATAGCAAACCCCCATTTTAAAAACAAAACAAAAAATATTAAATGTAGCTGTAATCCAGCACAGAGTCCTCACAGCAGCCCAATATACCACTTCTGAGATCAACATTACAGATCCAATCCAACACTTCTCGCAGAGAAGCACTGGAGATCTGCACATGCATAACAATCAATGCACTCCTAGAACCCATATTTCTTATAGAGAAGCACTGAATCCAGTGCTTCACTCTGAGAATCACTGCCTGCATTCAGCATCAACACGCTGTATATAATGACTCTTGTACAACGCTGTGAAAATTGTTGTCACTTTATAAATAATAATAATAATAATAATAGTGTTGTCAGAGAAAAAGGACAGTGTCTAGGTTTCAAAACCAATACATAATGTTGTAGTGGTTTTGTGCTGAGAGTGTCCCTTTATGTTTTTTAATACATCCCTGAACAGTCTGGCATTCATTCCTGATCCAAGCCCTAAGATACATTGGGATCCTTATATACCGACTTTAATTTGGATATTGCTAAAATTAAATTTAGTGAACTCCCTCTAAACTTTTGTCTCAGAACGTGTACTTGTATTCTGCTAAGTTTTTTTTTTAAATTTGCTATATCAAATATTCTTGTACTAAGTATTTAAATGCAAAGAAGGTACAAGGCATTGCTCCTTTTGTAGTATGAAAAATAAGCCACACTATAGGAAGTATAATGTATGTTATGTTTTGCAATACGTTTTAGTTCACATGTTTTCAGTTAAAACTTCAGCCTCTATCAAAAGACCTGGGATATTACACAAACTGCCTTATTTGGTATTTTCTTACCTAAGACCTCCTTGGTCCCCCATGGTCACCGGCCTCTGGATTGTACGATGCCACCACTCTCTCTCAGTAAATGGTTTTAATTTTAAGAAAGACAGAAGAGACCATAAATCCTTCAGGGAATTTTGGATAGGTGTACCTACATTATAAAAACATTAAAAAGTAGCAGAACAACAATCAGTACCCAAAAAAAAAAAAAAAAATACAACCAACTGAATAACTTGCATACTATCTTTTGTTTTATAAAATGAAGATAAGTGATCTTGGTACAGTATCCTCTAACTATCAAGAAGTAGGACGTGAACCTTTTTTACATATCAATTTATGATCAGACAGTAGCTAATTATACCCATTTACACACTGGAGAATAAACACAATATGTATATTGAACATGTTGGGCCTTTTAAAGTGCACATATGTAAAACAATGAGATGTTGGTAATTTATACAACATTAAATCATTTTAGATTTTTACAATAGATCCTTATATTTTGCTGTTCACATTGAAAACACAGATAAAATTTTTAGGTTAGGATGTAAGCTTTAGAAAAGGAATGAAGACAATATCCAAGGCATTCACTCCAAATAGAAGTAAATGTCTAGGAATAGGTACAACTTAGATTAAATAAGTAGCTTACATGCTAAGAAATAGAGTAAAAACCTTTATTAATCCATAAGGCATAGAGCTACTATTCCCAGTGAAAGGGTCCCAAATAGGAACACAGTATATATGTTAGGTGTAGGGAAACACCATAGGGTGCAGACAGGCATTCCACTATAGAGGGATATCTTGCTATTAAGCAGAATCAATAGGTGGTGATAAGGAAAGGGGAAAGTGGTCTAAATTCCTATACAGAGAGAAAAAAAAAAAAAAAAAAACCCTCTTGGTTCAGGTAGGCACTAGCTTTGTGCGGTGCTGAGGTATTAGGGACAGATGCTAGTTTATTGGCTGTCGGCTACAATAGCCTGGAGATATCCCTTCTGTTTTGATCCTGATTAATCTTCAATTAGTAGACATCTAGGGTTTTTTCTTCTTTTCCTCTCTGTGTTGGAATTTAGACCACTTTCCCCTTTCCTTATCACCACTTATTGATTCTGCTTAATAGCAAGATATCCCTCTATAGTGGAATGCCTGTCTGCACCCTATGGTGTTTCCCTACACCTAACATACATACTGTGTTCCTATTTGGGACCCTTTCACTGAGAATAGTAGCTCTATGCCTTATGGATTAATAAAGGTTTTTACTATATATCTTGGCATGTAAGCTACTTATTTAACCTAAGTTGTACCTATTCCTAGACTTTCACTTCCATTTGGAGTGAACGCCTTGGATATTGTCTTCATTCCCTTTCTAGTTTTAGTAATTAGGGTTATCCCCTGTTTATCTAGTACAACGAGGTGACCTCTTTTTTGACTAGGAGATTTAGTCATAGGCCTTCCCCAACTTATGGTTTTAGTTGGTAGGAGACACCCTGACCTGTCCCTTGGTCAATATCCTTACTAGGATGTAAGCTTACGTGTCAAAGCTGATGATTAAAAAGTAAAAACCACACAAATGGTGGATAGCTTTGTGTGCATATATGTGCCCCCACAATTACATGCATGATTTACAACAATTGTACAATAGTTGGGAGCTATGCATTGTGGGAGCTCCGGAATAAGCATGCTCCCACAGAGAAGAGAATGATTGAAGCTTCTAAAAGACTAAACAAACAACTGGTATTTTGCAAGCACAATATTTACACTGTAATTATGATTTTAGTATACTTAAAGCAAATCTTGTCATGCAGGTGACCTTTAAAAACTAGTATAAAAATTATACACAACTGTAATATATAGGATAGAAGATGCATGTTCTACCTGTAAGCACCCATCTTCTTTCTGCTTGTATGCTTAGGGTAGCCTTTGTTTGTTGCGCATTTGGGTTCCGAATAGTGTGTCCTTCGTCCAATACCACTCGTAGCCACTTCACTTTATGTAATGGGTTTTCACTCTTGTTCTAAATATAAAACAGGGCTCTATAATCAATATATATAGAAGTTTAATCACTAAGCAGTGCTTTGTTGTGACTTGAACTCAGAATTTTAATACATTAAGGCCAGTTGAAAAGCAAAAAATATACACTTCAATTATGTTTTTGACTATACTTTTCAAGCCTAATGTGTGCAAATAATTTTTTCAGTTTGTTAAAATTCCCTATTCAATGAAAAAAAAACATATGCCCAATATGCCTTACTGGAGCTTGAACTTCTACCCTTACCTGCTAATAATAGCTTTCCCTTCATCCCTCATTGAGTTATAAATATGTCTTTCTTCATCTGAGAGTTCTATGTGCTGAATAAAGACTTTATATATAGGGCCTCAATTTAAATTTTAGATGACTTGAAATTGATGGTGAAGACAATATGAATAGCTGATAGTATGTTTCCAATTTCACAACTAGTCAGCATAAATTTTATTTTTACTAATAACCAAAATGTGATTTTGCCAGCAACAATGTAATGAATAACTATGTATACTGTCTTTAAGCTGACCTCATCATCCACATGATTTGGAGATTCTTTAACAATGGTGTAGTTCACAACCAAAAATAGGGTGTGTGTTCTTCACTCTTGGCATCTACTTTGCAGAGTTTTTAGTCTGCACATAAAGTCAAATTCATTAAAAATTTATTTTTTCGCAACCAAATAAGTCATTTTAAATAATGCCTTACATTTTCTAAGCAACACATGGCACTGACAATAGCCCCAAGTTTGCAAGCTATTAATACAGACTCCTGCCATCAGTGGACTGTACTGGACCATAAGCAGTGGAACATTTTTCCTTTAAGATCGCATTATTTGGTTCTAAAAACTATGGACTTGCAGTGTCAGCATAAAAAAAAAAACCTACTCAGTATTGAGTGGTATAGCATAGGAAAGCAGTTCATCATTTATTTATGTATAAATTTAGATTTTACAGTATTTTTGCTTTTGAACAAAATCCAGCTTTTGCCATCTCTGGAGTAAACAAACTGTAGATATTACAAATGTTTTTTCATCTCTTCCTCGTTTCAACGTAGAGAACATTGAAGTCAACTGGCTAAACTTTTGCTCTAATGGGGGCTCATTTAAAGGGACACCGTAGGCACTGTATCTGCTTCATCTCATTAAACTGGTTATAGTGTCTGGAGTCCTCTGGTCCCATCATTTATATCAGCATTAAACAGTTTTTAAGTTTTAATGCTAAACAAGAGTCACCGGCAATCCATCCCCTCTGTGCTGCTTTGGCTAATAAGGAAGTATTAGCCTGAGCAGCAATGGACAGCTGTGCTTGGCTGAGAGTGTCAGCTGACTGCTTTTAGCCTGTCAGAGTTCCAACGGACGGTATGAATGGGTATGACAACAAGGAAGTGTGTAATCTCTGCCTTAGCTGCACATACTGAAAGGGCCGGACAGTGTGTGGCCAGGGACTCTTATTTTGTGGCATACTGCACGAACATGGTTCAACACTGAATGGAGGGACAATGCCAGGGCACTCCAGGCACTATAACCAATTCAAAGAGATGAAATGCTTATAGTGACTACAGTGTCCCTTTAATGTTTTGCTGCACATTCAGTACCAGGAATGCAAAATACAGTGGCCTGCTGCAAATAAATTACAAGTTTTTGATTGTTATTTTTACTAATAAAGCATCAATGTATTCCGTGTCACCTTGCAATAGATAGACAAGACAAAGGTGTAGTGGTTATGTTGGAGTGATCCTTTAAGTATAATTTATAATCAAAATAGAAAAAAATACCAATATGCATTTTTTTAAATAAATAAGTTAAAAACCTAGATTGACAGATCAGCTTCACATTATTCATTTTAAAGTTGAAGGACACTGAAAATTTACTTTAAAAGTACTGATTAACCCCTTAAGGACCGGCCTGTTTTTGCGATGTTGTACGTTAAGGACCAGAGCGGTTTTAACACTTTTGTGGTGTTTGTGTTTAGCTGTAATTTTCCGGTTTCATTTACTGTTCTCATACAACTTATATATTGGGTTTTTTTCAGGACAAGAAGGGCTTTCTTTACATACCATTTTTTGTATCATGTCATATATTTTACTTTAAAAAAAATATATAATTAAATATGGTGAAAAATTGAAAAAAGTTTTTGGACTTTTACTTGAAAAAAATCTTTTACTTATCTACAAAAGTTAATGAAAAAAACTGCTGAATAGATTCAAAATTTTGGCCAGAGTTTAAAAACACCCAGTGCTTTTTTTTTGCAAGTTATATGGCTATAAGTACAAGTAGGAAATTGCTGTTTCAATATATATATTTTTTTAAATGTATCAATAGTGACATTTTAATACTATTATCTGTCATAAATCTCTGAATCACACCCCACATGTACATATTTTTTTTAAAGTAGACAACCCAGGGTATTCAATATGGGGTATGTCCAGGCTTTTTTAGTAGCCACTTAGTCACAAACACTGGCCAAAGTTAGCATTTATATTTGTTTGCGTGGTAAAAATGCAAGAAACGCTAACTTTGGCCAGTGTTTGTGACTAAGTGGCTACTAAAAAAGGCTGAACATACCCCATTTGCAATACCTTGGGTTGTCTTCTTTTGCAAATGGTATGCCATCATGGGGGTAATTCTCATTCCTGGGCTACCATACGCTCTCAAAGGCAACATAACCAATCTGACAAATTTCAATGAAAAAAAGAGAAAAAAAAGTCAAATCAAGCCTTATATTTGACCCTGTAAAAACACTATAAAACCTCTACATGTGGGGTACTGTTATACTCAGGAGAATTCGCTGAACACAAATATTAGTGTTTCAGAACAGTAAAACGTATCACAGCAATAATATCATCAGTGAAAGTGCCGTTTGTATGTAAAAAAAAAAAAGTCACTTTCACTGACAATATCATCGCTGTGATATGTTTTACTGTTTTGAAACACTAATATTTGTGTTCAGCGAAGTCTCCCGAGTAAAACAGTACCCCCCATTAACAGGTTTTAGGGTGTAATAGAAAGTTACAGGGTTAAACACAGTACTAGCAAATTAAATTCTCTGGACTTTCGGCCTGGGTTGTCAGGCATGTCCCTCAAATTGCAATCAATAAAATTACTTAATTATGTAAAAATATTACATAAATATGCACGTAGAATTTAAATATATATTTATATATTTGAAATCTACGTGTATATTTATGAAATTATTTATGTAATTATGTATATGGACATGTATATTTCGTATATATATCATTTCATTCTAAGTGTATTTTGATATAAATATATATATTTATATCAAAATAATGTTAGAATAAAATTACATATATATATAATTTTTTAAAATTATTAAAAAATATTTTGAATTTTTTTTATTTATTTTTATTTACTTAGTTATATTTTATAATAATATATATAATACACACACAATATATACAATTATTATATATATATATATATATATACACACGTGTGTAATTTATTTAACGTGTATTTTTAGATTAATATATGTATATATAAATATAAAAATACATTTAGTATGACATATATATGATATATATACATATATTATATATACATATAATACATGTAAATATATCTTTTATATATACACATATATTATTTATTTTTTTACACTGATTGATTTTATTTAACTTTTTTTTATTTTACAGATGCAGGGAGACTGCCTGTCAGCACAGACAGTCCCCCTGCAGAGAGATACACGGGCACCTATTGCGGTCATGTGATCGAGCGATCACGTGGCCGCGGGTCCTGATCTGCCGCGGGGAGACTGTCTGGGCAGACAGGCAGTCCCCCTGGACCAGGAGCAACACTGATTGCCGCCGGGGGAACAGCGGCCATCAGGTAAGTACCCCCAGACCGTTATGACGGTTCAGGACTGTCATTGGTCCTCAAGGGGATGTTTCCGATGATGGTCCTGAACCGTCATCGGTCGTGAAGGGGTTAATATAAAAATTGTATGTGATAAATCCATCAATCCAATGAAGTAATGTAAACCTTCTTGATTGTTAATATATATATTTAGTGTACAGTTTAGGTTTTCCAATATGTTGATAAAGATAATTATACCTGTAACTGCCAAAAAATAAAAACAAGAAGGCTCAGCTAAGTAAAGTGTAATAAACAAACATTCATTGTACATACACAACACTATGTGCAAATTCTTGTTTACTTACTCCATAATCATGCGTTACAACAGTGTATGTAGTCAGTACCACATCTTGCTTTGAAAGAACTTCTGGGTCTTTACTACGTTCGGGGCCATAATAAACATAGATATTCAGCTGGACATCTGGTTTTACATGTTGCTCAAATTGGTCCTATGAAACAAAATATGTTAAGAAAAAAACTAAAATAAGAAGGATGTTTAAAGGGACACATTAAGCACCAGTACCATTTCAGTTTCTGGTGCAAAGAGCCTGTCCATGCAGTCTGACAATTGTAAATTCTGCTTTTTCTTTTTTTTAAAAGGCATGGTTTACAGTTTTCCCTAAGGCCACCTCTAGTGGCTGTCACCAGGCACTTTGCAGGACTTACATTCGGAGTGTTCATGCTATGCATAAACATGCATTGATCTAATAGAACTCTATGAGGACAACGCGTAACCCTACAATCTGTGTAATGCAAACAATGCCTTTTTCTAGAAAAGGAAATGATACATGGCTGCCTAAGGTCACCTTGAGTGGCTATCACTTGGATGGCCACTAGAACACCCTGGAAAAATTAATGCAGAGTTGCTGATTGGAGCAGCATCATGTGCACTAGCCTCTCAACACTTTCCTATGGGGAGGCTTTGGGTTGGTGAGACCATCTGTAAAAAGGATCTCAGCTAGGGGCCGCTGTGGTGAGACTGGTGTGCCATGTGATAGAAGGTAAGTACAACTTATTTTACTATTTAAGGGGGCCCAAGAATTTAGGTCATCCCTAGATCACTCTAACAGAAATACAGGTCTATATTTTTGAGTGTTCTTTAAGAACATTTCTGAATGAAGCAGACAAATGTTTTGTTTTTTGCACATGCTCACATGTATGTTAAGAAAGTATGTAAGTGAAGCCCTTAAATAAACCTTTTTCCCACCAGCAAATAATCTGTTTTAAGTAATAGGCTTTCTAATGATGCATCTGCAATGTATTCATATAAATGAGATGTGCAGTAATAATCAAATTTAAATCTACGTTTAATAATAACTTTGCATTATGGCAAAAATTAATAACACTCTGAGCCCTTTAGAGCCTTTTGTCATATTTTAGGGGATTAAACAAATGAGAGGCATTCAGAGTTAAATATTTTGTTAATTTAAAAAGATATGTTTGAATGCATAATAAAATGGAAGGACTCCGTATCAATGTGAAGTTAATAATTATACCGTCCATGAATAGATTATACGAATAGCTTGATTGAAATGAAAAGTTTTTAATTAGTAATTTCAGTTGATTATGGTGCACTTTGTATTATAGAATGTTGTATTCTTTACTACCATTTACACATAGTAATAGTGTTTTACAATGTGGCTGTTTCAAAAGAACACTGTGTTCTGATACAATAAATATTAAACATGCTAAAAAAATTAATCATACTTACAATCCAGTTGCTTAATACAGATAATGGACATATTATCAATGTTGTTCTTGGTAGCTCATCAGATGGACCGCTTGAAAGAGTTTTTGGGATAGTAGTTCCTGTTGGGTAAGGTCTTTTTTACATACAGATATTTAATAGAGGTGGCAGAGAAAGTGCAAAGTAGATACATAGCAGCCCTATCTTTACCTCTGAACTGTATAACATCCTAAAAGGCAACGCATTAAAATGGGTTAAAATAAGGGAAGACACTGCTGGGGTTTAAATCCCATCCCATTTTTAAAACACAGAAAGCTTAAATTCAATTGGCTTCATTTTTTATTGGGTGGTATGAAATCAATGTGGTCTTGAAAGACAATAAGAATTCACAGCTTGCCGGATAATTTTAAAAACAATCTGTGCAGGCAGTTATATTTTACAAATATACATTTTAAATATAAAACAAAGGAAAATAATTTATTACCCTAACAGTTGATAATCTAACAAACACATAAATACTTGCACTCTTATGATTGCACTATATTGTGATGTGATCATGCAACAAGATACCTTTTTTCTTTGATATTTTCTTCGTAATTGGAGTCCCCCCAAATAAAGCCATGGCAAACTGATTGTCGTCTTGAAGGCTACAAGCTGAAGAGGCTGAATAAAAGTGAAAGACAATAGTAACAATTCTAGCACAGTAATTTAAAAAAAGAAACCAAAAAAAAAGTCAGGCCTTGAGTCTTCTCATATTCCCACTGCAATGACCTGTACAGCACCAAAAGGTTTTGCCCCGTTAAATATGAGGTCATTCCGATTTTAGTGAATAGCCTTTGGAATAACCTAACACAAACCAGACATAGGTAATTTTTTGTTTTTATGTTTGTCACTTACCTTTGATTTTTCGAGGTATCGACTCGCCACCATCTTCAGAATCACTGCTAAAAGTATACTTGACCTTTCTGTGCTGTTCCCTGGAGAAAATTAACAACACACTAAATACACAAGCGTTTTGTAATGCAAAATACTGAGGAATAGGGTGCTTTGAAAATAAATAATATAATCATCTTTTAGATCGTTTAAACCTAAGCTAAAATAATATTGAATATAACAAACCAAAGAAAAACAATAGAATATGGGTGTATTGGCGCTAGTTACACACGTGAGAGTGCAGCTACCCTAGTGTCTACATTCACTCACAAGACACTAAGTACAACATCACAAAAAATACTTAATCCAGGGTGCGTTATCATGACTTTAAAAACGTACTTTAATTTTTTTTATTGTACATAGTTACCAGCTTTTGCATGAAGTAAGGCAGCATCAGAAAGTTACATTGTCTTGTAAAGTTTCCACAAGGTTCTCGAAAATACATTGCAAGTCCTTCGCCAATAAATCACAGGCTTTTAAACTACATCACAGGTTGAAGGCTACAGAACGTCAAGTGCACTGGCTATGCTAAAAGATGACAAACTGATCAGAGGTGTACCATCAGGTTTTGCCTGTCATAAGTATATCTCACTGTGTGTTGGAGTTTACTTTTGTGCACCCTGGATTTGGCATTTTTTGTAAAATAATATTGAGTTTCAAAATTGTCCAAAGGTTTGATTAACAGCCCCCAAACTGAGGATCTCTCTACCAGTGCTCATCATTAAAATAATAGTATAATAAAATTCTAGCCCTTGAAAGTGTCTGGTGAGAATTTGAAAGTTGAATGTGTGTTATTGGGATTATGTTGTGAATACAATTGGAAACAGAAAAGAAATAAAAGCTTGTATGTGCTGATTGGAATCATCCTGTTATTGCAACTTTAGTAAAAAAAAATAAAATAAAAAATAAAAAATTAATAATAATAATAATAATAATAATATATATATATATAAAATCTATAGCAATATAATAATTGTAATGATTAATTCCATTAATAGGCTATTGCTATTTTGTTTTTTTTATTTGAGGAAATATATAAAATGTCCCACCTTTTAGGACGACTGCTTGAGTTATCAGATGGGCATGGATCCATTTTGTCTTTCCTGCTCATAAGACTTTCATTTTTTCCTTTATTTTTTGCTGCTTTAAAAGAAAAATATGTTTAATGTGGAAATATAGAGGCAAGACATGAAACCTACAATGGGGAGACATAAGAACAGAAGTGTCTTACACTATCTTAAAGGGACAATCCACTGTCCAAATAAAAAAATACAAATCACTGTATAGCACATATACGTCAAAATAAAAACATGTATGCATTTAATTATGTATTTATTTAATTGGGGATACAAATAAAAACAGCTTGCAAAAGCTGCAGATCTTTTGTCTGCTGTCTTTGCAAGTCCTCCCCTTCTTTCTCATCCAGGCTCTCTGCAACTGTCCTATCACACACTTCCCTATGCAGTTCAATGAGAAGTCTTTGCAAGGCATGTGATAAAAGCAATTGCCTCTCTCTTGAGTTTAGCTCCACTGAGCTAAACAAACCAGGAAGTAACAACACATTTTGTCTGCTTGAAAGACAGGGGAGTTTAACAAGGTTAACTTATAAAAGTCTAAATTTTATATTTAAATCTACACTTTTTCTAAAATGAAAAAAAGAGTAGGCACAAGTCACACATAAAGCACTTCAGAAAATTAAAGTGCTTAAGGGGTCCAGAGCATCCCTTTAACAAGACCTGAGTATGAAGAGAAGCACAGGTTGCCTGCAGAACAGCTTCAGTGCTGTCATGCAAGTCATGAATAGGATTTAGTGGTATGTAACACAGCAGAGCCTTCAGCTCCTTGAAGGAAAATTTTAAAAAAGGTCTGGTGACTGGAGGATAAATTTGCCTTCATATTGCTATTTATAAAGCAACTTGAATTTGTTTTATAGTGTCTATGGAGAATATGTTTCATATCCTGTAAAATGGCTTCATACTGACAAAAAATGTAAAGTAATCATGGGATCTAAAGATTCTCACTTCAAAGATGCAGAATACAGATGAACTACCACATTTAAAAGGACATTCATTCAAAGCATCATAAACACTACAGGTTTTTGTAGTGGTTATATTGCTGCAAAGAAGCATCTAAAGATGTAGCAAACTTGCCCCTTTAACGGAGTTTGCCATGTATTCTTGGAGGGGGCTGTTTGCCCTGCCTCCTACCCAGTGATTATGGTCCCGGGAAGATGTGGCCCTTTAAGTACAATATTTGGGCATATTGGATTCGTATGGTGCTGCTAGCCCTTTAAGAACCATTTTAGGGCATGGCGAAAATTTGGGACAAGGCCCCTTTAAATCTGTGTCCGCAGACCTATTTGGGACAAGGCCCCTTTAAAACTGTGTCCCCAGACTTGTTTGGGACACTGCCCCTTTAGGATGGTGTCCCCAATGTCCCCAGACTTTGGAAATTACTTTTAAATGTCTTTTTCCCTTATGGTTTGGTAATTGGGGCTTACCGAGCCATTCACTGCACAGGCGGACCACCCAGAACTGGAAGTGTGCAGGCAATTTACCTCCCAGGCTGGGAGCCTGCTGTAGGTAAATTGTCGAACGCTGGGAGGCCGATGTTCTAAGGAGTGGCCACTAGAGGTGTCCCTAGGGGGCAATGAAAAGACAGTGCTTAGAGAAAAAAAGCAGGGAATGATTAAGCTATAGTTGTTCTGGTGACTACAGTGTCCCATTAATGAACAATCTATGCACCACAAATACTTCAGTCCACTGGTGCCATCATGCCTAGTTCTTTGGTTCTGTGTGAAATCATTTTTGAGCAGTGTAATAGAAACTGAGGGCCCCTCCGCTGCTTGTGGCCTGGCCCCTGGCTCAAAATACAGTTACACTTCCACAGTAGTAATATAAATTCCATCCATTGGTGGACTGCATTACTTGGCTGAGTGCATCAGCTGACATGCTCAGTCAACTATAAAAGATTGTCCAAAAGCAAAAGTAACATTAAATAGTTTACATAATGAAAAATTTAGATACGTGTATAAATATTTTGTTCCTTACCTTTACTCTGCTTTTGAGACGGTACAGATTCTCCATACATCTCACCACAATAACTTTCCTGAGCACAAATTATACAAAAAAGCGTTGTCATTATTATTTTTACTCATGGGGAAAGCATTGGATTGACTGAAATTGGCAAGGGGACTTGGCCAAACACCGTTTGGGCCAATCAGCATCTCTTCATAGAGATGCAGTGAGGAAGATTCAGCGTCCCCATACAGAGCATGGAGACGCTGAACGGCACTGCTGCCTACTGTGCAGCACTGAGCCAGGAAGCACCTCCAGTGGCCACCTGAGGAGTGGCCATTTGGAGGTGTCCCTAGGGGCAATGTAAACACTGCCTTTTCTCTGAATGCCTGAAGGCAATGATTATACTCACCAGAACAACTACATTAAGCTGTAGTTGTTCTGGTGACAATAGTGTCCCTTTCATGGAACATTCCAAACACCATAACCGCTACTGCCCACAGTAGAGGAAATGGTGCCCGGAGAGCCATTGCGTCATATAACTGTAAGTAATCAAACCATTTTATCAGTTTGACAAATTACCTAGGTCCTACAAGAAGCTTTCAGCCAGTGAGTCTGGTTCTCTATGGTCAATGCAGAGCTAACTGGATTCTCCGGTAGGAGAAGACTAGATGCAAAGGCTGTGGCAAAAGAAGGGCCCTGTGGGACCCAGATAAGTTACCAAACTCCAGGTCCAGGACATCATATAACCAAAAGTACACAACAAACAAGGATTTCATATAATATTAATATGCTGCTATATAGCCACTGATTTAACCATTCAATTATTCCAAACTATGGGAGCATATAGACATCCAGGAGACCCGGAGTTTAAGCGTATTGATTTTATAGCAGACATATCACATGTACATTGCGATCAGAGCTGAGATTAAGGGCTCTGTCTCTAAATATATCTACACTAAAGATCTTGTTAGATTTGGGATTACCTGCTCTATATTTGTTTTCTTTTTGTTCCTTGGAATATACATTTGATTTAAGTACATCTCTCGGCATTCTGCTGTGGGTATGGTGCTTGGATTGTTCATTTAAATTGTAATTCCCAATAGACAAAATTCAAACTTCCAAAGGGTTAATGCATGCTTCCTTTTCATTTTTGATAGTGGCTATACTATAATATTAGCTTGTATGTTTTTTTCCTTGTTTGCATGATAGCTACCAACTATGATCTTACACAACTGGGTTTATTTACTAAACCAGGATTTGTGAAGAATTGACCAGGGAAATGAACATTCTCCAATTACGTATTGAAGATTAACTAAAAAGTGAAAATGGTTTATTTATTTTTTAAAAAGGGAGGAGGGATGGGTTCTCCGCAGCTGCCCCTAAAAGTGCATGAGAACAATTAACCCATAAAGCTATGTATAAACCTTACCAACCTTTTTAAGTTGTCTGCTTTTCCCAGTTGGAAATGGTTGACCATTGTGAAAATTTGTAAGAATTAAGGCAATGACTGAAAGAGTTTTGCCCTAGAATGAAAGAAAATGATTAACATTTGATATTGTTAACATAAAGTATTGTTTAAGATCAGGATTATGTGAAATTTCAAGTTCTGGAAAAGTGTTTAAGATTGTAACAGAGGAAGAGGCAAAGGATGAGACAGCTGCACTTTGCAAATATGTCAGTCTACGCAGTAGAGCAAGCTATGTATAGATCTGTTACTTAAATGATGGATAGCAGTGTATTAGACATTGAAGAATAAAGCACACAGAACGTCTGCCATCTATACTGCAGTTAATTACGTATTAGTCAAACTAGAATATATACCAGGCCCATGTCATCTGCGAGAATTCCTCCTCTGATACTTTCAGGCTTTTCTTTTTCAGCAAAATTAGTAAGTGTGTTGTAATAGAATTTATTTCTTTGTTCCCAAAATGGTGGCAAGTTATTACTGTTCTCACGTGAAACCATCCAAGATAGAGCCTGCTTTTGATGGGGCAGTAAGACTGTCCCTACAGCCTGCACAAGAAAATAATAATAATAAGGAATCCAGTTATGCAGATAACAATATTTTTTAAAACCGTGAACAAATGCAATAAACACAGAAATAAAAACACAAAATTGCAACTTAGATAAAAAATATTAATGACAAGTACAACTGAGCTAGTTGGGAGTATTCATCTCCACAGTACTGGAACATGGTTCATTCCCAACACATAAACTAAGCATATTTCTCATCACAACCTCTTCAAACCCTTGAGGATGACAAGTAAAAAAAAAAAAGGATTGTAATTAATAGGATAGAGGTAACATTGCAGAAGAGTTTTCGAACACTTTAACACTTTTCAATGAGCGGCATCTCAGAGGCTACATTTACAATTTGGGCGCAAATTTTGAGATTTTTAAATAGTACTGTACGAGCACAATGACAACATATTAACAATCAGACAAATGTTAATTAACAACTTACTGCACCACAACTGTAAAATTACCTTTGATGGTTCTAACATTTTAGTTTTGTCATCTTCCTTCAGATCTTCAAACATTTTATCAAACTCAGTCTTCAGCTACAAATAAAGACAAAAGGTTTTCTTTAACTATGCAAATATTGAGCAGCATAATCATGGAATAAGATTGTGTTGTTTAATTGGTTTAAAGAATAAAAAATAAAAAAATGCCTTTCAAATGCAGTAACTCTAAGCAACAAAAGCACTATAGCTATGTTATAAAATGCTTAATATTATCAAACATTAAAGGACCACTCCACTCGCTGAAGTGCTTTATGGGTGAGGAGTATTTTAACCATAGCTTATAAAAGTGCTGATTTCTATGAGAATCCATCTCACAGCCAGGAACTTTTGCTTCTTCCTTTTGTCACTAATGGAAGTGGCAGGCACGTTCTACTTGAGTGTGCATGCCTTATCTGTATAATTCTTTGTCAGACCTCAGACGCACATTGAGGAGAGCTTCAGAGGATTCTCAATGAGAAGCCGCTTATAGGCTATTTTCCCATGAAGTGATTGCTAGTCTCTTCCAGGAAAAAAAGGGGAGGCATTGCAAGGGCTGGGGATAAAACATGTACCCCCAATGAATACATACATGAAAAATGCATGCATGGATTGGGTGTATGTATACTAAACAGTGAATTATACTTGGTTTTTGCCCATTCAAGCTATAGAATGTAATTTAGAATTAAGCACACCTGTTCAGTAGTCATTTGCACAGCTTGAAGACCTGGTGCTTTGAAACTTGGGCCAGATGCAAAAGCTGGTGAACCTTAAAAGAGTAAAACATAAAAATTAATCAAACTGTGTACAGTGTAATTCCAATCTGGGAATAATGCATGAAATACCACAGATGGTTAAATGGACTCTTAAACATGTGACTTCAATGTAACATTTACTCATAAAATAATTCCATCATAAATCAGGGCTTTTGTTATACATATGTAATATCTCAAATACAACACCAACCAGGTTTAAGCTCTGACACTAAGTCTACAATACTGCAAATCTGGGACTGCCTCGAAACAGTAGGGGTGGTGGTTTCTATTTCAGCTTATAGGAATGGGGTATATATCATTAATTTTAGAATCTATAGGCATGAAGTACTTCTTCCCTTTAAACTACACTGAACAAAATTAAAAACGCAACACTTGTTTTTTCCCCTATTTTTCATGAGCTGAACTCAAAGATCTAAGACTTTTTCAATATACACAAAAGGCCTATTTCTCTCAAATATAGTTCACAAATCTGTGTTAGTGAGCACTTCTCCTTTGCCGAGATAATTCATTCACATCACAGATGTGGTATATCAAGATGCTGATTTAGAAAGCATGATTATGGCACAAGTGTGCCTTAGGCTGGCCACAATAAAAGGTCACTCTAAAATGTGTAGTTTTACTGAATTGGGAGGATTTAGGGGGTGGGTACGAAAACCAGTCAGTATCTGGTGTGACCACCATTTGCCTCACGCAGTGCAACACATCTCCTTCGCATAGAGTTGATCAAGTTGTGGATTGTGGCCTGTGGAATGTTGGTCCACTCCTCTTCAATGGCTGTGTGAAGTTGCTGGACATTGGTAGGACCTGGAACACACTGTCGTATACATAGAACAGAATGTGACGGCAGATAAGAACCATTCGGCCCATCTAGTCTGCCCCATTTTCTAAATACTTTCATTAGTCCCTGGCCTTATCTTATAGTTAGGAAAGCATTATGCCTATCCCACGCATGCTTAAACGCCTTTACTGTGTTTACCTCTACCACTTCAGCTGGAAGACTATTCCATGCATCCACTACCCTCTCAGTCAAGTAATACTTTCCGATATACGACGATCCAGAGCATCCCAAACATGCTCAATGGGTGACATGTCCGGTAAGTATGCTGGCCATGCAAAAACTGGGATGTTTCCAGCTTCCAGGAATTGTGTACAGATCCTTGCAACATAGGGGCCGTGCATTATCATGCTACAACATGAGGTGATGGTCATGGATGAATCCACAACGTTGACATCAGCAAACCGCTCACCCACACAATGCCAAGCCTCTAAAAAGGATAGCACAATAACAACATCCCAAAACTGATTAAATTAGGGGATTGTCCCCCAACATTTCCAGGAGATAGGAGAACCATGGTTGGGTTTGCCACAGCGAGGTCACCAGTGTTATTGTGCCGCCTTGTGTTTTGAGATATTGTATCGTGCTTGGGATCATGGAGAAAGGGGGGAAGGCATATGCTCGTGACATTGGCCATGACTGGAGGAAAGCATCCACTGCAAGGTACGCTGGGTCTGGAAGCCAGCTGAAAAATGCGTCTGTCTGACGGTTCAGATGAGACGCAAACAGGTCCAGGGTGAATGGTCCTCAGGAACTGGAGACGGTGAAATATTTGTGGGTCCAGTTACCAATCGCTGGAATCCCTCGAATGACGGGAATACCAATCTGCAATGAGGTTGTCGGAGCCTAGTAGATACTCTGCACGAAGGGAGATGTTCCTGTCGAGGCAGAATTAGTACAGTTCTTTGATCGGGAGTCACCTAGGTGGTTCACGTACTGTACTGCTGAGACATTGTCCATTCTCAGGATAAGGCAGCAATTGTAGGCATCCTTGGCAAAGCTGCGGATCTTAGTTTGAGGCTATTGATGTGTAGTGCTTGTTCTGATGGGAAAGGCCTCCGGTAGACTGTTCCAAGCATTCCAGGCTTCCATATGTTGAAGCCACCAGTTGAGTTCCAGTCGGGCTTCGTCTGTAAGAAAAATCTGTTGGTCGTAAGCTGTTGAGCGACGTAAGGAACGTGTCTTCAGACGTTGCATTGCTCGATAATGTAGTAGGGCTGGGAATATTGAGGCAGAGGGTGGAGCTATGGGGAGACTAACAATCTCCAGAAGTCTTTTTTGATAGTTTTGATTTTTCTAGCAGGGAGTTGTAACACTGCCTGACCAGAATCTATCTGAAATCCTAGAACTGTACCATCTTAGATGGGGTTAGAGTTGATTTTTGGAGGTTGAATATGAAACCCAGATTCTGGAGAAGAGCCAAAGTCATGTTTGTATGAAGACGTAGAGTCTCTTTGTTGTGAGCCATAAGGAGGATATTGTCCAGGTATGATGGATCGAATCCCTTGTGAGCGTAGTAGTGCCATCACTGGTTTCATTAGTTTGGTGAAGCACCAAGGTGTGGAACATAGTCCGAAGGGAAGACAGGTGAACTGCCACAGTTCTTGATGCCAACTAAATTGAAGGAAGATGTGATGCTTTGGTGTTACTGGTACCGTGAGGTATGCATCCTTGAGGTCGAAACGGGAGAGCCAATCTCCCACGCAGAGAGGGTCTCATAAGAGATGGATGCCTTCCATCTTGAAATGTCTGTATTTGATGAAATTTATCAATTCTCTTAAATTGATGACTGGTCGGAATTCTCCTGACTTTTTCCTGACTAGAAACATGTTGCTCACAAAACCTTGTGGGGTGAAGGATCGTTCGATAGCACCTTTGGTGACTAATAAAAATGGATTAATCGGCATGCGATAGGTACATGAGAAAAATGAGAGTCTATTGGTAGCAGTGCGACCGCGGAGGGAAGCAGATCCACGTCCTCTAATAGATCCACGAGAGGGAAAGAAGTGTTTGTGGTGGAAACGGGTATTGCCCAATTTCCAGTGATCCGATGGTCGAAGCCTGTAACCCGTGAAGGCAGCTCTGCCAGTCGCTTGGCCTCTGTAGTGGCTGGCTCTCCCAGAAAAACGCTGGGTCCTAAATACCTTGCGTAGAGAAGATTACACTTTAGTAAGCATTGTAAACACAGAGACGTGTTTACTCAGTTCTTTAATAAATTTGTCTCCAAATA
>OW240913.1:76892464-77042191 GCA_933207985.1 Pelobates cultripes | reverse complement strand
GATCATTAAAAATTTTAAACTGACAGGGTATGATCTATAAACCAAAGCTGATTCATTCAGCTAAAGATGTTATCATTATGTTTTGTGAATTTTTTCGGTAAAACATCGGCTTAAAGATAGAGTACAGAAAGTTGTGATTTTTGTAAAATTGTCACACTGGACATAAGTGTTGTCCCTCAAGGGTCTGTTCTTGGACCACTTCTATTTATAAATGCTCTCGCAATAGGCATTGAAAGTCACGTGTTTGCAGATGACACAAAACTAATTAAGGTAATATAATGGGAGCAGGATATTATTTTGCTGCAGAGGGATTTAGATTGATTAGGAAACTGGGTACTCAAACGGCAGATGAAAAAGAATGTAGACAAATGCAAAGTTATACATTTTGGGGTGAAGAATGCACAAGAAACTTACATCTTAAATTGTATTCCATTAATGTTGTTAATTGTTACTTCCTCCCAGCTCCCTCCGCGCGGGAGAGAGACAGGAGGGGAGAGCCAGCCGACTCCCATCAGCCACAGCCATCCTCCTGCAATAAAAATTTAAATAACAGGAGGGTGGCTGAAAAATGAGCTGTGTATGTGTATGTATGTATGTATGTATGTGTATGTATGCCAGTATGTATGTATTTATGTATGTATGTGTATGCCAGTGTGTATGTGTATGTATGTATGTCAGTATCTATGTATGTGTCAGTATGTATGTATGTGTATGTATATGGATGCATGTATGTGTGTAGGTATAATAAATGAGATCTACTGCACAGGAGGTGTAGCAGTACAGAATCCAGGAGCTGATAAATATTAAAAGATAGTAATTCAGTTGCAGGAAATCGGATAAATATAAAAATTTGTGTATATACACAAACTATATATGTATGGCAGAGTTATCTCATAGCCCAGAAAGCAGAATTCTGGAAAAAAGATAATATGTGCCAAATGATATACTTTCACTCACTACCTATGGAGGAAGAAAATAAATAATTAAATAAACTATCACTTAATATAGTGTGATAGAGAAATGTCTATAGTTGGGCAAAAAGCCAGTACATAGAGCTGGCTGCCCTAAGCAATAGATAAAATGTATCACCAAAGAATAGATTAAAAAGTAACAAAAATTTATTGAAACATGAAAATATATTAAAAATAAGTCCACATAGAGAGCAATAGAAATAAGGAGGGTAAAATATACACAGTAACCTTAAGCACCGGCACGGATGGATTCAGATTGCGATGTTGATGCAGTAGCTGGCATCTGGTGACCGGTGAGGTCGGTCTGCGTTCCACAGTGCGTTCCACCCCGAGCCTCACTTCGGGGGAGCTGCGCTGCTGATCAGATGTTGCGATCAGAACACCAGTGATCGGGAAAGTTGCCGGGCTGCTGTGCTGACACCTCCTCTCTCTCGTCCTTGTGTGGACAATCTGTAACCTCGAGCTTCGTCTGACGCGTTTCGTAGGGGTAGCCCTACTTCCTCAGAGACATCTACATTCACTCCCTTATGGGGATGCTTATAAAAAAGACAACCTGAGTAAGAAAGAAAGAAAATGCCTAAAGGAACTTATGAAACTTAAAGATATAACTATCAAACCGGCGGACAAAGGAGGTGGGATGGTCATACTGAATACTAAGGACTATGTAGAAGAAAATCTCAGACTACTAGGAGATAGTGCCACATATCAATGATTAGATAAGGATCCAACCTCTGAATATATGGATGCATTAAGAGAAATTTTGAATTATGGCAAAGAAAAGGGAATCCTCAATGAAAGAGAATTTAAATATATAGGGGTGAACTTTCCAAGAATTCCGGTATTTTACCACCTACCTAAAATACATAAAAAACTAAAAAATCCACCAGGAAGGCCCATTATTTCTGGTATTGGATCCCTCACAGCAAATTTATCAGAATACGTTGATCAATTTCTACAGAACATCGTTATCTGCTTGAAATCATATTTAAGGGATTCTACACAGATTCTCAACCTCCTTTCCAATTTGAAGTGGGAAACAGACATGATTCTAGTGACCGCTGATGTCACGTCACTTTATACTGTTATTGAGCATCTGCAAGGCTGCAAAGCCATTCAATATTCCCTAGCCACGTATTCGGAGTTAAAGAACGATCAAATCGATTTCTTGGTAACATGCATTGCTTTTATTCTGACACACAATTACTTTTGGGCAGAAGGCAATTTCTACCTTCAGACAGAGGGCACCGCCATGGGGACACGTTTTGCGCCAAGTTATGCCAACTTATTTATGGGCAAATGGGAGGAAGAGTTCATTTGGGACCATTGCCCATTTGGCGCAAAACTGTTCCTATGGCGGAGATACATCGACGATTGTTTCTTCATATGGAAGGGTGATCCAGAATCCCTAGAGGAATTTAAGATATATCTGAATAATAACCCATATCACCTCAAGTTCACCTTTGCTCAATCTAGAGAATACGTCGAGTTCCTAGATTTGAACATCTACATAGAAGAAGATAAATTACATACTAAGACCTTCAAAAAGAATGTAGACTGCAACAGCTTCATTCCCTACAACAGTCACCATAGACCAGTATGGTTGAGAAATATCCCACAGAATCAATTTAGAAGAGTAAGACACAACTGTTCACAACTGGAAATATGCAAAGAACAGATAGAAGAAATGAAGGAGAGATTCATTGTGAAAGGGTATCCTGAAGATCTCCTGGGAGAAGCTGTAGAGAAAACGCTAGCTATACCAAGGGAAGAGACTCTGTGCAATAAAACTAAGGAAGATAAAACATATACTAACACCCCAGCCTTCATCACTAAATACGGTAATCAATCACAGAAAATCCAGAGAATACTTAAGAGACATTGGGGAATATTGAGAAGTGATCCCACCACGTCACAGCTGATTGAAGAACAACCTAAGATCATCTTTACAAGAGCCCCCAACCTAAAATTGATGTTGGCTCCAACTATGAAATCCGAGAACATTCAGAGGGAACAAAGCAATAGAAATGGCTTTTCAAGATGTCAGAAATGCATTGGATGTAGAAATAATCCTAAAACAGATGTAATAAATAATGAATTCAAATCATCCTATGACTCAAAAGAATACAAAATTACGACCAATATGAACTGTGATACTCGGGGCGTAATATATCTTATTACATGTCCCTGTAATAAACAATATGTGGGACGGACGAAAAGACTCCTGAAAACTAGAGTTGCAGAACATATTAGAAATATCAAGAGAGGCTTGTTAACCCACAATTTATCAAAACACTTTAAAGAAACACATAATGCAGACCCAACAGGACTAACTTTTATGGCCATAGAAAAGGTGGATGTACATTGGAGAGGAGGGAGTATAGACATCAATTTAGATCAAGCTGAAACCAAATGGATATTTTCCCTCAACACTCTAGCCCCCCACGGTCTCAACATAGATTTTGAATTAAATGCATTTTTATAAGACTCCATTTAGTGTAGATATATTAATTCATTCTAAATCTAATGTGGCAATTTTTAATTTTTATCATTTTTATATATTTTAATTTTAATTTTAATCTTTATTTTTATTTTTATATTTATTTTTATTTCTACATCTCTATTTTCATTTTTATTCTCTTATCTCTTATTTTTTATTTATTTTTTATTATTTTTTATTATTATTATTTTTTTTCATTTTTATTTTTATTTTTATTCTTATTCTTATTTTATTTTTATTTTTATTTTTATATTTATTTTTATTTTTATGTGCATTTTATTTTTATTTTATTTATTTTTATTTCTATTCTTACATATATCTCTATTTTTATTATTCTTAAATCCAGTACCATTGTATTTTTAATTGTTTTATCCTATTTTTAAAGCATATATTGTTTTTTTATATCATCGTTTTTTAATTGTTTTTATATTTATCTTATCCTTAAATGTATCCTTATTTTTATCTTTATATTTATTTTTATTTTTATTTTTATTTTGCTTATTTCTATTCTGTTTTTGTTTCATTCATCCATCGTACATATACACTAAAGGAGCACCTTATATGAGACTCAATGACTAATATGATTTTGATTGCGTTACAGACAACAGCAAATGCATAAAAGAAGCAACCCCACAAATAGTAAAGCAATTTTTGAATGATATGCATTTCTAAAAAGTAAACACTGTGCTATTGCTCTACTGTATATTTAGGGTATGACCATCCAATGTGATATAAGATTTATGTAGGATGCTAATTCATTCATTTTTAGATAAAAACAGCAGCTGTAAATTGATATCTTAGTGAAATATATATTTCCATCAGTTCTATGTACACAATTTTTAAATTAATGCCATGAATATAATTCTTCTCATATATATATATTATACAAAATATTTATTTATATGTATGTATATATCTTTTATTTTATCTGTACAATATATGTATCATAGCCAAAGCGATATATTGAATGCATCACGATGTACCCATCCTTCAATTAACCAATTGGGGATAGAGAGAGTGGTATATAAGCATCCCCATAAGGGAGTGAATGTAGATGTCTCTGAGGAAGTAGGGCTACCCCTACGAAACGCGTCAGACGAAGCTCGAGGTTACAGATTGTCCACACAAGGACGAGAGAGAGGAGGTGTCAGCACAGCAGCCCGGCAACTTTCCCGATCACTGGTGTTCTGATCGCAACATCTGATCAGCAGCGCAGCTCCCCCGAAGTGAGGCTCGGGGTGGAACGCACTGTGGAACGCAGACCGACCTCACCGGTCACCAGATGCCAGCTACTGCATCAACATCGCAATCTGAATCCATCCGTGCCGGTGCTTAAGGTTACTGTGTATATTTTACCCTCCTTATTTCTATTGCTCTCTATGTGGACTTATTTTTAATATATTTTCATGTTTCAATAAATTTTTGTTACTTTTTAATCTATTCTTTGGCGATACATTTTATCTATTGCTTAGGGCAGCCAGCTCTATGTACTGGCTTTTTGCCCAACTATAGACATTTCTCTATCACACTATATTAAGTGATAGTTTATTTAATTATTTATTTTCTTCCTCCATAGGTAGTGAGTGAAAGTATATCATTTGGCACATATCTTTTTTCCAGAATTCTGCTTTCTGGGCTATGAGATAACTCTGCCATACATATATAGTTTGTGTATATACACAAATTTTTATATTTATCCGATTTCCTGCAACTGAATTACTATCTTTTAATATTTATCAGCTCCTGGATTCTATACTGCTACACCTCCTGTGCAGCAGATCTCATTTATTCTGCATTTAATTATGTATTTAATTGGGGATACAAATAAAAACAGCTTGCAAAAGCTGCAGATCTTTTGTCTGCTGTCTTTGCAAGTCCTCTCCTTCTTTCTCATCCAGGCTCTCTGCAACTGTCCTATCACACACTTCCCTATGCAGTTCAATGAGAAGTCTTTGCAAGGCATGTGATAAAAGCAATTGCCTCTCTCTTGAGTTTAGCTCCACTGAGCTAAACAAACCAGGAAGTAACACAACATTTTGTCTGCTTAAAAGACAGGGGAGTTTAACAAGGTTAACTTATAAAAGTCTAAATTTTATATTTAAACCTACACTTTTTCTAAAATGAAAAAAAGAGTAGGCACAAGTCACACATAAAGCACTTCAGAAAATTAAAGTGCTTTAGGGGTCCAGAGCATCCCTTTAACAAGACCTGAGTATGAAGAGAAGCACAGGTTGCCTGCAGAACAGCTTCAGTGCTGTCATGCAAGTCATGAATAGGATTTAGTGGTATGTAACACAGCAGAGCCTTCAGCTCCTTGAAGGAAAATTTAAAAAAAGGTCTGGTGACTGGAGGATAAATTTGCCTTCATATTGCTATTTATAAAGCAACTTGAATTTGTTTTATAGTGTCTATGGAGAATATGTTTCATATCCTGTAAAATGGCTTCATACTGACAAAAAATGTAAAGTAATCATGGGATCTAAAGATTCTCACTTCAAAGATGCAGAATACAGATGAACTACCACATTTAAAAGGACATTCATTCAAAGCATCATAAACACTACAGGTTTTTGTAGTGGTTATATTGCTGCAAAGCTGTATCTAAAGATGTAGCAAACTTGCCCCTTTAACAGAGTTTGCCATGTATTCTTGGAGGGGACTGTTTGCCCTGCCTCCTACCCATTGATTATGGTCCCGGGAAGATGTGGCCCTTTAAGTACAATATTTGGGCATATTGGATTCGTATGGTGCTGCTAGCCCTTTAAGAACCATTTTAGGGCATGGCGAAAATTTGGGACAATGCCCCTTTAAATCTGTGTCCGCAGACCTATTTGGGACAAGGCCCCTTTAAAACTGTGTCCCCAGACTTGTTTGGGACACTGCCCCTTTAGGATGGTGTCCCCAATGTCCCCAGACTTTGGAAATTACTTTTAAATGTCTTTTTCCCTTATGGTTTGGTAATAGGGGCTTACCGAGCCATTCACTGCACAGGCGGACCACCCAGAACTGGAAGTGTGCAGGCAATTTACCTCCCAGGCTGGGAGCCTGCTGTAGGTAAACTGCCGAACGCTGGGAGGCCGTTGTTCTAAGGAGTGGCCACTAGAGGTGTCCCTAGGGGGCAATGAAAAGACAGTGCTTAGAGAAAAAAAGCAGGGAATGATTAAGCTATAGTTGTTCTGGTGACTACAGTGTCCCATTAATGAACAATCTATGCACCACAAATACTTCAGTCCACTGGTGCCATCATGCCTAGTTCTTTGGTTCTGTGTGAAATCATTTTTGAGCAGTGTAATAGAAACTGAGGGCCCCTCCGCTGCTTGTGGCCTGGCCCCTGGCTCAAAATACAGTTACACTTCCACAGTAGTAATATAAATTCCATCCATTGGTGGACTGCATTACTTGGCTGAGTGCATCAGCTGACATGCTCAGTCAACTATAAAAGATTGTCCGAAAGCAAAAGTAACATTAAATAGTATACATAATGAAAAATTTAGATACGTGTATAAATATTTTGTTCCTTACCTTTACTCTGCTTTTGAGACGGTACAGATTCTCCATACATCTCACCACAATAACTTTCCTGAGCACAAATTATACAAAAAAGCGTTGTCATTATTATTTTTACTCATGGGGAAAGCACTGGATTGACTGAAATTGGCAAGGGGACTTGGCCAAACACCGTTTGGGCCAATCAGCATCTCTTCATAGAGATGCAGTGAGGAAGATTCAGCGTCCCCATACAGAGCATGGAGACGCTGAACGGCACTGCTGCCTACTGTGCAGCACTGAGCCAGGAAGCACCTCCAGTGGCCACCTGAGGAGTGGCCATTTGGAGGTGTCCCTAGGGGCAATGTAAACACTGCCTTTTCTCTGAATGCCTGAAGGCAATGATTATACTCACCAGAACAACTACATTAAGCTGTAGTTGTTCTGGTGACAATAGTGTCCCTTTCATGGAACATTCCAAACACCATAACCGCTACTGCCCACAGTAGAGGAAATGGTGCCCGGAGAGCCATTGCGTCATATAACTGTAAGTAATCAAACCATTTTATCAGTTTGACAAATTACCTAGGTCCTACAAGAAGCTTTCAGCCAGTGAGTCTGGTTCTCTATGGTCAATGCAGAGCTAACTGGATTCTCCGGTAGGAGAAGACTAGATGCAAAGGCTGTGGCAAAAGAAGGGCCCTGTGGGACCCAGATAAGTTACCAAACTCCAGGTCCAGAGCACCATATAACCAAAAGTACACAACAAACAAGGATTTCATATAATATTAAGATGCTGCTATATAGCCATTGATTTAACCATTCAATTATTCCAAACTATGGGAGCATATAGACATCCAGGAGACCCGGAGTTTAAGCGTATTGATTTTATAGCAGACATATCACATGTACATTGCGATCAGAGCTGAGATTAAGGGCTCTGTCTCTAAATATATCTACACTAAAGATCTTGTTATATTTGGGATTACCTGCTCTATATTTGTTTTCTTTTTGTTCCTTGGAATATACATTTGATTTAAGTACATCTCTTGGCATTCTGCGGTGGGTATGGTGCTTGGATTGTTCATTTAAATTGTAATTCCCAATAGACATTCAAACTTCCAAAGGGTTAATGTATGCTTCCTTTTCATTTTTGATAGTGGCTATACTATAATATTAGCTTGTATGTTTTTTTCCTTGTTTGCATGATAGCTACCAACTATGATCTTACACAATTGGGTTTATTTACTAAACCAGGATTTGTGAAGAATTGACCAGGGAAATGAACATTCTCCAATTACGTATTGAAGATTAACTAAAAAGTGAAAATGGTTTATTTATTTTTTAAAAAGGGAGGAGGGATGGGTTCTCCGCAGCTGCCCCTAAAAGTGCATGAGAACAATTAACCCATAAAGCTATGTATAAACCTTACCAACCTTTTTAAGTTGTCTGCTTTTCCCAGTTGGAAATGGTTGACCATTGTGAAAATTTGTAAGAATTAAGGCAATGACTGAAAGAGTTTTGCCCTAGAATGAAAGAAAATGATTAACATTTGATATTGTTAACATAAAGTATTGTTTTAGATCAGGATTATGTGAAATTTCAAGTTCTGGAAAAGTGTTTAAGATTGTAACAGAGGAAGAGGCAAAGGATGAGACAGCTGCACTTTGCAAATATGTCAGTCTACGCAGTAGAGCAAGCTATCTATAGATCTGTTACTTAAATGATGGATAGCAGTGTATTAGACATTGAAGAATAAAGCACACAGGACGTCTGCCATCTATACTGCAGTTAATTACGTATTAGTCAAACTAGAATATATACCAGGCCCATGTCATCTGCGAGAATTCCTCCTCTGATACTTTCAGGCTTTTCTTTTTCAGCAAAATTAGTAAGTGTGTTGTAATAGAATTTATTTCTTTGTTCCCAAAATGGTGGCAAGTTATTACTGTTCTCACGTGAAACCATCCAAGATAGAGCCTGCTTTTGATGGGGGAGTAAGACTGTCCCTACAGCCTGCACAAGAAAATAATAATAATAATAATAATAAGGAATCCAATTATGCAGATAACAATATTTTTTAAAACCGTGAACAAATGCAATAAACACAGAAATAAAAACACAAAATTGCAATTTAGATAAAAAATATTAATGACAAGTACAACTGAGCTAGTTGGGAGTATTCATCTCCACAGTACTGGAACATGGTTCATTCCCAACACATAAACTAAGCATATTTCTCATCACAACCTCTTCAAACCCTTGAGGATGACAAGTAAAAAAAAAAAAGGATTGTAATTAATAGGATAGAGGTAACATTGCAGAAGAGTTTTCAAACACTAACACTTTTCAATGAGCGGCATCTCAGAGGCTACATTTACAATTTGGGCACAAATTTTGAGATTTTTAAATAGTACTGTACGAGCACAATGACAACATATTAACAATCAGACAAATGTTAATTAACAACTTACTGCACCACAACTGTAAAATTACCTTTGATGGTTCTAACATTTTAGTTTTGTCATCTTCCTTCAGATCTTCAAACATTTTATCAAACTCAGTCTTCAGCTACAAATAAAGACAAAAGGTTTTCTTTAACCATGCAAATATTGAGCAGCATAATCATGGAATAAGATTGTGTTGTTTAATTGGTTTAAAGAATAAAAAATAAAAAAATGCCTTTCAAATGCAGTAACTCTAAGCAACAAAAGCACTATAGCTATGTTATAAAATGCTTAATATTATCAAACATTAAAGGACCACTCCACTCGCTGAAGTGCTTTATGGGTGAGGAGTATTTTAACCATAGCTTATAAAAGTGCTGATTTCTATGAGAATCCATCTCACAGCCAGGAACTTTTGCTTCTTCCTTTTGTCACTAATGGAAGTGGCAGGCACGTTCTACTTGAGTGTGCATGCCTTATCTGTATACTTCTTTGTCAGACCTCAGACGCACATTGAGGAGAGCTTCAGAGGATTCTCAATGAGAAGCCGCTTATAGGCTATTTTCCCATGAAGTGATTGCTAGTCTCTTCCAGGAAAAAAAGGGGAGGCATTGCAAGGGCTGGGGATAAAACATGTACCCCCAATGAATACATACATGAAAAATGCATGCATGGATTGGGTGTATGTATACTAAACAGTGAATTATACTTGTTTTTTGCCCATTCAAGCTATAGAATGTAATTTAGAATTAAGCACACCTGTTCAGTAGTCATTTGCACAGCTTGAAGACCTGGTGCTTTGAAACTGGGGCCAGATGCAAAAGCTGGTGAACCTTAAAAGAGTAAAACATAAAAATTAATCAAGTTTAATCAGTGTAATTCCAATCTGGGAATAATGCATGAAATACCACAGATGGTTAAATGGACTCTTAAACATGTGACTTCAATGTAACATTTACTCATAAAATAATTCCATCATAAATCAGGGCTTTTGTTATACATATGTAATATCTCAAATACAACACCAACCAGGTTTAAGCTCTGACACTAAGTCTACAATACTGCAAATCTGGGACTGCCTCGAAACAGTAGGGGTGGTGGTTTCTATTTCAGCTTATAGGAATGGGGTATATATAATTAATTTTAGAATCTATAGGCATGAAGTACTTCTTCCCTTTAAACTACACTGAACAAAATTAAAAACGCAACACTTGTTTTTTCCCCTATTTTTCATGAGCTGAACTCAAAGATTTAAGACTTTTTCAATATACACAAAAGGCCTATTTCTCTCAAATATAGTTCACAAATCTGTGTTAGTGAGCACTTCTCCTTTGCCGAGATAATTCATTCACATCACAGATGTGGTATATCAAGATGCTGATTTAGAAAGCATGATTATGGCACAAGTGTGCCTTAGGCTGGCCACAATAAAAGGTCACTCTAAAATGTGTAGTTTTACTGTATTGGGAGGATTTAGGGGGTGGGTACGAAAACCAGTCAGTATCTGGTGTGACCACCATTTGCCTCACGCAGTGCAACACATCTCCTTCGCATAGAGTTGATCAAGTTGTTGATTGTGGCCTGTGGAATGTTGGTCCACTCCTCTTCAATGGCTGTGTGAAGTTGCTGGACATTGGTAGGACCTGGAACGCACTGTCGTATACATAGAACAGAATGTGACGGCAGATAAGAACCATTCGGCCCATCTAGTCTGCCCCATTTTCTAAATACTTTCATTAGTCCCTGGCCTTATCTTATAGTTAGGAAAGCATTATGCCTATCCCACGCATGCTTAAACGCCTTTACTGTGTTTACCTCTACCACTTCAGCTGGAAGACTATTCCATGCATCCACTACCCTCTCAGTCAAGTAATACTTTCCGATATACGACGATCCAGAGCATCCCAAACATGCTCAATGGGTGACATGTCCGGTAAGTATGCTGGCCATGCAAAAACTGGGATGTTTCCAGCTTCCAGGAATTGTGTACAGATCCTTGCAACATAGGGGCCGTGCATTATCATGCTACAACATGAGGTGATGGTCATGGATGAATCCACAACGTTGACATCAGCAAACCGCTCACCCACACAATGCCAAGCCTCTAAAAAGGATAGCACAATAACAACATCCCAAAACTGATCAAATTAGGGGATTGTCCCCCAACATTTCCAGGAGATAGGAGAACCATGGTTGGGTTTGCCACAGCGAGGTCACCGGTGTTATTGTGCCGCCTTGTGTTTTGAGATATTGTATCGTGCTTGGGATCATGGAGAAAGGGGGGAAGGCATATGCTCGTGACATTGGCCATGACTGGAGGAAAGCATCCACTGCAAGGCACGCTGGGTCTGGAAGCCAGCTGAAAAATGCGTCTGTCTGACGGTTCAGATGAGACGCAAACAGGTCCAGGGTGAATGGTCCTCAGGAACTGGAGACGGTGAAATATTTGTGGGTCCAGTTGCCAATCGCTGGAGTCCCTCGAATGACGGGAATACCAATCTGCAATGAGGTTGTCGGAGCCTAGTAGATATTCTGCACGAAGGGAGATGTTCCTGTCGAGGCAGAATTAGTACAGTTCTTTGATCGGGAGCCACCTAGGTGGTTCACGTACTGTACTGCTGAGACATTGTCCATTCTCAGGATAAGGCAGCAATTGTAGGCATCCTTGGCAAAGCTGCGGATCGCGAAGGAACCAGCAATTAGTTTGAGGCTATTGATGTGTAGTGCTTGTTCTGATGGGAACCAAAGGCCTCCGGTAGACTGTTCCAAGCATTCCAGGCTTCCATATGTTGAAGCCACCAGTTGAGTTCCAGTCGGACTTCGTCTGTAAGAAAAATCTGTTGGTCGTAAGCTGTTGAGCGACGTAAGGAACGTGTCTTCAGACGTTGCATTGCTCGATAATGTAGTAGGGCTGGGAATATTGAGGCAGAGGGTGGAGATATGGGGAGACTAACAATCTCCAGAAGTCTTTTTTGATAGTTTTGATTTTTCTAGCAGGGAGTTGTAACACTGCCTGACCAGAATCTATCTGAAATCCTAGAACTGTACCATCTTAGATGGGGTTAGAGTTGATTTTTGGAGGTTGAATATGAAACCCAGATTCTGGAGAAGAGCCAAAGTCATGTTTGTATGAAGACGTAGAGTCTCTTTGTTGTGAGCCATAAGGAGGATATTGTCCAGGTATAATGGATCGAATCCCTTGTGAACGTAGTAGTGCCATCACTGGTTTCATTAGTTTGGTGAAGCACCAAGGTGTGGAACATAGTCCGAAGGGAAGACAGGTGAACTGCCACAGTTCTTGATGCCAACTAAATTGAAGGAAGATGTGATGCTTTGGTGTTACTGGTACCGTGAGGTATGCATCCTTGAGGTCGAAACGGGAGAGCCAATATCCCACGCAGAGAGGGTCTCATAAGAGATGGATGCTTTCCATCTTGAAATGTCTGTATTTGATGAAATTTATCAATTCTCCTAAATTGATGACTGGTCGGAATTCTCCCGACTTTTTCCTGAAACATGTTGCTCACAAAACCTTGTGGGGTGAAGGATCGTTCGATAGCACCTTTGGTGACTAATAAAAATGTATTAATCGGCATGCGATAGGTACATGAGAAAAATGAGAGTCTATTGGTAGCAGTGCGACCGCGGAGGGAAGCAGATCCACGTCCTCTAATAGATCCACGAGAGGGAAAGAAGTGTTTGTGGTGGAAACGGGTATTGCCCAATTTCCAGTGATCCGATGGTCGAAGCCTGTAACCCGTAAAGGCAGCTCTGCCAGTCGCTTGGCCTCTGTAGTGGCTGGCTCTCCCAGAAAAACGCTGGGTCCTAAATACCTTGCGTAGAGAAGATTACACTTTAGTAAGCGTTGTAAACACAGAGACGTGTTTACTCAGTTCTTTAATAAATTTGTCTCCAAATAGCAAACCTTGTCCCTCAGGGCCAAGCTCTTTAGTACCTAATTCGGCAAGCTTGGAACCAATTTTGTATAAGACGGCTTTCCGTCTTTCAGTTATTATGGCGACACTGGCGTTGCCTAGTAGGCATAGTGCCCTCTGTACCCATTCACACACCATATGTGCATTCAAAGTGCCACCTGCCAAAGCCTCATCTTCAATAATGAATATCTGGATAAGCGGGCCCGCAATATCCATCATTCTATCCGTAAAAAAGCCTTGTTCTAAACCCTTTTGGGATCTTTTCCTGTTTTGTCTAGGAAGGTGACGAGCAAGGGATCAAATTCTGGGGTAATAGCCACCTTGTCTGGGATAATAGGCTGTGGGTATTCTGCCTTTAATTTTGCTCTCACTTCCTTCTCCAAAGGTTTACGGAGCCACATCCTGCAGAACTTAGCAATGTGATTTTGAGGGGTCCACTTGGCAGATCGGGGGTGTTTGATATACCTAGGGTCGAAAAGGGGGCAAATAGGAATTTCGAATAGAGGGTGTCACCCTCTTATGCAAGGATTTAGTTTTTTTGAAAAGTGTAATCTGTAATAAAACAGAATAAAACCATTTGTAATACTGTGAATACTATACAGTGTTTTTTCAATCAAAACGCTGTTAGAATTAGGTAAAGTAAAATAACTTACCTGAATAGCCAACAGTTGCACTTGAGAGCCGTTGGAGACACCCAACGGTCCAGACGTTCCAGAGTGGAGCGGGCAAAAGCGCGCAAAAAAGCCTAGAGAGAGATAGCCTCAGGAGGTGGGACGCGTCGCTACTGCGATGGTAGGGACCGGGAATAGTGATCACGGCGGTAAGGGCGCCTGTAGTTGGCAGCAAGCCAGGAGCCGCAATCTGAGTTGCGGCTCTGGCCGTAAGAAGGGTCAGTAGTCCCAGCATTTCTGATGGGGTCAGAAAGTAAAGTAGAGGGCTGAGCAGAGGATTAACTCTGCCATAAATTTGTTTAAATATTATAAAAACATGTTTACAATACTAACTAGCAAAGAAAAACACAATACTAGAATATAATGAAGTAAACAACCAGAAAAATTTAGTAAAGTCAGATTAGTTATGTTAAACAAGGACTATAATTAGAAAATACTCACCTGGGAGGCTAAGAAGCAAAGAAAGAGGAGTTGGGAGGAGCCTGATAACTAAACATACTCTGTTATACATTCTGAATGGTTAAACTTTTTACTTACTGTTAACTGTTTCTTTAGTGCTGGGAATTTTCAGTAAAGAAAGATAAGCAAATATGAAGCCTCCTGTCTTGCCATAAAATTGGTGCTGTGCAGCAGGGCACATATATACATTGTGTTATGCCAAGACCCACAATGCTGTTTGCCATCTATATGTACTATGGACATAATGGGCAGTGCAATGGGACTATAAAACACAATACAGCTGAACAATTTTCAGAAGAAAGTAGGATCATCTCCTTGATATGATATTTCATTGACTTTGTTGACAGCAGTCTCATGTTAATATGCATGAAATGTAAAAGGATGTAAAGGAGAATGTACAAATTAAACAAACAAAAATAAACAGTAAGTGTGCAGCAGAAAGAGTCCCTAGCCAAACACAATACAATAGGCACATTAAAATTCTATTGTCATCTTTTTAAAAAGAAAAAAAAACTGGGGCACAATTTCAACCATAATAATAAGGAAAACTATTCTTCAGTGCTGAAAACAAAACCAAAAATCCCAGAAGAAAACAAAAATGAAGCTGCTGGAAATTGAGTGGCTGAAAATATCCAATATCTGGAATGCAAGTGATTCCCATGAAAAGAAAGCACAACAGAAGGAATTAGGTACAAGGAGAATTTTTCATCTGATTAGATATATAAAGGCATACAATCACCAATGTAAAATGTAACAATATGTAAAAACAACAATGAATAACAACATGTTAGAGCAAGCATGTCAAACTCGCTGCCCACAATGGACCTCCTTGCGGCCCGGTGAGCCGCAAGTACATACCTCGTGTAAAAGCAGAGTAGGCCTACTCTGCTATCATTTACCCGGCCGGAGGAGAGGAAGCAGGACACGGGCGTCTGTAGTGATGCCAGGCGTCGGAATATGACGTCATATTCCGGCACCACTAAACTGCGCGCGAGGGAGCAAGAACACAGAGCTCCAGATAGAAGATCCCCACTGGACCCCATGGAATGATGAGTGAGTTTGTCTGTCAGTGTGTGTGTATGTCTGTCAGTGTCTGTATGTGTCTGTCAGTGAGTGTGTATGTCCGTCCGTGTGTGTGTGTGTCTGTCCATTCGTATGTCTGTCAGTGAGTGCGTGTGTCTGTCTGTTTGTCAGTGTGTGTGTCTGTTAGTGTTTTGATGGCCGCGGCTGGACAGTGGAGTACCTGGAGGTGCACGGAGGAATGCCACATCACATTCTGACATGATGTCGACATGCTCCACCTTCACAGGGTTTCAATAAGTAGCAGGAGGATCCGCTTTGGCACAGGGTGCGGACGGTGCCTTTTGGGGAATACAAGAGGTCGCATACTGGCAGCGGCAATGTAAGTGGAGTCTGCTTGTTGGCTAGAAGGGGGTGCTGGGATTTAGTAGAGGGGTGAAGGACTGGGATTTAGTATAGGGGGAGGACTGGTATTTAGTATATGGGGGGACTGGGATTTAGTATATAGGGGGGACTGGGATTTAGTAGAGGGAGATGCAGTATAAAAATAAACTTACGTTTCTACGACAATTTAAGTCTTTTTTTTTTTTTTTGCGGCTCACATAAACTTACGTTTTGTTTATGTGGCCCGTGCTAGACTTTGAGTTTGACATGCTTGTGTAAGAGGAATAAAAAAAGCAATCTGGAGAGTCATGCTTTGAGGTCTTTAATAAAATAGTGATTTGCCTCCTGGATTGTCATAAGTTTGGACTTTCCTTAAATTTTTTTATCTCCACCTGAATCTTGTGGGAGTTAGAGTGGACTTCTCCTAGTTTATAAGGAAGCTTAAAACTGGGCACCAATTATTTTATCAATATCTTTGTTTGACAACAAAGCCTTTGTCCTGCTAAAGGATAAGAATATCGTCCACATAAATAATTCAATGTACTCCTCTGGAAAAACGAAATAAAGGCCTCATTATCTTTGTAAAATGCCATGTGGCTGAGTCAAAAAAAGGAGACATGTTAACTGTCACTTTGCTCCCTGCCACAAGAATTGAAGGAAATGTTTGTGTGACAGAAGAATGTGGATCATAAGGCTGAAGTCCTGTAAATCTATATTAAACATCCTACCTATAATAATATTAATGTTTCAGACAGAACAATAAAAAGTTTTTACTGAATTACACAAGAGATGAATTTGAAATAAAAACACTTAGGTTGCCATATTTAGAAACTTTAACATCGCTAAAGGTCCTTGTAAGTAAGGGAGAGAGTGCACTTTTCTACATTGTTGATAAGCCTGAGATTTTTTTTTAGATGCATCAGTAAATATAAAGAAGTGGCTTTGTTAACGGTGCAGCTCATTCTGGTATAAAGCAGATCAGATGTAAGCCAAATTGTCTGTGCCAGCCAATGGCAGAATTATGGTGGGCAATAGCATAGTCTAGGAAAATAGGCAGAATTAAATTGCCCCATGAAACACGGAATGTGACGGTAGATAAGAACCTTTCGGCCCAATTTTCTAATACTTTCATTAGTTCCTGGCCTTTTCTTATAGTTAGGATAGCCTTATGCATATCCCACCCATGCTTAAACTCCTTTACTGTGTAAACCTCTACCACTTCAGCTGGAAGGCTATTCCATGCATCCACTACCCTCTCAATAAAGTAATACTTTCTGATATTTTTAAACCTTTGCCCCTCTAATTTAAGACTATGTCCTCTTGTTGTGGTAGTTACATTATATCATTATTGAAAAAGAAGTGTAGGGATCTGTATGTGTGAGGGGAGCAGTGTGTTTGTATAAGGGGGCAGTGTGTGCGAGAAGGGTGCAGTGTGGGTGTGAGAGGGGGGCAGTGTGTGTGTGTGCATGGGGGGTAGTGTGTAGGTGGTGGAAGGGGGTCGGTGTGTATTTGTGTGTGTGAGGAGTGTAGTGTGTGATGGGTGCATAGGGTCTTTGTTTTGTATAGGTGGGTGAGATGTGCAAATCCAGCTTAATGTCTCCCACATAACGCTGCAAGCCCTGGTGGTCCAGTGATGGCACATTCACTTTAGCCTGCAGCTCCTCCGGCTGAAGGCAGACTCCCCTGTCGTCCTGCGTGCACAGCACTGTATCAGAGCGTTGCCCCCCAGGCCCTTCCCTTCCTTTGCTGGAGCTAAGTGTCAACAGCAGAATCCACCACCACCCACCCGAATCGCCCACTACTAGGCGGTAGGGATCAGGTTGTAGACCTGTTGTAGAGCCTAGTTTCACAACTCATAGTACGCATGCTCTAGGTGGAATGCGCACCTAAGGCAGGAGGCATGCCAAGGGCCACCTTAGTGCCCCTTCAGGAGACAGCCGGTTGAGTGAGAATGGAGGTGGAGAGGCAGTTGTACTGTTCACGATCTTCCAGCACTGTTCCCCCACTGAGAGCCTGGTTATTACGTGACTCCGGTGTCAGTAAGTTTGTTTGTCAGTGTGTGTCAAATCAGTGAGTGTGTGTGTAAGTTTCCTCTGTGTGTAAATGTGTCAGTGTCTTCTGTCTGTAAATGCGTATGTATGTGTCAGTGTCCTCTGTGTGCAAATGTGTATGTTAGTTTCCTGTGTGTGTAAATGTGAGTCAGTGTCTTCTGTGTGTAAATGTGTGCGTGCCAGTTTCCTCTGTGTGTAAATGTGTGTGGTGTTAGTTTCCATTGTGTGTATATATAGGTGTGTCAGTGTACTCTGGGTGTAAATATGTGTGTCTCTGTGAGTAAATGTGTCAGTGTCCTCTGTATCTAACTCTTTGTCAGTGTTTTGTATGTGTCAGTGTGGAGGTAAGAAGGCATTTGGAGGATAGAATATCAAAAGTATCTGTATTAGGTTAGTTTACAAAATTGCTCATGTCAATGAGATTAATTATGTTGGACGATAACTAGAGACTGTCTTAGACTAATGACTAGTGAAGCTACAGAAAATATGAAAAGCATGAACATGTAGAATCTTTACCAAATTGTGGGCTTAGTTTTAGATATTTAACAGTTCGTCTATTAACATAGTTCTTACTTGCAGGAAGAGGTCCAAGCTTATATCCATGGATTTTCATTCTGTCTAAAACTGCCTGTTTGTTTTCTGGTTTTCCCCAAAAATTCAGATTCACTGGCATAGTGAATGCATTATTGGCTCCATGTGGCACCACCCTAAAAATACAACAAACTCACTAATCACAAAACAGATCACTTTCATAATTCTCATCATTTTATGACCATAGTGATAGCATGGCAGATATGAGAAGATGACAAAGGCAGGTCTGTCATTGTTACAATAAGCTAGTGTTTTTAAAACTATACTGAAAATCGCAATAGGCATTGAACGGCTCCCTCCCCCAGGATCCTGAACGGTGAAGAGATCTTCCAACTGCACATGTGTAAATCTGTCAGGCATGCTAAATACACTTTTCCAGCATCCCCAGGGATAGGACACTGATTGGTTAGATCAGTGACCACCTGGGAGCGGTTTTGGCAAGCATAAGAAAAAAACAGGTAAATATGAAACAAAAACAATCATATTTTGCTTCATAAATCAAAATTGTTTTCTTTTCAGTCTGTAGAGTGAGGCAAGTTAAAGCTTTTGAACGATCTCTATATTTCTAATGGTATATAACAAAATCAGATCTGATTAACTGTTAAACTAATCTGAACATTTATTATTATAAGTATGAATCTTCATCTGGTTGCAAACATGAACGATTATAACAAGTAGCAAGAATTTAATATTTCCATTTAAAAATCATTACTTAAATTCAGTCTTGTTGACTAGTGGTTTAAATAAAATCTACTCTAGCGCTAGCTATAAAAACATGCTTTTGTTAAACAGACTGATTACAAGAATAATGTGATCTTAAAGGGACTCTCCAGTGCCAAGAAAACAATCCGTTTTCCTGGCACTGCAGGTCCCCTCTCCCTCCCACCCCCGGTTGCTGAATGGGTCAAAACCCTTTCAGTGACTTACCAGAGGCAGCGACGATGTCCCTTGGCGCTGCTTCTTGGTCCACCCACGCCAGCCGGCGGGGGAGACTGATCACGCCCGCCGGTGGGGGAGACCTAATGTGCATGCGCCGCAATGCCACGCACGCGCATTAGACCTCCCCATAGGAAAGCATTGAAAATGCTTTCAATGCTTTCCTATGGGGATTTTAGCGATGCTGGAGGTCCTCACAAATCTGTGCTATGATCCCAGAAGTGCCCTCTAGTGGCTGTCTAGTAGACAGCTACTAGAGGAGGAGTTAACCCTGCAAGGTAATTACTGCAGTTTATAAAAACTGCAATAATTACCTTGCAGGGTTAAGGGTAGTGGGAGTTGGCACCCAGACCACTCCAATGGGCAGAAGTGGTCTGGGTGCCTGGAGTGTCCCTTTAAGAACTGACTAATTCCCTGCAAATGCTACACTGCATTTACAAAGACCAACAGTTAAATCATTAAACAATTCGGGTAACATTATAAAGGCATGGATTTGCTTAAAGCGGCACCATTATGCCGAACTTACCTTTCTTTAATAGATTCCTGTTCTCTCCCTCTGTCAGGATCTGTTCTTCGGCAGGTGGGGGCCCTGAATAAAAATGGGGGGGCTATTGGCCCCCACCCCTGAGTGACGGGTGGGGGCCCTAAATATTGTCCTCCCCTGCAGCCTCCACCCCTGAGCAGCAGGTGGGGGCCCTAAATGAAAATGTAGGGGGACAACGACCTATTGTCCTCCCCCGGCCCCCACCCCTGAGCAGCAGGTGGGGGCCCTAAATGAAAATGTTAACCCCCCACGTGACTAGGGATCCCCAAGCCCCTAGTAGCCCACCTCCACCCCTCCACCCATAAAAAAAAATTAATAAACCCCTACCCCCCCTAACCCTAAGAATAGTGAGGAGGGAACAAGAGAACTAAATACCTGTAAAACCTAAATAAAACTTACAATTTGATGCCTTCTTTTTTCTAAAATCTTATTTTTTCAGCCCCAAAAAAGGCTAAATATAAGTCCATAATACCTGTCGCACTTTAAAAAACAAAAACAAATTTTACACAGCGTGGGAACGTTCTTTGGAATTTTCCCATGCTGTGTAATTTGACTCATAACAACACTCCGATTGGTTGCTATCAAACAACCAATCAGGGAGTTATGAGTCAAATTACACAGCATAGGAAAATACAAAAGAACTTTCCCACGCTGTGTAAAATGACACAGAGTACTCTGATTGGTTGGATTTCAAGCCAACCAATCAGAGCGCTCTCAGCCTAATTTATAAGCCTTTCAGCTCACTGCGGAGCTCATTCTGCGTGCTCTCCATGGGTGAAGATCGATTATTTTTTAGCATTGGATTTTTTTTGGTCTTTCAGCCTTTTGATAGATAGCTCCCTAATACCGTGGGAATTAGGGAGTTATCTACTAAGCGGCTGCAAGATGCAGCCATGGCACGAATAGGATCGGAGTTTCATTCATTAGAATGAAATTCCGATACAAACGAAGTCCCGAATTGCATCTTAACATGAATGAACAGACGGTTCTCATTCAGTTAGGACGAAATTCGGTAGTTTCGCCGATGTTCTGTCCAAGTGACAGGACGTTCGGGTATACGGACAGGAAGCATCGCGAGATCAGGGACGAAAGGTGAGAATTGTAGGAAAATTGCTCTGACCACTGGAAATGGAGCACACTTTGTTCCTCTGCTGGTCAGAGAGGGTCAGGCGTTGGAAACCTCCATAAGACAAAGTAGTCCTTACTTTGTCTGATGTTTTAAAGAAAACTAGAGCACACAGCAAGAAATGAAGAACGGAGAGAAGATGAATCAATTAAAGAAAGGTAAGTTCGGCATGACAGTGCCGGTTTAAAAGAAATATAATATGGGTTTTTCTTGCTAACAATCCAAATAGAGTTAAAATTGTGGTACTAAAATGCTTCATTTATATATTTTCACGTATTTTGTCTAGAAGTCTAAAAATAATAAAAAATAAAATAAAACACAGGTTGTGAATGCAGACAAAAACCAATTGATTCATAGAGAATTCCAAAATGATCTTGCTACTTACCCTTCAACCCTTGCTAACTTATTGTCCATGATATATGACAGAGCAGCAGCCAGTTCTTTCTTAATGTGGCCAACTTGTTCACCATTGATATTATTAACTTTGACTGCATTTCGGTCGTATTGATTGTTTGGTTCCCTCTGAAGTGCAACCATTTCATTGTTGTTTACCTGAAAAAATTTATAAAAAAAACAAAAAACAGGTAAATTTCAAGGAACATAATTTTTGGTTCAGTTAATACCGTCTTTCCTTAAAAATTAGGCTTATTTTCAGGGTAGGGCTTATATTACGAGCAGCCCCCGAAAATAAGCTAGGGCTTATTTTCAGGGGATGTCTCATTTTCTGAGAAACACGGTAGCAGAACAATAGTGAATAGCATAATTATGATAATGTTATACTATTAATATACAGTCTTTTGTTGTTATGTTTTGTTTTTTAAACACTTTTTTTCTATCTTATATAAAAATGTACTATTCTATCTATTTTACCATTTATTCACAGTGTGTCTAGACTTAGCTCTTCTGTATTGAGTAACTGATTTCAGCAGAGAGTATACCTCTGAATTAGTGGTAAGTTTACAGTTATTGTTAGGGTTAGCATTAGCTTAGGGTAAGGGTTAATGCTGGGTTAAATTTAAGGCTGTTTTAGAGTTAGTGATAGTATTAGGATTCATGTTACAGTTGAGATTAGGGTGGGTGTATGGTTGGAGTTAGTGTAATCAAGGGGTTATGGCTAGAGATGGATGGGGAGGAGTGAAGTAGAGTTTGCAGTAACTGCCAAAAATTAATTTAGATACTAGACATATAAGACATTTTACAGTATTGATACGTATTTTGAGTTATTTTTCATGATGTGTAAAATTAATATCAGCAAAATTGTGGGAACAAAAATGAATATTTTTTAATTTTGTTCCAATTCGTAACATTGTATTCCTTTTTAAATGCAAAAATGTGAAATAATTCCCCCTCTCCCTCCCCCGAAACACATTTTTAACATTTTATTTACTCTTAAATGAACACTATAGGGTCAGGAACACAAACATGTATTACTGACCCTATAGAGTTAAACCCACCATTTATCTCCCCTAGCCCCTACTTGCCCCCCTAAATATAGCAATATCTTACATTTATTCCAGTCTGCTGCTGCTGGCTCTGTCCCTGAACTGCTTGCTTGGCTGACATCATCAGAAGTGGTGTTTTGAGCCGATTACAATGCTTTCACAAAGTAAAGCATTGGGTTAGCTGAGCTTGTCAAGGAGGCAGAGCTAACACAAGCCAAACACAGCCCTGGCCAACCAGTATATCCTCATAGAGATTAATTGAATCAGTGCATCTCTATAAGGGAAGTTCAGTGTCTCCATGCAGAGGGTGGAGACACTGAATGGCAGGAAGCACCTCTAGTAACCATATTCGGAGTGGCCAGTGGAGGTATCCCTAGGCTGTAATGTATACACTGCATTTTCTCTGAAAAGACAGTGTTTACTGCAAAAAGTCTGAAGGAAATAATCATACTCACCAGAACAAATACAATAGGCTTAAGTTGTTCTAGTGCCTAAAGTGTCCCTTTAATGTTATGTTAGGTATACATATAGGATGCTAAAATAAAGTCCCCTCTGGCCTTTAAAGGAACACTATAGTCACCTAAATTACTTTAGTTAAATAAAGCAGTTTTAGCGTATAGATCATTCCCCTGCAATTTCACTGCTCAATTCACTGTCATTTAGGAGTAGTGATGTCGCGAATCTTTCGCGAACGGTTCGCGGCGAACCGTTCAATGTGGACTCCAGTCAGCTGACACATCCCGTCCAATATGCAGCAGACCCTCCCACCTCCTGGACAGCATCCATATTGAAGCCTCAATATGGATGCTGTCCAGGAGGTGGAAGGGTCTGCTGCATATTGGCCGGGATGTGTCAGCTGACTGGAGTCCGCCGCGAACCGTGGCAAACCGTTCGCGAAAAATTCGCGACATCACTATTTAGGAGTTAAATCACTTTGTTTCTGTTTATGCAGGCCTAGCCACACCTCCCCTGGCTATGATTGACAGGGCCTGCATGAAAAAAAAAACTGGTTTCACTTTTAAACAGATGTAATTTACCTTAAATAATTGTATCTCAATCTCTAAATTGAACTTTAATCACATACAGGAGGCTCTTGCAGGGTCTAGCAAGCTATTAACATAGCAGGGAATAAGAAAATCTTAATTAAACAGAACTTGCAATAAAGAAAGCCTAAATAGGGCTCTCTTTACAGGAAGTGTTTATGGAAGGCTGTGCAAGTCACATGCAGTGAGGTGTGACTAGGGTTCATAAACAAAGGGATTTAACTCCTAAATGGCAGAGGATTGAGCAGTGAGGCTGCAGGGGCATGTTCTATACACCAAAACTGCTTCATTAAGATAAAGTTGTTCGGGTGACTATAGTGTCCCTAAGAAAACCCAATATATAATATGTATGGGGGCAATTTAGGAGAAACCCTTAAAATATGGTAGAACAAACAAAGGACAATTGTAGGTTTTGTTTTGATTCAGAATTTGGACAATTAATCCAGTTAATCCATTCACAATGAAATGCTCTCTCAGAGATTTCCATAAGATTATTTTGACCAGTTTTTCTACCTAGATGATATCACATATGCTTGGATTTGCAGTTCAAAAACTGTTCTCATGTCTCTTCTTTACAGCAAAAATGTTATAAAATAAGCATACAAAAGTTAAAAAAAGTAATCCATCCCATTGCAAATCTGTGAACACAGACTCCACACCTAACCTTTTAAGTGCAAAATTTTGAGATGTTTAATGAATAGAACAAAGATTGTTTGGAGTGGAATAAATATACAAGAAGCTAAGTGTGAGGAGGGAGGGGCGAGCAGTAAAAATGAAAGTAAAACATTCTGAGCAGAATACAAATCTTGGGATCTTTACGTATATAATCTGATGTGGCAGCTTCAATATGGATGCTGTCCAGGAGGTGGGAGGGTCTGCTGCATATTGGCAGGGATGTGTCAGCTGACTGGAGCCCGCCGCGAACGGTTCGCCGCGAACCGTGGCGAGCCGTTCGCGAACAATTCGCGACATCACTACTGTAGTGAAGAAAAGAGGTTGTAGAGCAGAGTATAAAATCCTGAGCTGCATATTCTGACACAATGTAGTTGCCAGTCCCTCACTTACTTAGGCTGCTCTGCAATCACTATGAAAATGAAACTGCTGCCTCCAAACAGCATAAAGTTGCAGTTCACCCTCACCAGGCCTAAATGTCAACTTTCTTATTGCAATGGGATGAGTAGAAATTGTAAGACATTGGAGAAACAATGGAAAATCCTAGGCTTTAGAAGTAAAAATGTTTGACTGCTGAAATGTATCATTTTCCTTGAGTGGATTTCCAATTCTTCTACGGAGAGTCCTTGGCAGCTCTGGAAGATGTTTTCATTCACCAATGACCTTGCAGTATTGCATTTTGCATTATGCTTCCAATGTTTTGGAGACTGTCCCTTGAGAAAGGCACTATTGCTGATACCGAAACGTTGGGGATATTTTGATTCACATGTCTAGCCCTTTGAAACTTTATGTAAGTGAGTTCTCATTCTGTTTTTGGTGCATTTTATTATTTATAGCGTCTATCACTATCACTGATAGATTGTAGTATTGTATTGTAATTGTTTTGTATAATTTCAATTGTATAATAAAGTTGTTTGATCAGTTAGTACTGAGGTGTGTGTCCTTTTGTATATATAGATATATGGTGGTTTGGCATGACACAGATGCCTCTTTAGGATAGCACCTGGATAAGATTTATTCTGGCAACCTTTACCAATTTTTAGCTATTAGCATAATGTTTCATACATGTGTGACATGACTATGCAAATTTTATGTATTGAGCACTAGGAAGGTTCAAAGCTATTTTAGCTGGCACTTGCACAATTTTCTCCTTTTTTATAAATGTGCTAACAATTGTACTATTAGATTTTTAAATGTGTGCATACACATGTACATATGTTTCAATCAGCACCTCAATTCAACACATAATTTCAGATAATCGGCACATTTGTATACGTTGCCACAGGTAACCCCTTTATTGTAATTATTTACAACATACATACCACTCCAGTGTAGTAACGCAAGCCAACAACATTCCCTCTCAATGATCCAAATAAAACTAAAGAATCAAAATCTTCCTCTGCAGATGTAGAGTCATCACTTAAAATTACATCATCTATCTCAAAATTCAAAAAGAAATCAGAAGAAGAAAGCAGAGAGGGGTTTCCAGTTCTTCTGTACTGTGCAGACTGCAAAAACCTCCAAGAAGAGCCACTGTGTAGATAAGAAAAAAAGAGTCAACAGTCAAGAAAAATATATTAATATTCGTAAATCAGAATTTAGCTGAGAATATTGACCTGTTGCTCTCAGCCAATAAACTAGTTCTGCATTGCAAGGCTGAGCTCAATAGCGCTAACAGAAGCTCTAAAGTAGGAGTTTCCACCTATCTAAAGGAATAGTGGAGGGACGTGGCACCCATCGGAACCCAGGTAAAAAGTCAAACTGTTCAAAAAAGGTTTGACAACTTACATTAGAGTTAAGTGGTTATGTTGCGTTGAGTGTTCCTATAATAGGACATTGGGCACCAATAAATGTTTTGCAGAATGCTGCACCATAAGCCTGCCTACTTAGCCATGCCCCCCTCATGCCAGAAAAAATTCTTTAAAAACGTATCCTGCCAGTCTCGGGCCCAACAGCACTGAGTGAGCTGTTTTTTTAACAACCGGCTGCAGACAGACAGAGAAACTGCAAACAGTTTATCTTTATTATTTGTTATTCAGATCATTCGGTACTGTCAGTGGCTTAGCTGTGTGCTGACCATTTTAATAAGAAAATATTTTTTCTGGAGTGGTGGGCGTGGCTAAATAGGCAGGCTTATGGTGCAGCATTCTGCAAAACATTCATTGGTGCCTGGAGTTTCCCTTTAATACCAAGTAAACTGGGATATTACCCTACCCTGGCTATGGGTCACAATTCTAAGGTCATGACCCACTAATCCAATATACTGGTGTATATATATATATATATATATATATATATATATATATATATATATATAAAAATAAGGGGGGGGGTGGGTGGAATTCATTAATAGGGTGCGACATGAACCATAACAGCGCATGCGCATTAGACCTCCCATAGGAAAGCATCATTCAACGCTTTCCTATGGGGATTCCGGTGACGCTGGAGGTCCGCATCGTGTGAGGACGTCCAACATCATTTGATACACTTGCAGGGTTAAGGCTGATGGGAATTTGCATCCAGATCACTCCAATGGGCAGAAGTGGTCTGGGTGCCTGGAGTGTCCCTTTAATTTACAATATTACATGCAATGACTATTCAGCTGGTCGCTCTTGTTAACAGATGATCCTGAGGACCACTACATAGGCGGAGTCATCCCTCCATACCACTCTTATGATGATGATCACAACAATTGTCATTTAGTTACAAAGAAAAAGAGAAACAATGGGCAAAGGCAATGAAAGAACTACAAAAGAACAAGTGGAATTAGTTAATTCTGTACTATATCTTGTTGTGAACACTCAGTGGATATCAAGGACAAAGCATCTGAACTGAAAATTTCTCTAACTCAGATATGCTTTCAAATCAGATCCTTTGGCCTTGAATTTGAAATTCACTTTGAACTCCACAAAACTCTCACATTTCTATGAAACCCTGAGAGTGTCTGCTGTTTTCTTATGCAGCCATGGGACTATGTATTTTTAGGAGACATTTTGGAAACTCTTTCCCGTTCCTTTCAAGCCCAATGGTGTTTATTTCGTGCCAATTCTGCTTTCAATTTAGGGGTCATTTTGGATTACATTATTTTTGTAAATGATCTGTAAACAAATTTCAGCTGAAAATTCAGCTTAAGGACAAGGTCTATGTACCAAAACTATAGCGTTCCTTCAAACGAATGGTCTTGCATCAAACCGGATGGGCACAAAAAAAAATCCCTAAATTGCTTTTAGCGCATATCCGAAATACAATTCTGGGTTAAATTCGGGCACAAAAGTTTACAAATCGTGGGTATAATGGGAGCTTTAAAGGATTACTATAGTGCCAGGAAAACAAGCTTGTTTTCCTGGAACTATACAGTCCTTGGGTATTCCCCACCCTTAGTGCCCCCCTCCTGCTGGGCTGAAAGGGTTAAAACCCCTTCAGCCACTTACCTTAATCCAGCGCTGGTGACCTCTCCTCCCCCTCCGACGTCAGCTCCCAAGTGGAGCCAAATGCGCATCCAGAGCCATGAGTGCATTCAAACCGCCCATTAGAAAGCAGTACTCAATGCTTTCCTGTGGACATTCTGCGTGCTCAATGCGATTTTTGCATTAAGTGTCGAAGAAGCTCCTCTAGCGGCTGTCAGGAAGACAGCCACTAGAGGCTGGATTAACCCTACAATGTAAACATAGCAGTTTCTCTGAAACTTCTATGTTTACAGGTGCAGGGTTAAAACCTGGGGGACCTGGCATTGAGCTGAATTGGTCTGGGTGACTATAGTGATCCTTTAAGTAATAAACCCACACAGTGAATCGAAAATAATAGTTTTCCTTTAAATATGATAGAAATTTAGTTCAGTTTTTAATTTACCAGTGAGGTATTTTTTATTTATTTTTTTAAAACACACACACCTTTTGACCTTTTTATTTCATTTAGAAATGAAAACAAAATAACAACCATATGCAATATCAAAATTAACATATATATAATCCTACGATTATGTTAATATTAGATCATGTAATAGCTTGAGGGAAACTATTTTTACCCTGTGTCTTTTGGTGTAATAAAAGACTATCACTGCTCCTGGGATGGAGGGAAGTAGACGTAACTGAATATAATATGTACCATGGTCCTGGGATGTAGGTAGTAGTGACTGGGTATAATATGTAATAGTGAATGGTCCTGGGATGTAGTAATAGTGACTGGGTATAATATGTACCATGGTGCTGGGATTTAGTAATAGTGACTGGGTATAATATGTACCATGGTGCTGGGATTTAGTAGTAGCAGTGACTGGGTATAATATGTACCATGGTGCTGGGATTTAGTAGTAGCAGTGACTGGGTATAATATGTACCATGGTGCTGGGATTTAGTAGTAGCAGTGACTGGGTATAATATGTACCATGGTGCTGGGATTTAGTAGTAGCAGTGACTGGGTATAATATGTACCATGGTGCTGGGATTTAGTAGTAGCAGTGACTGGGTATAATATGTACCATGGTGCTGGGATTTAGTAGTAGCAGTGACTGGGTATAATATGTACCATGGTGCTGGGATTTAGTAGTAGCAGTGACTGGGTATAATATGTACCATGGTGCTGGGATTTAGTAGTAGCAGTGACTGGGTATAATATGTACCATGGTGCTGGGATTTAGTAGTAGCAGTGACTGGGTATAATATGTACCATGGTGCTGGGATTTAGTAGCAGCAGTGACTGGGTATAATATGTACCATGGTGCTGGGATTTAGTAGTAGCAGTGACTGGGTATAATATGTACCATGGTGCTGGGATTTAGTAGTAGCAGTGACTGGGTATAATATGTACCATGGTGCTGGGATTTAGTAGTAGCAGTGACTGGGTATAATATGTACCATGGTGCTGGGATTTAGTAGTAGCAGTGACTGGGTATAATATGTACCATGGTGCTGGGATTTAGTAATAGCAGTGACTGGGTATAATATGTACCATGGTGCTGGGATTTAGTAGCAGTGACTGGGTATAATATGTACCATGGTGCTGGGATTTAGTAATAGTGACTGGGTATAATATGTATGGTGCTGGGATTTAGTATGCAGTGACTGGGTATAATATGTACCATGGTGCTGGGATTTAGTAGTAGCAGTGACTGGGTATAATATGTACCATGGTGCTGGGATTTAGTAGCAGTGACTGGGTATAATATGTACCATGGTGCTGGGATTTAGTAGTAGCAGTGACTGGGTATAATATGTACCATGGTGCTGGGATTTAGTAGTAGCAGTGACTGGGTATAATATGTATGTGGGGTGGGGGGGTGTTATGTTGTCAGGAGTGGGCGGGGCTGACCCTTTACCTGGACATGCTGACCCTCCAAGACATGATGCTGTTATAACGGGCTCTGCGAGCGGTTATTGAGCGCTCAGCCTGGCAGACATTCCCGCAGCTCGTGCACGGCTGTCTGATTCGCGCCCCATGGGCTCAACCAACGGGAAGCGCTTCCGGGCTACACGGCTGGGATCGCCAGCCAATCAGAGCAGCGCAGATTGGCTATAAATGCCTGGGATCATCGGCCAATCGGAGCAGCGCGGCATGGCGCGTGCCGCGCTCCTTGTTATGGAGGTCGCGGTTTATTATGAGCTGTGGCTGACAGCCGGGCAGAGAGCATGATGGGAGAGCAGGCTACTAATCCAGAACATACCCCACCACCAAATACAGTAACCCTATGGACGGCGATACAATAAATAAATAACAGCCACCACATATTGATCAGCACTAATCAAACCAAGCTCTGTGTCACTCAGTGCCCACTATTATCCCCTGGATAACCAGCACTGTGTCCAATGACATCAAAATCAGGACCCATACATTTCAATTGCAGTTACAGTGTATGCCAGTGACATGGTCCGGGTGCAGTGTGGCAAGACATTGTGCTGCCTGGGTCCAAGGTTCAAATGATGCTGCCCCTCTACGCCCAACAAAACAAGCCCTCATCCAATTAATTAATTTTCTTCGTAGTTGTGTCTGAATGTAGAGGTGTACAGTTGCAAGAAAAAGTATGTGAACCCTTTGGAATGATATGGATTTCTGCACAAATTGGTCATAAAATGCGATCTGATCATCATCTAAGTCACAACAATAGACAATCACAGTTTGCTTAAACTAATAACACAAAGAATGCAATGTTGCCATGTTTTTATTGAACACACCATGTAAACATTCACAGTGCAGGTGGAAAAAGTATGTGAACCCCTAGACTAATGACATCTCCAAGAGCTAATTGGAGTGAAATGTCAGCCAACTGGAGTCCAATCAATGAGATGAAATTGGAGGTGTTGGTTACAGCTGCCCTGCCCTATAAAAAAACATACACCAGTTCTGTGTTTGCTTTTCACAAGAAGCATTGCCTGATGTGAATGATGCCTCGCACAAAAAAAGCTCTCAGAAAACCTACGATTAAGAATTGTTGACTTGCATAAAGCTGGAAAGGGTTATAAAAGTATCTCCAAAAGCCTTGCTGTTCATCAGTCCACGGTAAGACAAATTGTCTATAAATGGAGAATGTTCAGCACTGCTGCTACTCTACCTAGGAGTGGCCGTCCTGTAAAGATGACTGCAAGACCACAGCGCAGACTGCTCAGTGAGGTGAAGAAGAATCCTAGAGTGTCAGCTGAAGACTTACAAAAGTCACTGGCAAATGCTAACATCCCTGTTAGCGAATCTACAATATGTAAAACACTAAACAAGAATGGATTTCATGGGAGGATACCACAAAGGAAGCCACTGCTGTCCAAACAAAACATTCCTGCACGTTTACAGTTTGCACAAGAGCCCCTGGATGTTCCACGGCAGGACTGGCAAAATATTCTGTGGACAGATGAAACCAAAGTTGAGGTGTTTGGAAGAAACACATAACATTATGTGTGTGCGAAAAAAAGGCACAGCACACCAACATCAAAACCTCATCCCAACTTTGAAGTATGGTGGGGGGGGCATCATGGTTTGGGGCTGCTTTGCTACATCAGGGCCTGGATGGATTGCTATCATTGAAGAAAAAATGAATTCCCAAGCTTATCAAGACATTTTGCAGGAGAACTTAAGGCCATCTGTCTACCAGCTGAAGCTCAACAGAAGATGGGTGTTGCAACAGGACAATGACCCAAAGCATAGAAGTAAATCAACAACAGAATGGCTTAAACAGAAGAAAATACGCCTTCTGAAGTGGCCCAGTCAGAGTCCTGACCTCAACCCTATTGAGATGCTGTGGCATGACCTCAAGAAAGCGATTCACACCAGACATCCCAAGAATATTGCTGAACTGAAACAGTTCTGTAAAGAGGAATGGTCAAGAGTTACTCCTGACTGTTGTGCACGTCTGATCTGCACCTACAGGAAACGTTTGGTTGAAGTTATTGCTGCCAAACGAGGTTCAACCAGTTATTAAATCCAAGGGTTCACATACTTTTTCCACCTGCACTGTGAATGTTTACATGGTGTGTTCAATAAAAACATGGCAACATTTCATTCTTTGTGTGTTATTAGTTTAAGCAGACTGTGATTGCCTATTATTGTGACTTTGATCAGATCACATTTTATGACCAATTTGTGCAGAAATCCATATCATTCCAAAGGGTTCACATACTTTTTCTTGCAACTGTATTTGTATGTAGTGTTTGTGATTAAATGTAGAGGTGTATTTGTAAGTAGTGTTTGTTTGTGTTTAAATGTAGAGGTGTGTTTGTATGTAATGTTGGTGATTGATTTCAACAGTGTGTTTGTACGGTATGTAGTGTGGGAGTTTGTTGGCAGTGGTGTGTTTGCATATTGTGTTAGTGTTTGATTGCATGTAGTGTTCTTACAGAAATTAGAAGAGAACTATAGGGGAGACTAGGAAAAGATAAATTTTCCGCACTTCTCAAGTCTTCCCTCTAAAGGAAGGGGGAGAGCAACCCTTGGTAGAAGTTTAAAACATCACTTTTAATAGATTATTTAAAATACCCAAAACAGGGATGTTCAAAAATTTTTTTATAATAATTGTCAAATAAATCTTACTGCATACTGATTCACAATATTAGTATGCAGGTATAAGAAATAAAAACTATAGCATGGGTGGAAAGCAAAACAAAGAGAAATTAAAATAAATGTAAAGGTAGGGATACGTGTATCTATTAGTGGGAATTGGAGAGCCTGGTACAAGTCCACCAATCCTAACCAGCTAGTGCCCTATCGTGGCTTTGAGGGCACCCCTTAACAAAAATCTAAGGCTCAAACTTCCTCCCACATCCCTCCTGAGGGACTTCCAAATGAAAAAGGAGAGTCCTGCTTTCAAACACCCTCAGCGACACATAGCTAATAATAAGACAAAGAAAAATAAATAAAAATAAAATAGAACAAAGTAAATATAATGATGAGGTGGCTGATGTAATCTGATGGAGGTACCAGTATAATATCCCTAACATAATTTCCAGCACTTTGCAAAACGCGCATCGGGAATCATTGGTAGAGGTTTTGGCAGCAGGGAGTCCCCCTGCTGCCTGTAAAATGTAAAAAAAAGTTAAAACACAGTTTAAAATAAAACAATATTACATTATATATACATGATCTAAGTATATATATATATATACACACACACACATATACACATACACTGTCTAAGTGTATATTAATATATATATAATTATATATAGTACTATCAAAATACACGTACAATGATATTGATTAAAGAAGCACTATAGGGTCAGGAACACAAACATGTATTCCTGACCCTATAAGGTAAAAACCACCTTCAAGCCACCCTAGGCCCCTCATGCTTCTAAAAATAAAGTAAAATCTTACTTGAATTCAAGCCTGCAGCTGCATAGTTTGTCCATGTTTCCTTTAGACCTGGCCTGAGCCAATCACAATGCTTCCCCATAGGATTGGCTGAGACTCTGAAGGAGGCAGATCAGGGCATGAGCCAGCACAATTCAAACACAGCCCTGGCCAATCAGTATCTCCTTATAGAGATGAATTTAATCAATGAATCTCTATGAGGAAAGTTCAGTGTCTGCATGCAGAGGGAGGAGATACTGAATGTTTGGATGCATTTTAGGCAGCCATGACCCAGGAAGGATCTCTAACAGCCATCTGAGAAGTGGCCAGTGAAGTTATCACTAGGCTGTAATGTAAACACTGCATTTTCTCTGAAAAGACAGTGTTTACAGCAATAAACCTGAAGGTAATGACTCTACTCACCAGAACAAATTCAATAAGCTGTAGTTGTTCTGGTGACTATAGTGTCCCTTTAAATATATATATCATAATAATTATATATATATAATAAAAAATAAATAAATATGTAAATACATTAAAAAATTAATAAAAAATATATGTGTAATTTCGTTCTAACTGTATTTTGATATCAATATATATATATATATATATATATATATATATAATCCAAAATACTATTGTATCCTTGCACACACACTCCAATGATATTATGCCTGGTGCTGTCAAGCCAAATGCCAAAAATATACAAAAATATAGGGTACAGGAGGCAAGCACTCACGGTCTTTTCTGGTCTCTTTAAAAGGTTGTTCTTTATTTCATAGGTTAAAACTTGATTTGATCGACGTTTCAGCCAAACTTCATGGCTTTCATCAGGATCTTAACAGCTCAAAATACATCTTACAAATAACACATTTATATAGTAAAACAAATTATACAATCAATAATTAAAACACTTACCACCTGAAGGCTGCACTGCTTCCACGGCGTTCTATCGCCGTCTCTGCGCATGCGTCACCCTACCGCTACCCGGAAGTAGCGTGTTGACGTCATCGTTGCCGTGGATACCCGGTATGTTTACCTGGCTCCACGGCAACGCAGCGAGTAGTATCCTCGCTCTTACACAGTCAGCCTTGGCGATCTAACTCTATACCAAATCAAACATTTAAAAAACATATTAAACAGACAATATTTAACTATTTAGAGGAATCTTTTCCATTTCTGACTCAAATTATATTATTTATAAAGGCTATTGCATATCAAGTTCCTAAGCATACTTATAAAGTCAGGCTCTTACCCCCATCTTATCATACAACTCTTATTAAGTGTTTTTAAAGTTACAACTACAGATTATTTACAATAAACTATATTTCAATAATCTCAAAGTGCTAGGTATGCTATTTCTGTACAATAAAGTGCTAATATTTATATATTAAAGTGAAACTTAGTATGTTAAAGTGATACTCGTGCTATTTATATACATCAAAGTGCTAAACATGTTATATATATACATTAAAGTGCTAACATTTTGCCTTAAAGTGCAACGTAGTATTTTAAAGTGATACATGTGTGGTTTATGTACATCCAAGTGCTACATGTGCTATTTATATATACCAAAATATTACGTGTACTATTTATTGGACACCAAAGTATTACTCTCTGTATTACTACTATGAACCTCCTAATCACTGTGCATTAGTGATATTTCAATATATTATATACTTTCAAAGTGCTAAAAAAGTTATATTATACTATTATGTACAAAAATAGAGAACTAATAAATCTACTAGTGTCTTTTATATACATTATTTACATAAAACCTTATTGTAAATTGTATTATGTATCATACCAATATATTGACTTAACTTATCCTATCAATGAGTCATATTAATTATAATGATGCTCTTCACCCAAGAAAATATTATTTTAGATAGATGATTGAATACAATCCTTTATCTAAGCGGATAGGGTAGGATCTATAACTATATTATTGCATTTATATTTTAATTCATAGTGTTATATCTCCATTTTATTTAACCTTATTATTAATATATGATCTTCCTCTAATTCTAGTTAAAATATATATATGTTAATAACTCAAAGGAGGCAAACAATTATTTCAGCATTACTCATATAAATGGATGATATGAAATCATCTCGTTCAGTCCTCTTGGAGCCACGGTTTCTAATTCTTGTATCCAGAATGTCTCTTTTCTCAGTAGGGCATTACCCCTATCTCCACCTCTTCTAGAACAAGGTATCCAATCAATTGCCACGAATTTTAACATAGTCAAAGAATGTTTATATTCTAAAAAATGCTTCGCCACAGGTTTGTCTGTATATCCATCTCTGTAGGCGGTTCTTATGTTGGATCTATGACCCCTAATCCTATCACAGAGTTGCGTTTCAGTTTTCCCTATGTAAACCAAGCCACAAGGGCACGAGATTTTATATATTACATGAGTCATCTTGCACGTGATGGTATGGCGGATTTTATACATCTTATTTGTATGTGGATGGTTAAAATTACGTGCTGGCACCATATGACTACACGTCACACATCCTAGGCAGCGCACACTGCCTCTTACTTGTGTTTTCTTCTGTTCAGTGTAGCTCTCCACGGGGTCTGTTTTCATTAATATATCTTTTAAATTTCTATTTCTTCGATAGCAAATTCGTGGTGATTGCTTGAATTCTTTTGGTAGACTATTATCACACGCCAACATATTCCAATTACGTTTCACAATGTTGTTTATTTTCTGTGATTTACTGTGAAATGTCATGGGAAAAAACAATTTGGGGCCTTCTGTGATGTCTTGTAGCGTGGTCGCATTTTCTTCTGCTTCTTCCAACGCTTTATCTAAGACTCTTTCACTATACCCTCTATCTAGAAATTTCATTTTCATTTCTTGTAATTGTATTCGTTTCGTTGTTTCCTTTGAATTATTTCTCATGACCCTAAGAAATTGAGCTTTAGGTATAGACTTGATCAAATTTTTTGGATGTGCACTGTTGTAGTGTAATATGGTGTTTCTATCAGTAGGTTTAGAGTAGAGGCAATAGACCATTCTGTGATCTTCCACGGATAATTCCACATCTAGAAATTGTACTTTTTCTGTACTCACATTGGCTGTCATCCGTATTGATGTTGGGAGTTGATTAATAAATTCAACCATTTCTTGCGCTTGTAATTTCGTACCACGCCAAATTATCAGAATATCATCTATAAAGCGAAAATACTTTATGATGTTCTGTCTGAATGGTTTTAGTATATATTCTGTCTCAAAGATGTACATATAAGAATTGGCGTACATAGGCGCCATAGCCGCTCCCATGGATGTCCCTGATATTTGCATATACCACTGCTCTTCGAAGCGGAAATAATTATTTTTCAATGCTACCTCCAATAATTTCAGGGTATATTCAATGGGGGGACCTTTGTATTTCAATGAAGCACATAAGACTTGTCTCATAGCCTCTATACCACCATCATGCGGGATGATGGTATAGAGGCTGCTGACGTCCATCGTGATAAGTACGGGTGATTCTTCTTCTATATACAGATTTTGAAGTGTCGCCAATAATGAAGGTGTATCTCTAATACATGTATGTAGATCATGTACTGTATCTTTAAACATAGCATCTAGCCATTTCCCTATAGGTTGTAGTACACCGCCTATCGCTGATACTATAGGTCGTCCCGGAGGGTCTGTTCGACTTTTATGTATCTTGGGAATTGTGTACATAATAGGTGTCCTCGGATGCTTTTGTGTTAAATATAGATAGAGATTTTGATCTATATAGTTAGCTCTCAATCCTATATCAAGGATCTCTTCCACCCTTCTTTGTACTTCTTTAGTGGGATCACCTTTAAGTAACTTGTAGGTCTTTTCATCCAATAATTGTCTCCTTACTTCCATTGCATATTTTTCGTAATCCATAACAACTATGCCCCCGCCTTTGTCGGCGGGGCGTATTACGATGGAAGGATCTTTCGCTAGGTTTTCCAAAAGGTGTCTTTGTGCTTTATTCAAATTATTTCCAATGTGGCTAGGTTGTTTCAATTCTTCCGTTGTTTCTATTTGTACCGTAGATAAAAATGTTTTAATGTTGGCTTTAGAGTTAGGTGGATCAAAGTTTGATTTTGGTTTAAACTGAGTCTTAGTCGCTTTATGGTATTGATTTGCTGGTTGCTGTATTTGCACTTTATTGAAGTAATCTTTAAGTCGTAGGTTTCTTCCAAAGTTAAATAATTCTACGTTCCATGCAAATATATTTGGTCTAGCCGTAGGTACAAATGAGAGTCCTAGTTTCAGGATCTCTATTTCTTTCTCATCCAACTTACGTTGAGAAAGATTGAAGACTGGCACTACCTTTTCAGTGGTGGTTTTCCACGGGCTATGTATTTTCCCTTTATGACCTCTTCTTGTTCTGTGCCGGTTCCGCCTCTGCCTCTGCTTCTCGTCATAGTGCCCATTTGTGTTGTTTCTAAAAAAGTTTCATCACTTTGTTGTTCTACATCGGATGCCGACTCAGCCGATGTGACATCAATTGTGTGTTGCTTTGGGCGTATAATTTTCTTGCGCGGCCTTCTTGGTCTCCTTTGATGTTCCCCACTTAACCACTTATAGACGCGGTGCTCTACGTAGTCCTGTTGAACATATTCAAATTTTTGCTTTTTAAATCTAATAAGATCATTTTTATATTTCAATAATTCTTCCTTTAATTTGTCCAGCAATTTCATACCATCTGGCGACGCCAGTAACACCGCATGTTCCATTTCAACTTCTGTTATTTTCCGTGTAATATTCTCAAACTCTGTTTTATATATATATATATTGATATCAAAATACACGTAGAATGAAATATATATCTACATACATAAGTATATATATAAAAAGATATGGAAGGGCTGTGCCAAATAAGGGTAGATAGTCCAGTAAAGTATTGCTAGGGTGCCAATAGATGGTCTAGGATACTTGATAGAGTTCCTCTGTGGATGCGTCTAGTGTAGACCGTTCCGTATATGTAAATACAAGAGAGTTAGAGGCGACTAATGGTATAGTATGAAAGTTCAGGGTGTGATAGGTAACAAAAAGTAAAGAACTCACATTCAAGAGAGCTATGGCCAGCTCTGGTGTGGATTGCGTACAGCGGTATAATCCCCGCTTATGGGATATGTAAGGAGGGGGTCTCCGTCAACACCGTTTGGTAGTCCAGAAATCGGAAAAGAAAGACAGAAAGCAACAATAGTGTTCTCAATTTTGATGTGGTTCAATGTGCAGATAAGAAGAGGTAAAAAAACTCACATTTGAGGGAGCTATGGCCAGCTCTGGTGTGGATAGCGTACGGCGGTATAATCCCCGCTTATAGGATATGTAGCGGCGATACGTCCGTCAGCACCGTCTAGTGATCCAAGGCTCCAATATAGAAGAATAAAAAGCAGCAATAGTGCTCTCAATTGTGATAGGTTAAGAGTAGTAGAGAAAATAAAATAATACTCACAAAGATAGAGCAGAGGTACTGCTCTATGGATAGGCGCTGGTGGTATGATCCCCACCTAGGATTTCTTGGAGTACTGGAACTTTAAAATTGCCAGTGGAAGTAAAAGTAACCAGGAAAGGTTAAAATGCCAGGAATAGGTAAAAAAAAAGTTGTTTAAAGTGCATAAAGAGTGCAATAAAAAGAGGATTGGTACAATAAAGTAGCCAAAAAACTTTTATTGATCTAAAATACACAGTAAAATACAGAATTAATAACCATAAACGTGTTTCACCATAAGTGGCTTCTTCAGAATGGGATAAAAAGGTATATAAGTATATATATATAAAAAAATAATTTAAAAAAATTATATATATATGAAATGGAAAAATCAATCAATACATTGATTATTTCTTTGTGTATCTGCCCCTGGCCAAATCAATGAAACAGTGCGTGCACGCTCCCTGAAGTAATTCACACCAGACACAGGTTCTAGGTTGTTGAATAACTTGAGGAATGTTTATTCCGAGGGGACGGCAGGTCCCTTTTAAAGCAAAATTACATCATAAGCATTGTCAGAGATAACATGGAATAATACATCAATAATTGGTTAGGTGTTAAGTGGTCGCTCTAATGCTCTGCCTACTGAAGGTGATGTCAACAGGGCCATGAGGGTCTCCCACGGTTTCCCGGCGCCATCTTGCTGCACGAGGTAGTTAGTTGGTGTTAAAGGGAGAGGGAGGGGAGGAGGGGTTAGAAGCTTCTAGCAGCCATTTTGATTAAAACATGTGTGCTTAGCTTATATATATTGTATATAGTGAAATGAGTAAATAGACATTTTCATTAAATTGGAAATATGTGCAGACCTTATTTCCACAACAATATATATATATATATATATATATATATATATATAAAATTCTACATATATATTTATGTAATAATTTTACATAATCAGGTGTCACTTTATTAATTACAATTTGCGGAACCTGCCTGACAACCCAGGCCTAAAGTCTAGGGGAATTTTATTTGCTAGCACTATATTTAACCCTGTAACTTTCCAAGAAACCATAAAATCTGTACATGTGGTGGTACTGTTTTACTCGAAAGACTTCGCTGAACACAAATATTAGTGTTTCTTTTATAAATTTCTTTATTATGGGTTTTTCATGGTGTAACATGCAATAAGTTAAGATACATTATGAAACTCGCAGGTTTCTTATACTCATAGGTGCTTAGTGTACATTGAGATATGCAAATCTCTGTGTAAGCTTCAATGGTAGGGAGACTCGCAGGTCTCGTGGCAAGATGTATCATATGATCATATCGTTCAGATGCGAGATCGTAGGCCCTCAATACCGTTGCTTATGATATTTGGCTGTAGGAGTTACCGTTATAGTGGGCAGACTACAGAGGTGTGTATTAATTACCCTCCTAGTTAGGTCTAGGGTTGTGCTTCTTAGTTTGCTATCGTCGTAGTCCCAGTATTTGTCCGTGCGGTCGTGTGTCTCGTGTCATCAGTATATGAGTGGGGCAGAGTTAGTGCTAAAGGTCCTTTCGGTCTTTGTGTGTCCAGATTGGGCCTCGTCGTCTTTGGCCCGGATAAGGGTGTTTGTGCGTGGTTTATTGCATGGTCTAGCGTTTACTTGGTCGTGGGTGTGGTGGTGTGGAAGGGTCCCGTGTCCTTTCAGAATATTAGTGTTTCAAAACAATAAAATGTATTACAACGATGATATTGTCAGTGAAAGTGACATTCTCTGCATTTTTCACACACAAATGGTACTTACACTAATGATATCTTTGTGATACGTTTTACTGTGTTGAAACACTAATATTTGTGTTCAGCGAAGTCTCCCGAGTACCCCTCATGTACATGTTTTACGGTATTTTCAAAAGTTACAGAGTCAAATATAAGGCTTGCGTTTCAGTTTTTTCACATTGAAATTTGTCAGATTGGTTACGTTGCCTTTGAGACCATATGGTAGCCCAGGAATGAAAATTACCCCAATGATGGCATACCATTTGCAATAGTAGACAACCCAATGTATTGCAAATGGGGTATGTCCATTCTTTTTAGTAGCCACTAAAAAGTCACAAACACTGGCCACAATTGGCGTTCAAATTAGTTTTTTTGCATTTTTCACACACAAACAAATATTAACACTAACTTTGGCCAGTGTTTGTGACTACAAGTGGCTACTAAAAGGACTGGACATACTCCATTTGCAATACCTTGGGTTGTAGACTATTGCAAATGGTATGCCATCATACGGGTAATTCTCATTCCTGGGCTACCATACAGTCTCAAAGGCAACATAACCAATCTGGCGAAATTCAATGTTTATAAACTGAAAAATGTAACATGCTATATTTGACCTTGTAACTTCCCAAAACACCATAAAACCTGTACATAGGGGGTACTGTTTTTACATGTGAGACATAGCTGAATACAAATATGTGTATTTTATTGCAGTAAAAGCAAACAGTAACAGTTAAAATGTCACATAGAACTAAAAAAAAAAAAAAAATTTAAATCTTATTCTCCTTTTTTTATATGTTTTATTCATATTAAATTATGTTTCATACCTAAATATTTGATGTTGAATAAAAGCCCTGTTTCCCATGAATAAAATGATATATAATAAGTGTGGGTGCACTTAATATGAAGGAGGTGAACTATGGTTGAACAGACTTATAGTCACATTCCAGATTTTATTTACTTTTTGTTTTGATCAAAAAGTGCACATTTGGCTCAGTCCTTAAGGGGTTAAAGTCAAAATAAAAATCTCTATCAGCTTACACTTTGAGTCCAGCTATTTTGGTCTTAAAAGTTAAAATTCACTTTTAATTCACTTAAGTGCATAATTATTAAGTCAGTATTAGTTTATCATAGTTCAATTCGCTATAGATAATGAAAGTAAAACCAGAGATACCAGATAAATGGATTATGACAATCAATACATAGCATGTGATACATTATAACCAGTCCAGTTCTAGGCACAATTTAACCCTTCGAGCGGCAGAGTGCTACTCAACTACCTCTGTTGAACTGCATAGGGATCTGTGAGCTCTGTAACAGAGCTGCATTGCTGTAGGGGGGTAATCCCTCCTCGAGCATGTGATCTACTAATGACTGTCACATGCTGCAGCAGGAAGTGAGGTCTGCCAGTCCTTCGCTGTGTAAACACAGGCAAACACACAGCACATAACATCAATCTCTATTTCATACCTTCATGAAGTAATGCACAGCACCCTCAGCCACTAGATCAGGAAAGCCAGGATCTGCTATGTTCGGTATTTTCATTAATATCAATGTTATTTTTAATATAGACTTGTTTTTTTTCTTTTGTCTCCTGTATTGTTGCCCATTAATCTGCTGTAGTGCAATGTTGTTGCATTTTTTTTGTCTCTTACAATGTTTATATATTGTTATTAATATCTACAATATTTTAGTTGTTTACTAATTATGTAATATTAATTATAATCATATTTTCATTGTTTTTATTATATTCAGAAGGCATTGTATCCTGGTATCAATTTACATGGACACCACTATCTGTTGGAGCAGAGAGCAGTATCTAGTGTGGCCAGATGATAACCCAGAGATAATAATGATGTGAAGGCATTTGCTTTATTCCTTGCACTTAAGTAGAACTAGCACAAGCCAAGAAAATGGTCCGACTATACAACTGCCACCCATACGGCTCCCAGCGGATTGTGCCCACCAAGCAAGTGCCAGAGGTGTTCTGCTGTGGTGGAGACAGTGTGTTTGTAACCTGTGCTGGTGGATGTAAAGTGGAAGTATTCACCGTATGTAAGGACTTATGCCAGCCCCTATGCAGCTTTAACACTCTGGGCAAAGTGCTTGACATGAAGTATTGCGATATTGGTAAGTTAGTAAAGCCATTTGAATAAGCAGCAGAAAATATAGGCCAGGTGAAGCAATGTACATAATTTGTAATTGCAAACTAGACGTTGCAGATGCAGTCCTATTTAGTAAACAATGCACTTCTTTGGATGTCTGCTGATGCACAGTACACTGCCTGTAATTACTCCTTATTTGCCTTACTTACATGCAGATGTTTTTGTCCGCAGAGTGCTACATAATATAACAGTGGTACTTTTTTTTGTTTGCCTGCAAATGTGTATAATTGCAAAAGAGCTGTTTGTATGTGGAGGGGTGTGCACCAATAAGGATTTTCTATAAAAAGGGACAGTGTCCGTCCATAATTATTTGTAAAGTATTAAAGTATTTCTTCTCTCAACCAGGAGAATTTGATGGCAGATTTTAGAATTCGTTTAATTGGAGTCGTTTTCTATTTAGACTATTTTGACCCTATATATGTAGGTTTCTTGCTAGTTCTTCACGTTTATCTGTTTAGCAGATAAGCAGCACAGCTATTGTTGCTGTACATTTAATTAAAATTAAGCAATGAGGATAAAGTGCAGACTGTCAGTCTTGTTTTGATGGTATATACATCCACATTTACTAATGTTTTGCTTTTTCCTTTGTAGTCCTTCCATTTTTGGCAACTACGCAAAGTTCTATATTTGTTTATAAGTTGTGCAGTGTTAAGACCTGCAGTGGTTATGGTACTGCAGTCTTCTATTCCTTTCCCAATAGCTGAGCATAAGTGATTATAACTGCAGTTAGGAGGTAGAGGAATAGTGTAGATGAATGCAGCTACCAAGACGATTCTCCCCAGCAAGTAGAATATTCCCCAAGCATGAGCCTAGACTTCATGAAGGGTGTAACAGGAATGATTTTTATTGAGGCCACACTGACTTTTATGAGAATCCTCCTGCCAGAGGACCTCCCACAGTAAACAAAGACAATAACCAATCAGCATACAGATTCACAGTAACACCCGCCCTCTCTCTGCCTGGGAGATATTGAGATAAGTTACGGAATAACCCAATTATCTCCAGGCAGAGGGCACACAATTTTCCCAAAAATTAGAACACCCCTTTACACACAAGGTATCCCCAGAAATTATCCCCTGATAGCCCCGATCTGGGGGACCAACATATTCAAATTTCACCCAGATCGGTTCAGGGGTTCTCAAAAAGTATGGAAGTCATAAGTTACTGACCACACATGAGGCTCCTGCCCAAAACAGTTCCATGAATTCAGCGTGTGCGGTCGGTCAATTCAGTAAATGGCATAAAAACGAATAAAGTCCCGAATGGATCCTCCTGGCTCATAGGAGCGATTGCTCCTCTTGTTCGTATGAACCAAACTACCGAATGGCGCTCTCCTGGCTGTTCGGTAACTAAAGGAAGCAGGCGTTCGGTAGTTTCAGCGGTGGTTCGGGAGGTCGAGTGTCCGATTTTAGTTCCAGACACTCGACGACCAAGTCCCGCTGCCTCCTTTCGTGCAAACAAGATGGCCGCCATTTTCTGTTCCATGTGACATTCTGCTATACAAACGGAGAGCGCTTAATAGATGGTTCTTTTGAAGTTCATGAGCCAGGAGGGTGGTCGGTGTTCGGTAGTTTTAAACTGCCGACCAGTAAATCCAAAATGAACAAAAGGGTGCAGATAAGCACGAACACAGAAGAAAATGCAGAACTCAGTCTATTTTCTTCATGTGCAGTATTTTACTATATATCTTTTTTTTATTTATTTTTTTATGTATTATTTTGTTTGCTAAGATTATTTTCATGCACAAGCATTAACAAAATTCTAATTGTGGCATTTGCAAATGGAGGCTGTTGCCATTTAGTAGAAGGCATCAATGTAAAATTGGAACATATTGTTTAGACATGGCAAAAACATTATTTGTGTCAAAAGCCGCTATGCACATTTTTGTAAGCAGGATGAAAGGTGTCATGAACATTGTTGTGACCAGTGATATGTTGGACTGAAAATGACCAAAGTAGCTAATACTGTACATTGCCTCTTGGAGAGAAAACACTATTTTTAATGGTCAAACAGACCAAGAACACTCAAGGATTTAAGTATTGAATTTCTAAAGTGTAATGTAAAGAGAAAACCATCCTCAGAATTCTAGAACAAACATTTATAGACCAATAAACTGTGTAGACTTTTACCAAGGTGAATGAACAATGACTGTGTGTAATTAGAAAGTGTACGCAATCGTTCGCTCAGATTCATCCAAATTCCTAAGAAATGCGCTTAAAGGTACACTCCACTGCACCATCCTCCCCACCCCAAAAAACAAATCATTGTTTTGTAGATGCCTAATGAAAAGATGCATGCATTTGTTCATGGGGGAGAGTGTTTGTTTTATGTGTTTGGAGTGTTCCTTTAAAGCCAAGTCTGTACTTTAAAGGGATACTGAAGTGGCAGGAATACAAAGCTGTATTCCTGGCACTACTGATCCCTCTGTTTCCCCCTCCCTCGTGCCCCCTCCCCCTCGACGCTGGGTCAAAGCTCCGCACCCTCCTTGTAGTCCGCCACTGAGGGCAGATTCAGAGCAGCAATGTTTTACATTGTAGCACTAGGTTCCAAAGGGACACAGCACCCAGACCACTTCAATGAGCTGAATTGGTCTGGGTGCCTATAGTGTCCTTTAACCTCTCCCACATTGATTCCCTTTAAATCTGATCTGCAGGTACAGTGCAGAGACAAAGCACCATAACATATTTAAATGTCCAGAATCTTAAAACCATGCATTTTATCTTGCATTTTTTTTTTCATTTAGGGTATATCTCTCATCTGTAGCCTTTGCAAACCTTTCCACCTTTCATCTCCTTGAGAATGTTTTCCTGGCACTGGAGAATCCCTTTAACAAGGCTACTTAAAATCACCAATCTTGGCAAATAAATATGGGGATTCCGTTCCACCATATGGCCTCTATGAGAAGACATTAATTGGCACAGTGTGATGTTTTGACGCGGATGTTCAATAGTCTCTCAATGCTTTTCTATGGGTTAGCATTGGATTGGCTGAGATCATTAAGATTAATGATCTCAGCCATAGAGGTGGTTCCAGCCTCGCTGTCACCCAGCATGGCGTGAGTAAAAACACCTTTTACATGTGATTGGAGGGCGGCAGGTCACCTAAATATAGACACTCAATGACACACACTCCCTGGCAGACACAAACTCACTGACAGACAGACATACACACTCACTGACAGACACACTTACTGATTTGAGACACACACTGATACAGCAATACTCACACTCCCTCACAAATGATTACTTTTCTTAAAATTTCAATCAACCCAACCTTCCTACCTTTAGTAGAGCTGGAATGGATCAGCTTTCCTTGGGGTCCAGTGGGGTTGCTGTCATCTCCCGTCTCCAGGACAGGACTAATGAGATAACACAGCATCACTGGAGGACGAGGGAGCAGAGCAGGGAGATTCCCCTTTTTTGTGCTCTAATATAGCTGTGTGTAAATTTACTTTTTAAGGTTGTTTACATCTCTAAAAATAATAATAATTTCCAGGGAGAAGTTTATAAAATAATGGATCCTTTTTTTTTTTTTTTTAAATTGGCCATGATTTTCTTAACGTTCTACTTACTTGTTGGCTATATTAATCAAAATCACAAATAAACACCATATGCATTGACCTTATGGCAATTTTTATTTTGTTTTTAAATAGGGTTATACTCTAATAATGTCACTTATCTTCTGATCAACCTTATTTAAAGGGTCACTATTGTCAGGAACACGAACACTATAGTTTTAAAACCACAGTTTAGGTGTTTTGCCCCATACCTCAGGTTAGAATATAAATACATTTATGGATCAGCTGTGGGACAACAGTGGGGATCAAACCTGATCCCACTGCCATCCCACAGACTTGCAAATGAATAATTTTGTTTTCAACCAAAAATAATGTTATGAATTATGTTGCTGTAAGCACTTTTGACATTTTAAAATCTCTGTAAAATTTATGTAATTGTATACCTGTCTGTTACATGCAGATTGGTTTTAAGTATATTTTGCTCTATTATTGCAATTGAACTTTTGTTTACATCTCAACATTTCTATCCATCAGGAGACTACTTGGTTACTATTGAATCAAAAAATAACATTTCTGCATTGAGGACATATGTGAATTGGCGATGTCAGGCCACTGTATCCTCCCGCATCAGTGTGCGAATGCTTGGAATTAGGCTGGAGTCTTGTCATTCTGGATCAGCAAAGGATCAGATGGAAATCATAGAAATGCCTCTTTCTGACCCTCCATTATCCCTTGCTTGCTGTCCCATGCGTGGAGACCTTCTTGTTGGATGCAGTTCTAAACTTATCATCTTCAGCTTAAAGTACATGTCAATCTGTGATGTACCTGTGTTAGACTTTGAGCGTTCGCTGATTTTACACATTATGGGTATTATTCCGACACACATCACTTTTTGTGCTGGGTATATAGGCATCTCTACAGACTTAGAAGTATTGTTAATTAAATTAATGCCTACACCATCTGAATCACCTGAAACTACATCTCAAAATCTAAAAGAACTGGAAACAGTATCTGAAAAAGGTGAATGATAATTTACACACTAAATTTCTTTATCTTCTTTGCCATTTCTACTTAAGACAAGTCCTTTAGAGTTACGGCAAGCATCATAACAACTATTACATTACAGTTTAGTTTTAGTCATTGTCTTTTGAATAAAAATCAGTTTTAGTCTTATTTTAGTCATCTGAATTGTTTTAGTTGACTAGAATCTGACTAAAATTGTTAGTCGACAAAATTAACACTGGCAAGAAGACTGTCTCACTGCTGGGGAAATTAAATTAAATTTTTAATTAAACTGTGGGCATCCCTGTATCTACATTTAAAATTTTTTTTTTTATATTTAAGAGTTTTAAAAATTCTAAAATTAAGTCAATCATCATTGAGAACAGTGGGACTCCAGTTTTACATGATTGTACAGCTTTTTAGAGCAGAACGCTTTAATAAACTCCCCCAATGTTCTGAAGGCTGTTTTGGGTTTTTCACTAAACTGGAAGTCCTCTAAAATTTAGTCAGGAAGTTTTGTAATTTGTTTTTTAGCTTGAATTGTCTTCTTCTCAGTTTTCCATAATTCCCAGATAAGCTAATGTTACAAATAGTTATTAAGCTCACCGGACTTTCACAGTGCACAAACATTTTGCTAACTCTGTTTCAGAGCCTAAGAATCCTCTTCCACTGCAGTCCCACCTGCGAGAACTGGATGATTTTGTAATGTGTCAAAGGCCTGTGGAACTGGTAGGTGAGGAATGTAAATCCTGCAGCATTTTAGTGACCCCAGAATCAACCGGACTCTCCACAGACTTCACAAGACCTTCCCAAGTACATCACGTACTGTACAGGTAAGCAATATGATTTCCCAGCTAAAACAGAAGCGACTATATTTTGCCTTAAAATATGTATGTACTCCAAGTGTTGCAAGCAGCAGCATGTAACATAACAAATGTATCACTTGTTATATTCTTATGACAGAGTTTATCTTCATACATACCCATATTAAAAATTTTTGTTTTTATCAGCTGTGCATTTTGTTGTAGTGTAAGGGCTTTTTAACTCCTTAAGGAAACATGACATGTGTGACATGTCATGATTCCCTTTTATTCCAGAAGTGTGGTCCTTAAGGGGTTAAATTTCTTAAACAACTTCATAACCAATCAACATTTTCATCAGTGTCACTCTTTGCTTGGTCATACTCTCTCCCACCTTAAATATATCTCTGTCTCGAGATATATTTTTAAGTCGGAAAATCAAGGAGTCACCAGAAATCATGGAATTTCAATATTTCTTTGGATTACATCATTTAATTGAACTAAACCTCTATTTTCTTCATTTAGTTTCTTTAGAAGTAGTAGAGTAAGAATCTAACTTCCTGGTTTTGTTTATTTAATCTTGAGGTGCACAATGATTTTCTCCAAAACTGCCACCAGAAAATCTGGGTAGTAGTCCTTCCAAAAGTAGTTGTGGGCAGGCATGTTTTGATTTTCCTGTCTTTAGCCCTGCCACGGGCAAGTGCTAGAGCTACTAAGGGGTATTTAGGGATCAGCGCCAGGGCAGGTTGCTTGTGGCCTGCACCTCCTGTAGGTTCAGGCCACAGTAATCTCTCCCTCACGTTCTGGTACTCCCCAATAAATCAGTGTGTAAACTAAGAATCCAAGTTGCTGAGCTCTTACTTATTGAGTGCCAGACTGTGGTCTGCACCTGCTGTCCTGCATGACTGCGAGTGGCTAAGGACAATTATTTAGTGTTAAACCACTTAAAAATCATTTTACATTGAATAGTGGGACAGTGCCAGGGGACTCCACATGCTATAACCAATTCAATTAGATGGAATGGTTAGTTTCATTAAATAATGCAGTTCCCATCACAAAGCATCATAATCTACTGTCCTTTCTTAATTAATGACCCATGGTTTTTTTTCTAGGCGGTTTGCCCCAGACTTTTCCGAAGGACTATCTGTTGAAAACACCAGATTGCATTCTTTGCAGCTGCTGCCCATATGTAAAACCGGTACGTATAAATTGTAAATAATATACTAATTGTCAGATTTGTGCAAAACTGTCTGGAATTCGAAGTCACTTTCAAATGTAAGGCAAACATACCTGAACTGGAAAAGTCTGTTATGCTTTCAGTTCAGCTATTCGGAATTCCCAACAATTCTTAATTTAGTAAATAACACTTTTAGTTTATCAAGGAGTGCTATTTATGTAGAAATGTGAACAAATATTCTCTTGCAGAGCAACAGCTTATCAAATATTCGTTTTTGCTATTTTCTAAACTGTATTCCCTTTAAGTATATCAATATGTCCAACACATTTTCAATATATGTTAATGATGATCCCTCCGTGACAAGTTTACTTTTTCTTTACAAAATATTTTTCTATAACTGCTCTGTGACATTGCTATATACTATTCTCTGCATCCTTGCTATACAAAATTGAACTTTTTATCACATTTTTTTGAATATGCCCAGGCTGGATATCACACAATAATTTGTTTTTTTCCTTTACTTTTTTGAAAAAAAATAAAAAAATAGGCTTCTTTAGTAATTCCGAAGAAACCACTCCCCAAAAAGAACTGCTAAGCTTGTTTTGTTTCTTTTCATTGCCACATACCGGCTATTTATACACTGTGGCAAATGAAGTCAAACAGATATCTGTCTATCGGTACCCTGAAAGATCTCAGCAGGCAGTATTGACTCCACAGTTTCTCCATGTCATTACAAGGTACGTTGAATCATACATTTATTACTATACCTTTTTAGATGTCTCGAGTTAAAACCCTGTCATGGGATTTCAAGCTTATAATTGGATAAGCATTTAATTTAATAAAATTTATATTTTCTCTTGATTTTATTTAGTTTCTTTAGAAGCAGAAGAGTAAGGATCTAACTCCCTAACTATGTTTTTATTTAATCTTGAGGTAATCTTGCACAGCAGTTTTCTCCAAAACGGACACTATAGAAACTCTGGGCTTTCCTCCCCAATGTCTTTAGTTGCTAGTGGAACAGAAAGACCAGAGATCATTTGAAGTTAGAAAGTTGTCTGATACAAGATTGTGACCTGTTGCTGTTGGAATAATTAAGTGATCCTTGCAATTCCAGTTACAAGTGTCCTCTTGTTTGCAGTAACAACTTGCAGTGCTTCACTGTAAGATGCAGTGCAGCTGCAGCCCGAGACGAAGACCCATACATTGATACCACTATGAAGGTATATTATTTTATTACTATTTAATGATAATTAAGCTGGTCTGCCAATGGTTATCTTTCTGTATATTTTCATGGCATTTTTGTTAAAAGGGCAATTCGGACAACTACATAACTGTAATGCATTTGATATTTTTTGTTTCTCATTAACATGCTGGAGTTTTTGCACATAAATAAATATTTTGCAGAATGTTTCATTGTGAGCCTGCCTCCATAGCCAAGGCTCCAATATTCAAAAAAGAAGACTTAATTATCAGTGTAAGTAAACTTATCCACCATTAGCAGTGCTCTGGGCAAAGCAGTCTGCATTACAAGGAGAGGACACCGAAGCAGACACTTAGTAAGCAGGCGAATGTCCGGTGGGCCGCAATAGCCATTGCCTAAGGCTGACAGAGGAGATCAAAGGACACATAAATATTTTACAGCCCAACACAATTTCTACAGTTGAGAGTTGTAGAATAATGCAAGTATCCCTTTCTTATCCCATTCACGGGTTGTTTGGACTCTTAATTGTATGTTGTACTTGTGTATTTGTTGTAGAGAAGGGGAAAAAAAACACACACTTCTCTTGATGCATTCTGATTCAACTTTTTATCAAAGTGACACTGCTGCCTTTTATACCCATAAATAAAGAATAGGTACCCGTTATTGACAAATGCCTTTGATCATATTAATATTTGGTCTGTAACCATGCAAATAAAAGTGAATAAGTATTTGTGACTATACCTGTTACAGCTCTTCTGTCTAACTATCTCTTTGTTTCTATTTCTTCACCCCCCCCCAGACTTGCCCGCCTGTAACACTTGATGTTTGTACACTAAGAATGCAGCTCTTCATAGGACTTAAAGCCATTGACCATTTTAAAAACTATATTATTATCTTGACAAAAGCTGATATTGAGGATGTGACAGTGAAAGGAAAAAGCCCCAAAACAATGCAGTAAGTTGATTGCATTTATTTTCTTATAATGACAATTTTTTTTAAATGTATTTTTTAATAATTCTTTCTTTTTGAGTGCATAGATATACAGAGAGACTTGCACAGCCACAATAGCCTTTGCAAGCACAGAGTGTCACATAAGGAACATTTACATGGCTTTGATAAAGTTGCACATTTTTGAATAGTAAGATTAATACAGGCTAGATATGTTTGTCCAGGTAGTTAAACTGCTTTTGGATTGCTTAGTTAGATAGATAAACTGGACATGAGGATTATGTTAAGTAAAAGAGTAGACACGAGTAATAGAATATGAGTAGTACCACTGGGTGAGGAATTGCTTAAGGATGTGGGTTGCAAAAGTAAACAAAAGGAGCAAAAAAAACTTAGACAAGACGGCATGATGGCTATAAGAGCTCATACAGCTATGGTAGTTGAACACGCAGGAGAGTCCCGTAGGAACTGTATGAGTGTCTTGGGTCGTAACTGATTGTCAACCTACACCCAAGGTAGGAAAGCATGAGTCCTTGGCATGAAGGGTTAGAAAGGTAGCAGCCCCAGAGTTGCAACGCCTGGCCATCCTTCCGCCCCGAGCCTGTGTGCAGGCCTGCAACCTCAAGCCACGGACTTGGGACTTTTCATGGGCCAAGTCCTTACCCGCAAGGGTTAGATGGGAGGTCCGGGTGGCTCGTCGCTGTCCTATGCGAGTTGTTTTCCGTCCGTGTGGCTGGTGTTGTCGGGCTGTGCCCCTGTTAACTTTCAGCCCAGGGGAGACCGTAGCTAGTACCGTCTGTGCTTTCTTGATGTGCGTGCTCGGCAGGGGCATGTGCGCCGCCCAGCGTTCACCCGTCTAATCCTCCTCTTGATTTTAGTGCGGCATAGCCCGTTGCTGTGCTTCTAGTGAGGCCCAGAAACTGTTGAAAACCTCATCCGTTGCATAAAAGGGATATTGGGGTCGGGATGGTTCAATCCGGTTTGCTGTGTTGCGAGCGTCTGCGCCATCTTGCGTGGCCACACTGCAGGCAGGTGCCATTTCCACTACTCGCGGTGGTGCTTTGTGCGAGCCAGTGGGGTCTGGAAAAACCCCCACTGGATCAAAGGGGGAGGGGGGAACAGGACCACAAGGAGTACTGCTATGACACTGGTTCAAGTGGAACGGGAGATCTGCCGTCTAGGCGCTGGAACCTCCTTCAGAATTGCAGGCTGTTAATGCTCAGAGGTACCGCAACCATGTCCGGGATCAGGTAAGTCGCTGACAGAAGCTGTTAAATCGCTTGGGTACCTGGTACACGGTATTGTAGCTAGTTTAGGTCACGACCCCCGACAATTTGTTTTTAGGGGCACTTGAATGTAAATTTAAAGCCAGTGGTGTCGTCTGCAATTTAAATGTGACCAATGTCTGTCTGTCTATTTGATAAATGCATGTGCATACAAGTATTCCATCACTTTATAGCATCTTACTGTAAATTAAACTGTTTTTTTGGGGGTGGGTTTTTTGTCCTTTGAATTGTAACCTGGAAATGTAATATTTTAAAAATAGTTGTTTAGTTCACCCTGCAACTTTCTAAACTTCAATGAAACCTAAAAGGCAAGGGTGGAACAGCGCTACAATAACTGATCACAAGGGAGCTGCACACCCGAATAGAAAGGTAATCCTCAAAACCTTCAAGAATAAATCGAACAAACAAAACAAATGATACAGGTAGCGCCAAAATAAAAACAATATTGTAGTATGTAATCAAAAGGTACCAAGTAAAAGATAAAAATGTCCTTTTGATTTTTAAAAGTCTTCAAATGTTGAATAAGATGTCTACGGAGTGGTGTCACACATCAACAGCATATGCAAAAGAGAACATAGGAGACCAATAGTGCAGTATTGTAAGTCTATGGACTATAGACAACACAGAACTAAAAATTGATCACTCATGTTTTTTCAGAGCTATAACATGTTCTCGGTAAAACAGTTTACAGACGGCAGTTGTAGTGTAGATTCTTAGTAATGGGTATTGTTAAAAAGCCAAGTATCAAGTCCTACTGGAATAAGCAACCAATCCTGGCTTGGGGTTATCCTGTAATACAGTGTATGATATCTAAAAGAGAAAGGAGAAAAAAAGGAGACAATGAAAGTGCAGTATGTCTTTAACACAGTGAAGAAGAGTGCTATAACAAACTCACTCACAATTTACAGAGCTACAATGAGCTCTACTGTGTTGGATGTAGACTGTACATTTCCCGTCACTCGATATATGTTCAGCTGCAGACTTTATCAGTGTCTCAGATATGTGGAGACCAAAAAATATGAATATCCAGTAGTGCAATTTGTATATCAAAGAGCTCTTTGTAGCTCTGTAAATTGTGAGTGAGCTTTTGTTATAGCACTCTACTTCAATGTGTTAAGAGACAATGATTTTTTTTTCCTTCTTCCTCTTTGAGATATCATACACTGTATAACAGCCAAAGATCCCATAAAAAAGTACGTATATATGATCTATATGTGCATTATTGTAATCTATGCGCGATTATCTATTTTTTTTATTTGTTTCCCGTTTTGATTCCTACGAGGTTTTAGGGAACCCTTGTAAGATTGACTGCTGCCTTTAAGTATATAGTGAGCACCTAATTTCTGTATTTTTCTAATATAGCTCAAATTCTATGTTTTGTTTTTAGGTTTTGCTTAAAGGACCACAATAGTGCCAGGAAAACATACTTGTTTTCCTGGCTCTATAGGGTCCTTGGGTCCCCCTCCTGCTGGGCTCTAGAGTGAGGAAGGGGTTAATCCCTTACCTTTTTTCCAGCGCCGGGATTCCTCGGTGCTGGGGACTCTCCTCCTCCTTTTAGCTGAATGCGCATGCATGGCACGAGCTGCGCGCGCGTTCAGCCAGTCTCATAGGAAAGCATTCTCAATGCTTTCCTATGGACGCTGGCGTCTTCTCACTGTGAAAATCACAGTGAGAAGCACCTCTAGCGGCTGTCAATGAGACAGCCACTAGAGGCTGGATTAACCCATTTTTAAACATAGCAGTTTCTCTGAAACTGCTATGTTTACAGCAGAAAGTGTTAATCCTAGAGGGACCTGGCACCCAGACCACCTCATTAAGCTGAAGTGGTCTGGGTGCCTATAGTGGTCCTTTAAGGACAATTGCCTTTGTCCTTAAGCAAGCTGTAAAACAGATTTTTTTTTAAATTAAATTATTTTTTTTACCCATATCTCCCCCCTCTCACACTTGCTAATATCCTAATAGAAATTCTATGATATTGTCAGGTTATTCCTGGTGTGTTTTTGATCTTGTATTGTAAAATAAGATACTTTGAACATACATAATAAATTTTTTAACATTTTTTTTTTACTTCCATTTAGTTCGTGGAAAAGTGGAAGTGTTAAAAACAAGACCTCACCAGAAACTGGGCCTGGTTGGAACCTATATGTCGTGAGCACAATGTCAACAATCCAAATCTACAATGAACTGGTATTCAGTAGTTTGTTTTTACTTGTGTTCAACTATATATCACTATCAAAACATATGTGTAGAAATTTATCTATATGATTATACCCTTTTTTAATTTGACTCACAAATGTTTTTCTGAACAATATTGACTAAGTAAGTGAACCGTATAGGGTTTGTATGTACACAATGGGCAAGACGGTCATACACAGTTATGTGTATATTTGAAAATTGAGCCTTTATGGTTTAAGGACACCACTTGGGGGCCACCTGTTTTAATGAAACTGGCAGGGCCACTTGAAGGTTAGGGACCGGAGCCATTGCTGGCTGCATAAAACACATCCACCCAGAGCTGTGCTTGGCTAATTTTAAACAGTGCAGCTCTCTGTCATCTTGCTCTGTAATAATAGGTGACGACACATCCAATACAAATACTTCAATGACTTGAAACTCGCACACTGACCATTACACAACAACTATTTTACATTCATAAACAAATAGGAAAGGATATAGGTGAGCACTTGTAATCTAAGAAATGCAAAATATAGATCAAAAGTTAATTTCACTTAAAATAATACTATCCCGAAACACTGGACTGTTGGTTTTATCCGTTCATTGTAAACTATTAGTTTTTTTTTTTTTTAGAAACTGTAATGTTTGCATTGCAGTGTGAAATCCACCTCTAATTGTTGTCTTCCTAACAGCCACTAGAAGCGCTTCTTCTTCCAGACTAAAACTCAGTCTGGGAATCAAGTGCTGCTTATAACTGCATTTGATTGGAGGAGTGTGCCATTTTGCCATGCATGTGCATCTCCAACCCATTGCTTCTCTACCAATAGCATGCCTATGTCTTCGAAGACAGAGTGGACGGCTGGAAAGAGGCCAGTAACGCAAACGATGGACAGAAGGGAACTTCTGAAATAATTATAATTTTCAGAACTCTAAGATCACTTTAAACTTAAATACTGTAGTGATTCAAAGAAACACCCTGCATTCACAGACACTTTGTGCATCCAGGCATTATCAGCCAAACTACTGAATTCATACACACTAATGCATGCATGCGATTGAGATAACCAAAGATTTATATGTAAAAAATACAATCTATGAAGTGATGATTGGAATTTTTTTTTTTTTTTTTTAAATACATGAGGAACATTTACACATGGATGAATGGATGAAAAACATGTCCTTTGTCAGCTTGGAAATATAGTGTATATCACCTTAAAGCTGAGAGTCAAAATGTCAATATGAGAAACATACCAGTATCTTCTACCAGATCGCTTTTTATCACCTTATGAATAAGCTGGTTTGGCCACTGTTGGAGTATTCCCACCAGTGGACTCATATTGGGACCAGTAGCAGTCACTCCTACTTGAAATGAACAATAGGAATCAATGCAATGTCTAAATCAAATTATCTGCATGTGCTTTTCCTAGGTAGAGTATAGCAGGAGATATGATACGATGAAGACCCATGGCAGCATTCACCTTCTGAGTGAAGCTCATTTATTGGTGAGGGCATCTCTAATGGCTCCAAATGTACATGAAATGACAGAGAAGGCTGAACTGGTAGCAGCATTCAGAGACAGCTGTGCAAGTCTAGGTCAGTGCTTCAGCAGGTATGCATTACCCGTGGGGTTTATATTGCCATGCTCTAGATTTTAACAATTCATAATATCTTTCCACAGTTGTATGGATATTCATTTTTACAAAGGATAAATATAGCAATGCACCTGGAAAACAGATTCTGAATCTCTCTTAAACTGGCACTTTCGACACACAATTTATTCTTGTCAATACTGAAACCTATATGCATTTAGACTGTATGCAGTATTTTAATACCTTTATAATTTCTAAGATACTTTAGATAAACAAATTTACTCTGTTATCAAAAATGTATTTTCAAAATGTAACAGAGTGTATTCTTAAATACAATTTCTTCACATTGCTTCAATCACATACAATGCATAGGTTTCTTTAATTTATTTTTTTAAATCTATTTTGTGTTTTAAGGTTAGACACCAAGCATTCTCATCTGGCTCTCCCTTACTTCAAGATGTCTGGCTTGTCTGTATCGAAAGTTATACAGAGAGTTTTGTCCAATGAATTTTCTCTGGATTATGGGAAAGGATTCATGTTTTATCTCAAGCATACTCTCTTTGAGGAACTGGATGAAGAGCTTAGTGAAGTAAGAACATCCTTTTATTTATTTTTTAAAATTTTTTAAATGCATAAATATACTTTTTATCCTTACATATAACTTATTGTGAGTTTACAGACTTAATCCTGATGTATAAATTCACCCACATTATAGATTGTTTATTTGACAGTTTGAAGTGACCATAAACGCATGTTTTAACTCTCTGTGAATATTAACACTATTTACCCGGACCTCTCTCACTTACACCTGGCATGTAATAAAGTGGGGGACATTCACCATAAGCAGCAGACTGTACTCTAGCCAATCAAGTAGGCTGTTCACAATCTATCAGATCCTAAAAAGTCACTGAAAGCAAGGTGGTAATTGATGATCCGTGACATAATAAGACAACATGCTTCATATATGTATAAGATAAAATGTCTCTGTTTGTTACATGAAAATAAAACATTTTTATTTAGATATTTTAGCATTGAGAGGCTACCTTGGTTTACTCAGAAAAAATTGGATACATATAACTTATTGTGAGTTTACAGACTTAATCCTGATGTATAAATTCACCCACATTATAGATTGTTTATTTGACAGTTTGAAGTGACCATAAACTCATGTTTTAACTCTCTGTGAATATTTACACTATTTACCCGGACCTCTCTCACTTACACCTGGCATGTAATAAAGTGGGGGACATTCACCATAGTCACTGAAAGCAAGGTGGTAATAGTCACTGAAAGCAAGGTGGTAATTGATGATCCGTGACATAATAAGACAACATGCTTCATATATGTATAAGATAAAATGTCTCTGTTTGTTACATGAAAATAAAACATTTTTATTTAGATATTTTAGCATTGAGAGGCTACCTTGGTTTACTCAGAAAAAATTGGATACATATAACTTATTGTGAGTTTACAGACTTAATCCTGATGTATAAATTCACCCACATTATAGATTGTTTATTTGACAGTTTGAAGTGACCATAAACTCATGTTTTAACTCTCTGTGAATATTTACACTATTTACCCGGACCTCTCTCACTTACACCTGGCATGTAATAAAGTGGGGGACATTCACCATAGTCACTGAAAGCAAGGTGGTAATAGTCACTGAAAGCAAGGTGGTAATTGATGATCCGTGACATAATAAGACAACATGCTTCATATATGTATAAGATAAAATGTCTCTGTTTGTTACATGAAAATAAAACATTTTTATTTAGATATTTTAGCATTGAGAGGCTACCTTGGTTTACTCAGAAAAAATTGGATACATATAACTTATTGTGAGTTTACAGACTTAATCCTGATGTATAAATTCACCCACATTATAGATTGTTTATTTGACAGTTTGAAGTGACCATAAACTCATGTTTTAACTCTCTGTGAATATTTACACTATTTACCCGGACCTCTCTCACTTACACCTGGCATGTAATAAAGTGGGGGACATTCACCATAGTCACTGAAAGCAAGGTGGTAATAGTCACTGAAAGCAAGGTGGTAATTGATGATCCGTGACATAATAAGACAACATGCTTCATATATGTATAAGATAAAATGTCTCTGTTTGTTACATGAAAATAAAACATTTTTATTTAGATATTTTAGCATTGAGAGGCTACCTCGGTTTACTCAGAAAAAACTGGATACATATAACTTATTGTGAGTTTACAGACTTAATCCTGATGTATAAATTCACCCACATAGAGCTCAAAATAATGCCTAAACACATGTTGGGGGGGGGAGTGTAGATTAGCATGTATCTCTAAGGATTAAAATCTGTGAAACACTGCCCAGGCAGCAGCATAATAGTTTGAATCTGTAAGTGTAGCAAAAGATCTAAATAAGATGTTGTCATTTAGAACAGAGATTTGTAGGCTTTAGTAAATTACCATTTTGGGTATGTCCTTTGTGGCAGTGCATAAATCAGTATCTGCTCGGCTTACATCCAGAAAATATCCTGTTCAGTCTTCATTTAAAAAAATGTCCAGATAGTGTAGTATTAAAAATGGGGATTTCCATCTGGGAACTTACAAAGTAGAATCCCCCTCCCACCCAAGTAAAGTAATCAATTGGCATGTTAAGGTCTGTGTAGTTAATTACTGGAAAACTTTACTTTTTGAGAGTTTTAAAATTAATTCAATATTTTTTTATTTATTTTTTCAGGACATGGCTTTAAAAGTACTGCAGATCTTTAGCAACCGTGAGCCAAGTCATCTTCCCTATGTTTTGTGCAGTTCCAGTATGGCAAATGTGTGTCCCAAGAAAGCAATTGATTGCCTGCGAAAGTTAGAATCTAGTTCACCATCGGCATTAATCTCCCTCACAAAGGCGTCCATGGCATTGCGCATGCAGGATGCTAAGACGTGTGAAATTGAGATACAGCGCCACCCAGAGGTGAGAAGTATCTAACTTGTAAAGTGTGTATGTATGTAGTCAATTGAAAAAGAAAGTACACCCTCTTTGAGTTCTATGGTTTTACATACCAGGACATAACAATCCTCTACTCCTTTGAAGGTATTAAAACTTGCTAAATACAACACCACATATGACTTATTATGATTTAACAAAACATAAAGCCAAAATGGAGAAGATGTGTTAAAATCTAAGCACACCCTTACTGCTTAAATAGGAATTAAGAGGCTAAGTAGCTGATAATCAAATACCCTTGATTAGTTGATTAATCGATCATCCGCAAGTGTGAGGACATATATAAAAGCCAAGGTTTACTGATCTGGAGCATTCAGATGTGTGTTAACACAATGCCAAGGAGGAAATACATCCTCAATGAATTTAGAGAAGCAATTGTTGCTGCCTATCAAACTGGGATGATTATAAGGCAATTTACAAATTTAAATTCCATCATTCTACAGTGAGAAAAGCTATTCAAAAGTTGAAAACATTCAAGACCGTTGCCAATCTTCCCAGCAGATTCGCCTAAAGGTCAGACTGCAATGCTCAGAGAAATTGCAAAAAACCCAAGAGATACATCTCAGACTTTACAGGTTTGAGTTAGCATGCTGACCTCATCTTTGCCTTATCCTTGCCTGTACCTCGCTTTGGATATTCTCGGTTTATTACTGCATTCTTGGCTCTATCTACTAAACCATGACATGTGGGACCTTAAGAGACCTGTGCATAAAGAAATGCACATCTCAATGATCGAAGCACCATTGTAAAGAAGAGTAGGCCAAAACCTCTCCACCATGATGTGAGAGACTGCTAAAGCAATACAGAAAATGATTGCTTCAAATTATTGCCGCTAAAGGTGGTTCTACAAGCTATTGAAACTTAATTTTTTTTTTTTTTTTTTTTTTAAATCATGACACTGTGTGATAAGTCGCTTGTTGTTCATTTGAGGTTGTATTTACCCAATTTTAAGATCTCCTAAGGAACCGATGACTATTATGTCCTGATATATAAAATCATGTATCCACACTTTAAAAGGAAAGCTTTTCCTGTGATCTAAAAAGCCAATGAACAGAAACCGACCAGGTACTGAATGATGGGGGTTTTTTTTTTGTTTGTTTGTCTTTTTTTGGGTCCAAGAAATTTCCAAGAAATCATGTTTGCACAATTCTCCTTTTCAATCCCATTTTAAAAATGGAATGCTCCATTTAACAAATGAAGGGCTTTATAGAGCTACAAATACCAAATTATGTAGTAGGTTCTTAAGGGGTTAAACCCTTAACAGCCCAACTAGATAAATGCTGGCAGCTGAATTCTGTGTGCTGTGTTATGAATCTTACTGACTGGTGAATTGAAAATTGTCTCTTGAAGCTATGCTTGTGATTCTAGATTTTTGCAGATAGAATATACTCTGATTCTATCTAGTCTCAGTTGATGTGTTCCCATGCTTCTGATGATGTTGCTACTAATTCTAGTGTTGAGTCAATAGGGGTTTTCAACACCATATCCTGGTTTGTATTCTCTACAGATGCTGTTACTATGTGGCTTTGTGGATGAACCAAGGTTGCTTATGAGACACAGGAGTAAAGAAATTATTCCAACCCAGATGGCGTATCATTTCAGAGACATTCAACCTGGATTACTGGTGGCTTCTGCAGTAGCTTTACATGAAAATAGCAAGATTCGTCTGAAAAATGCAGAGATATTTTTTAAGGTTCTATTTGTAGTGTACAAAAAAAACAAACCCTGAAAATTTCATTGTGTTTATAAAATTACCAATACCAATCAGTAGGGGATACTTGAAAATGAGAGAAATCTCAATGTGTCCTTTCTGGTAATTTTTTTTTTATAAATAAATAAAATATATCCCCATATACATGTATACGTGTTACTCTTATGATGGGTCCTGCCGTGAACTTTTCATTCTTAAATTCACATACAATATCTGGCCCACTATTTCTGCTGTAAGGCAAACATTTCTTAGTAAAATTACCCATGCATATCTTCCTTGTATACACATAAAAAATTATTTGCGTAATGTTTATTTGGCTTGTGTTGTTTTTCAGGTGCTGTGTGAGAAGATGGATGATGACGAGAACATTCCCCAGATGCTTGTAGATTTTTGGGAAGCATTACTTTCCACATATCCTACTGAGTCCATCTTACAGGATATTCTTTTCAAATTGTCTTCTCATTATGTGTGTAGAATACGCGATCTCCAACAACATACTTGTGTGAAACCATTAAAGAGCCCTGAAGATCTGGTAATTTTAGGTTTTTCCCCAGTTTGAGCTGATTTTAGTGTAATGCATGGCAATTATCTTTAACGGAACACTCCAATTAAAAGATATATGTCCTTCTTATGTTGGCATTTTTGGAAATGTGAACCTGTTAAAATAAGATAAACTCCCCTTATTCAATCACCAGGAGACTCTTCTTTTAGCAGCATCAATCCTTTTTGCAGCATCAATCATTCTCTGTACTGATAAGTTGTGTCCAATCAGAAGCATTTTAGGTACTAATTGCCTGTCCATGTTTATTATGTAAAACGTCTGATTCCAATAGAAATCTGCACTTTTATAAATCTCCTTGGTAACACTTCCCAGCAGTCAAACAGACAGACAGAGGGTTTTCTGCCTTACTTGCTTTGTATTATAGTGCAAAGTGGAAGTAAGTTGTTTCTCTTTGAGAAGCACTGTTTTTAGTTCACATGGTATGCTACACATGTTCGGTCAGTCCAAATTAAGTGATTGGACTGTTAATTTAAAGTGATGATGTCTACTAGTTTATTTTGTGTTGTAAGGGTTTGTAATTTAGTATAGGAGTGCAAAAAATGTGTGTTAGAAAAAAGTTCAACAGGAAAAAAAGGAGAGGAGATACAGCGCAAACTCCAAAGGCAGCAGAATAGGGTCTGTTACTTGGATACCCTAATAATCCAAGAGAAACTAGGAAAAAAATACAGAAATACTAGATAATCATATACAGACACATATGTACAATATTATATATAAAAATATAGAGATATAACAATATTAAAGAGTCCCAGCAAAAAAAAGTATTGTTTGGAGATAAGAACCTTTTGAAGATAGTGCTTTTTTGGAGGCCATTCTGTTATCCTTCTTTGTGTTCAAGTAGACAAAACTTTTGAGCTGATGAGGAATTCTGTTGTTGGTGTCTTGTATGAAATAAAACACAAAACCTACCAATAGTGTAATCCAGTGTATACAATGTCTTAGGTAAAGTTAATATAAAATACACTCACAAAGAGAGAGCTCCCAATCTGCTCTTAGATAGGGTTCTGAGCAGTACATTTATCCCACTCAAGGATAAATATGGAGCTGCCCCCTTTAGATGTTCACAATGTAAACTGCATATGAATGGAATAAAACAAGATCTAGTGCTCACCGTTTTAAACAATAGTACTTTATAAAAAATATATAATATGTACTCACAATTTCAAGAGCACCTTTTGCACAATGATCTCAGCTTGGGTGGTATGATCCCCACCAAGGATATATTTAGGTAGATCTGGAGGTTCCTTTAGATCAGGGGTCCTCAAACTTTTTAAACAGGGGGGGTTATAGTCCGGTCCCTCAGACACTATTGGGGGCCGGACTATAAAAAAATATGAACGAATTTCTGTGCACACTTAACACACACGCATAAGGACATAAATACACACACACATACCAACATACAGACACAGACATACATACACACATACATACAGATAATACACATATTGACATACATGCAGACAGAAACATACTGTCATATACACATACATAGTTAAATACATACAGATACATACATACACACAGACTGAAATACATAAATACACATACATGCAGATACATACACACATACACATACACACATACAAACACATACTGACATACATAAATACTCACACACACATACTGACATACACACATACTTACATACACACACACACACTGACATACATACATACAGACTAACATACATACATACACACTGACAGACATATATACATACTGATATACATACACAGCTAATTTTGTTTACCTTTTTTTGCAGTAGGGTGGCTGTGGCTGATAGGAGTCAGCGTGGCTCCCGTGGCCTGGCTTTCTTCCTTCCCGTGTGGAGGGAGCTGGGAGGAAGTGACCACCGGCTGCAATATTTTTTTTTTTTTTTTTTTTTTAAGGGTCTCGGTTGCGCTATTGCATAGCCGTAGCGCTGACCAGGCCCCTGGAGATATAGGGCCCATTGGGTGGCCCTGAGTGCTTGGGCCGGGTCCAGGACCCTAATGTAGCCCTATTTATAAGGCTTTAAGATAAATGATCATTGAAATATGACATAATGTAGGTCACATGACCTTCATTCACATATATATTGCATTTATCTTCTGATTGCATATCATAAAAAAGCTCAGTTGTCCAAACATCTATTTAAAACATTGTGTATGTGATAATACAGAAAAATGTAGAATGATAAATAGTAAATAAAGTGTATAAAAAAAAAATCTGAATTATTTTACTGTTTTTAAAACTTGATAAATGAAGCTTGGTAAATAAAATGAATAAAATTAAAATATAAATATCAGAAAAAAATAAAATGAAAAAAGGGGAATATGTTATATTAAAGGAAATTATGCAGATCAGAATCTACATTAACTCTTTCTGTCTGCAATTTTTTTAATTCATAAACCCAATTTATCTCTGTTCTGCCTAAAATTTTCTTACTATCCCCTCCTTTCCAGGGTTTTTTACATTTTCGTATTTCATAAGCTGTTAAAACTTTGGGATCCTTATGGTAAATGAAAAAATTAGATTTTCAAAATCTCTTAAAATATTTATGCAAACTCGCTTATTCTAACGTGTAAGTTCCTTTTAGTCACCCCTACGTATTGATAACCGCAAGGGCATTCTAGCACATACATTTTTTTTTGTCTGTTATAAAATACTTAATAAATTATTTTTTTGTAATATTAGATGTAAAGGTAGTAATTTTTTTCTGAGCTCAGTTAGTGTACCTAACTACTGCACAATTTCTGCACCTAAAAAAAACGTTTTGATCGGTTAATGTGCCTGTGCAATATGCAAATAATGCAATGTTACTGGGCTGTGGGTGCCAAGAGAAACTCTGGTTATGTCAATCTTTTCACAAAGTGCAAAGAAACTGCACTCAAAAAACTATTTTTGCAAAATAACCACTAAAATACATTTACTGTTGGTATCTAAAACTTTGTATTTAGTAAACAAGCTCTGCATTCAGTGTCAGCATATTTAATGTGAATCTATCTTTTCATTCCAGAGAAATTCCTGCAGCCATTTTGGAATAATAAGCCCATGGATTTCAAGGCTGGTGTCCTCAGAGACTGCATCTTGTCTTGATTGTGGAGACCTGATGAAATTACAGGTAGAATTAAATGTCTGTTTTTAAAATGGCAGCAGTGTTAAAGGATCACTATAGGGTCAGGAACACAAATATGTATTCCTGATCCTATAGTGTTTAACCCACCATTTAGGGCTTGCCCCCATCCCCCTTTGCTCCCTCATTATGGGTTAAAACTCGCCTTATTTTCAGCTCTTCACTGGTGCGTTGGCCCCGCCCCCTTGGTGACATCAAAATTGTCAGTTTTTAGCCAATCCTATGCTTTTCCATGTCTAAATAATTGGATTGGCTAAAATCGGCCAGGGGGTGAGGCCAAACACAGTTTTGGCCAATCAGGACCTCCTCCTCATAGAGATGGATTGAATCAATGCATCTCTATGAGGAAAATTCAGCGCCCGCATGCAGAGGGTGGGGGCGCTGAACGACAGGGCTGCTTACTGTACAGGGGCACTTTTCTCTGAAAAGGCAGTGTTTACATGAAAATGCCTGAAGGGAGCTATTCTACTCACCAGAACAACAACATTAAGCTGTAGTTGTTCTGGGGACTATAGTGTCCCTTTAAGTGTTGCATAAAATATGATTTGCAAAAGTGTGACTTATTCAGGGTTCAAAGTGAACTGGAAGGAAATGTTTACATTTTAGGTATGGGTTGACTGTTTTTTTTTTTTTTTTTTTATTTCAGCTATTTTGGCCTATAAATAGAAATTCAATTTGATTTCCATGCAATTCACACTGCTCAAGGGGGTTATAGGATATGTACAATTATGCCAGATTATTTTCAACTGAAAGCTGTGGTGTAGTAGTCACACATGCATTTCCTGATGCCATCACTTCAGTAGTTTCTTTAATTATATAGTTTTTTTTCTAAACCAAGCTCCCATGAGCATGTTCCTTGCTTACTTGGTAGTTTCTGTGCACCTTTATTTTTCTTTTTTTTTCTTTTGTAGATGGGTATGACTGAAATGTACGCATCTTTTGAACACCTGTATACCATTCAGTCTTTGAAACCAATAAACAGGCCAGGATGTTCAGTTTCTGCAGACATTTCAATAGCATCTCTATAATGCACAAAAAAGTGTTTGTTTTAATTCTTTCATGTATTGTTTGTTGTGCGGTTGTTGGACCAGACTTCTACTGTATAATTTAATAAAAATAAAATGAAAAGTCCAGACTGCAGTTTGGCAGTTGATTTTATATTGCTTGACTATGCTTTTTTTTTCTTCTTTTTTTCTTCTAAAGCTCACACTTCTTGTAATATTGCTTTCTGGAAAAAAAAAATGCATTGATGGTCATGGCGCATACCTGTCATGGCGCACACACAATTTTAGCAAATATAGATTGGGAGAAAACAAAATCTAAAAACCTATCAATCAATTTGTTGACATAGACTTTAATGCCAGAGAACTGACTGACTTGTAGGACAATCAAATCCTTCTACTGGCAATCATCCTGCTACCTTGCACAGCAACACAGTAAATGTTCTGTAGTGGCCGAGGTTACTAGCCTGCTCTTCTTCAGAAGAGAAGAATTGAGTGATTGATGTCACTCTGTTCAGATGATGATAAGCTTACATTGAATCCAATGTAAATACTGAACTATGTTTGATACAAGGGGGTGTATATATAAAAGTGGGGTAGTCACTGTGAATATCCCATTGAGTTCCATGAGAAATGTGCTGTAAAATTGCCCTTTTATAAATGACCCCTGTAATGGCCACTCACTGTGAAATTTCTACTAGATATTCCATTATTGCAATTTCCACTGCAATTGAAGCATCTTGTTTATGTTTTGTTTTGCGTAGTCTCTGCTCTGTGGGCCATCCATGGATATTCCATCATTTCTTCCTCTATTGAAGTTTATCCCAGAAGAGCACAACTCTAATTTAAGCATTCACATTATATGTGAAACACGCATGATGGAATATGAAAATGCAATAGAGAGACTTTTGGATCGGTGTCCTGAAGCTGTTATACAATATGCCAGACATGAGATAAAGAATGGGAGCCAGGTAATAGCTCTTGCTGTATAAATATTTAGATAACTTGAAATTTATATTTGACAGTCCCTTGTGTATTTTTATAAATTGTAAAAAAAATGTTTAAGTAAACGTGTACAATGATAGGGTTGTTTACTTCTCAAATAGAACAATATATACACACATTCACTACTGTATATATATTGAAGAAACTGTTACAATCCATTGTATTTAGGTATAAAATTTGTGATGACTTTACTTGAACATGTACAATCCATATAACTAATATTTAGCCCTACAAGTTTAGTTTCCAAATAATTATAAGAAGTTGACAGACGATGAATCCTATAAGTAAATGAAAACTGCAATGCACACTGCCTTAAAGGCTCATTCTTTATAACATAAGTTATCTGCAGATGTAGTGGTTATAGGGTCGTTAGGCTATGGACACTGTTACACAGACCCTGGTCAAGACACCAGCTGCAGTCTGTGCTCAAGAGTTCTTCTTCGACTTAGCAATAGCCATTTCATCGCCATTTAGCTTCAATTATTGTCTGAGTGCATTAGCTGTCTTGCTCAGCCATCTGCATAAAAAACAGATTTTGCTAATGCAGAGCTCCATGAGACAGCCACTAGAGGAATTGGAGGAAGGATTAACCCATTTGTAAACATAGCAGTTTCTCTGAAACTGCTATGTTTATAAAAAAAATGGGTTAATCCTAGCTGGACCTGGCACCCAGACCACTTCATTAAACTGGGTGCCTAGAGTGGTCTTTAAATAATGATAATCTGAAATAGTATTTAAAGCCCAGGTATGTGCCAGGCTGTTTGGGCATATAATCCATGCCTGCTGGTCTAGCACACAGGAGGCTAATTGCGATATATTCTTTTTACTCTCCCCCCCTCCATTCTTTTTAATCCCCCCCTACATTCTTTTTAATCCCCCCTCCATTCTTTTTTTAATCCCCCTCCATTCTTTTTTAATCCCCCTCCATTCTTTTAATCTCCCCATTCTTTTAATCCCCATTCTTTTTAATCCCCCCCATTCTTTCCCCCCTCCATTCTTTTTAATCCCCCCTCCATTCTTTTTAATCCCCCTCCATTCTTTTTAATCTCCCCCCATTCTTTTTAATCCCCCCATTCTTTTTAATCCCCCATTCTTTTTAATCCCCCCTCCATTCTTTTTAATCCCCCCTCATTCTTTTTAATCCCCCCCTCCATTCTTTTTAATCCCCCCCTCCATTCTCCCCCATTCTTTTTAATCCCCCCTCCATTCTTTTAATCCCCACAATTTTTACTCACTCCCCAATTTTTGCTCCCCCCCCTCAATTCTTTTTAATCCCCATTCTTTTTAATCCCCCCTCCATTCTTTTTAATCCCCCCTCCATTCTTTTTTAATCCCCCTCCATTCTTTTTTAATCCCCCCCTCCATTCTTTTAATTCCCCTCCATTCTTTTAATCTCCCCCTCCATTCTTTTTTAATCCCCCCCTCCATTCTTTTTAATCCCCCCTCCATTTTTTTTAATCCCCCCCTCATTTTTTACTCACCCTCCCAATTTTTTAATCCCCATTCTTTTGAATCCCCCTCCATTCTTTTTAATCCCCTCCATTTTTTACTCCCCCTCCCCCACCCTCCATTTTTTTTACTCTCCCCCCTCCCCCTCCCTCCATTCTTTTTACTCCCCCCTCCCTCCTTCTCACCTCACCTTCCCTGTGCAGAGTGGGTGGCCGTGCTCCTCTTCGTCCTGTCAGTCCGGCCGGGTACCGCGCGGTACAGGAGATTCAGTTACCTGTTCCCAGCCGGACTGAAAGGAATTGAGCACTCAGTGTACACTTCCTTTCAGTCTGGCCGGGAACAGGTAACTGAATCTCTTGTACCGCGCGGTACCCAGCCGGACTGAGAGGACGAAGAGGAGCTCGGCCAACCACTCTGCACAGGGAAGGGGAGGTAAGAGGCAGTGCGGCAGCCGTCTGAGCGCTCTCTATAGAGTGCTCAGGCGGCTGCAGCACTAGCATACCTGGCGCATAAAATGACCCCCACTTTGGAAAAGATTTTCCAGGGGTAAAAAGTTGTCTTATACGCCGGAAAATACGGTAAGTAAAATAATCTTTTTAAAGTAAGGAGGGGGTATCTAAAGAGTATTTTACCAATATAGTGTCAGGAATACATGTTTGTATTCCTGACATTAGTGTTCCTTTAATCCACAAATGGCAAATGATTTTGGTAAACTAGAAAAATGGTCAGAGTTGTGGCAACTGACATTTAATGTGGATAAGTGCAAGATAATGCATCTTGAACGTAAAAACCCAAGGGTAGAGTGCAGAATATTAGATAAAGTCCTAACCTCAATATCTGAGAAAAGTGATTTAGGGGTAATTATTTTTGATGACTTAAAGGGAAACTCCAGGCACCCAGACCACTTCTGCCCATTGGAGTGGTCTGGGTGCCAACTCCCACTACCTTTAACCCTGCACTTGTAATTATTGCAGTTTTTATAAACTGCAATATTTAACTTGCGGGGGGAAGTCCTCCTCTAGTGGCTGTCTACTAGACAGCCACTAGAGGGACTTCCGTGTTCATACGCTATGTGAGGACCTCCAGTGTCGCCGAAATCCCCTTAGGAAAGAATTAAATAATGCTTTCCTATGGGGAGGTCAGAAGCGCGCCGCACATGCGCATTAGTTCTCTCCTGCTGGCTGACGGCGGGGGAGGAGAGTAGGCGGAGCCTGACCAGTGCCCAGGGTTATCAACGCTGGACCCCTTCAGCAAATCGGGATGAGAGGGAGAGGGGCACTCCAGGGTCCTGCAGTGCCAGAAAACAAATGTTTTCCTGGCGCTGGAGAATCCCTCTAAAGGTAGGCAGACAATGTACTATGAGTATTGTACACAGTACTGGAGGCCATATCTACAGAAGGATATCGATACTTTAGAGTGCGTTCAGAGAAGGACTACTAAACTGGTTCATGGATTGCAGGATAAAACTTACAAGGAAAGGTTAAAGGAACTTAACATGCATAGCTTGGAGGAAAGACAAGACAGGGGGGATATGATAGAAACATTTAAATACATAAAGGGAATCAGCACAGTAAAGGAGACTAAATTTAACCCCTTTATGACCAATGACGGTTCAGGACTGTCATCGGAAAAATCCCCTTGAGGACCGATGACGGTCCTGAACCATCATAACGGAAATATTTCACGCGATCACCATCGTTCCCCCGCCAGCGATCAGCGTCTCCCGGTCTGGGGGGACTGCCTGACAGCCCATGCAGTCCCCCCTCGGCGAATTGGGGCCCTGTGTCCATGTAATCGCTTTAACAGAGCGGTCACTAGGCCGCAATAGGCATCCGTGAACTGACAGGCAGTCCGCCTGCTGGTGAAAAAAGTTTTAAAAAGTTATAATAAAGCAGTCACAGTAAAAAAAAAAATATATATATATTTATATAAGATATATATATATATATATATATATATATCATAATGTCAAATACATATATTAATATAAAAATGCACTTATATATACACATGTGTAATGTAATTATAATAACTATATATATATATATATATATATATATATATTGCATATATTATAAAATATAAATAAGTAAATAAAAATAATTAACAAAAATATATATGTAATTTTATTCTAACTGTATTTTGATATTAATATATATTTATATCAAAACACACTTAGAATGAAATTATAAATAGCTATGTATATATAAACAAATAATATAATGCAAAATATATATATATATATATATATATACACAAAATTACATAAATAATTTCATAAATATACACGTAGACTTCAAATATATAAATATGTATGTATATTTACATTCTACGTGCATATTTATGCAATATTTTTACATAATTAAGTAATTTTATTGTTTGCAATTTGAGGGACCTGTCTGACAACCCAGGCAGAAAGTGCAGAGAATTTAATTTGCTAGCACTGTATTTAACCCTGTAACTTTACATGACACCCTAAAACCTATACATGGGGGAAGTACTGATTTACTCTAAAGACTTCGCTGAATACAAATATTAGTGTTTCAAAACAGTGAAAGTAGAAAATAGAAAACGGTCCAGGCACTCTAGGATACAAAAAGGCAATTTTATTGAACACACTGCCACTCACAACATTTCGACCTGAATGGTATTTGTCAAGCTTGACAAAGACCGTTCAGGTCGAAACATTGTGAGTGGCAGTGGGTTCAATAAATTTGCCTTTTTGTATCCTGGAATGCCTGGACCATTTTCTATTTTCTACCTATTCAGGTGTTTGGTTCCTGGTACTGGGACTGGCCTAGCTGCACCCAGAGATACATATTGTATGGGGATTGAGTGCATTTCCACACCCTTGTTTTTTGGTCATTGTCAGTGAAAGTGAAGTTTTTTGCATTTTTCACACACAAACTGCACTTTTACTGACGATATCATTGTTGTGATCCGTTGTAATGTTTTGTAGCCCGAGTATAACAGTACTCCCCAATTTACAGGTTTTATAGTGTTTTTGTTACTGGCTCAAATATAAGGCTTGACTTTTTTTTTTTTTTTTTTTCTACATTGAAATTTGCCAGGTTGGGTATGCCTTTGAGAGCGTATGGTAGCTCAGGAATGAGAATTACCCCCATGATGGCATACCATTTGCAAAAGAAGACAACCCAAGGTATTGCAAATACCACAAACACTGGCCAAAGTTAGCATTCATAATTGTGTTTTGCATTTTTAATATACAAATATAAATGCTAACTTTGGCTAGTGTTTGTGATTAAGTGGCTACTAAACAAGACTGGATATACCACATATTGAATACCCTGGGTTGTCTACTTTAAAGGAACACTATAGTCACCTAAATTACTTTAGCTAAATAAAGCAGTTTTAGTGTATAGATCATTCCCCTGCAATTTCACTGCTCAATTCACTGTCATTTAGGAGTTAAATCACTTTGTTTCTGTTTATGCAGCCGTAGCCACACCTCCCCTGGCTATAATTGACAGAGCCTGCATGAAAAAAAAAACTGGTTTCACTTTCAAACAGATATAATTTACCTTCAATAATTGTATCTCAATCTCTAAATTGAACTTTAATCACATACAGGAGGCTCTTGCAGGGTCTAGCAAGCTATTAACATAGCAGGGGATAAGAAATTAAACAGAACTTGCAATAAAGAAAGCCTAAATAGGGCTCTCTTTACAGGAAGTGTTTATGGAAGGCTGTGCAAGTCACATGCAGGGAGGTGTGACTAGGGTTCATAAACAAAGGGATTTAACTCCTAAATGGCAAAAGATTGAGCAGTGAGGCTGCAGGGGCATGTTCTTTACACCAAAACTGCTTCATTAAGCTAAAGTTGTTCAGGTGACTATAGTGTCCCTTTAAAAAAAATATGTACATGTGGGGTGTGATTCAGAGATTTATGACAGATAACAGTGTTACAATGTCACTATTGATACATTTTAAAAATATATATATTTTGAAACCGCAATTTCCTATTCGTACTTATAGCCCTATAACTTGAAAAAAAAGCCTGTAAACTCAGGACAAAATTTTGAATCTATTTAGCAGGTTTTTTTTTTTCATTAGCTTTTGTAGATAAGTAAAAGCTTTTTCAAGTAAAAGTCAAAAATATGTTTGTTTTTTGGTTTTTTTCCCACCATATTTTATTATTGTTTTTAAAGTAAATTATATGACATGATACAAATAATGGTATGTAAAGAAAGCCCTTCTTGTCCTGATAAAAACAATATATAATTTGTATGGGAACGGTAAATGAGAGAGAAAAAAATTACAGCTAAACACAAACACCACAAAAGTGTTTAAAACAGCCCTTGTCCTTAACGTACAACATGGCCAAAACAGTCCAGTCCTGAAGGGGTTAAAAGAAGAAAAACTACCACAACAAGAGGACATAGTCTTAAATTAGAGGGGCAAAGGTTTAAAAATATCAGGAATTATTACTTTACTTAGAGGGTAGTGGATGCATGGTATAGCCTTCCAGCTGAAGTGGTAAAGGTTAACACGGTGAGGGAGTTTAAGCATGCGTGGGATAGGCATAAGGCTATCCTAACTATAAGATAAGGCCAGGGACTAATAAAAGTATTTAGAAAATTGGGCAGACTAGATGGGCCGAATGGTTCTTATCTCCCGTCACATTCTATGTTTAAGTAAAAAAATAAATAAAATTAAAATCAGAATTTGGAACATTTCTCCATTTGGCTATTCTGTACTGATATTTGCAACTCCGTTATATGTTTTTCACAGTTCCCACCTTAGTGATTAGACTAAACAAAGTATAATTTTCCCATATTACAACATGACTGAATCTGATATACAAGAGTGGCTAATGTAATTAATTATAAGAGTGGCTTTGGAATAAGTTGCAAATGTGAATATTTTAATAATTCTGGAATAAGTTGCAAGTTGTGTGTGTGGGGGGGGGTGGGGAATAAATTTTGAACTCTCACTATGCTAATTATGTTTTGTTTACTGCCGGGATAGGCTCTCTGGTGGAAGAAGTTGCTTCCTGAACTGTGTCATCGAATCAGGCAGAGTGAAAGTGAAAACAAAACCTTAATCGCCTCTTTAAGAGGTAAGGCATTTTCATGGTGTGACTGTGTGAAATCACTGTACTGTCGGTTTATGAATACAGCACTCTTCTTTAGTGTTTCTATCTAATGTTCTAACATGTATGTTAACTATTTAGTGATATCAACCCTCATGTTGGTGTTTTCTGAGATTTTGCTCTGAACTCAGATTCTTGAGTGGCCTACCCTGTTCTCATAGCATCATTGTACATTCTCAGTGATTATAGAATTAGCAGTAGCTACATATTAACAGAAGTACGAAATGCCTAAGTCCTGAACTGTTGGGTTTGCATTGAAGACTGGTTGGAGATCCACTTTTTTGAGCCCTGTGCCCGCCACAAAATACATGTCACGCATAGAAATTTATACACTTGATTTTGCAGCATAATTATAAAATCTATAATTAACCTGCCACAAACTGGGAAATATCACACCTTCATATTTACATTTGATTTTGTTACTATATAGTACAACAGCTATGGTCTTCTAAGTAACATGTGGAATGCCACACTTCACTGTAACACACTCCTGATCATTCTTGGAAAAACAGATCCTAACAAACTTTCTTAAAATTTATGGAAATATATTTTGATGCGGTTTCTTGCTGCCTCTTGTGGATTTTGCATCTGCATTTTATGCAGCTACCTTGATATAACCGTAAAGATGATTCTTGATTACTAAGATTGTGTTTGTCTTGTAGACACTCTGGAGGTGATCAGCGTGGAGCTTGAGCTGCAGGACTTCCTGAATGTGCTGCCTGATGATGGAACTGCTGTGTTTTTCCTGCCTTATCTTCTAAACCAAAGAAAGCTGGAAATTTAATTAATATGATCGCTAATTTACACAATCATCCCAAGTTTGGAATGTGCAGTGAATAAAACCTCCTCTGTGACTTTTTTTGTTGTCTTTATTTTACAGAGATCCAGCTTTCTTCTGCAGAAGAAAAATGCTCTCCTCCCTTCCCATATTAGATAATGGTTAGAAGAACAATTCTCTTGACATGACTTTTGTATGCTCTACAAGTATCGTTGTATGTAGTCTACTAATCAGGACTAGCTTTTAATACTGTATTTAAAAAAAAAAAAAATCTAAGAAAAAAAAAGCTAGAAAAATGAAGTGTATTGTTTTAGGCCATGCAGGATATTTAATTCTAAAATATTTTAAGATTTTGACAGTTGCTCAATCAATTTTCCAATTGTTCCTTTATTTTCTGTAAAGTGAAACAGGAGAAAAGTATTACTTATTATTGAACTTAAATGGTGGTAAAATAATTTTATATAATTCTCTGAAAAAAAGTTAACTGCAATATGTATTTAACGCTATCCCATCAACGACACGAATCAATATGTGCTAGTTTGCTAACGGGAAACTCTAAGCACCATAACCACTACCGTTTAGAGTAATGGTTCTATTCACTCAGTATCTGGGAGCCATTCCTGCTTTATGCCACGCTTTTAAAATTAAAGAATAAAATATCAAAAGAGTGTATGTTCTGTAACCCCACAACTCTGGACTCCAACCAAGGAAGTCTTATATGCACAGAAAACAAAATTGCGTAGGTGAAACCACAGGGTGAACAAAAAAGAAGAAAATCAATTCCAGGGCAGTAAAAGGGTCAACTCACAATAGCAAATTTAGTCATCAAACAGGGTGCCTACTCATAAGCAATTTGACTACAAGACTTCTCAATGAGACAGTGTCCAGGACAGACAACATATGCTACATAAAAAGGGGAAGGTTTTTAGTAGTTACAGAAAGTAGTTCTGCAACTTATGTAACCTAGATCTTTCAAACCTCAAAAAAAATATTAAATGCATATTTATTTATATTTTTGAGGGAGGGAGGGGTTACATCTACTTAATGGTTTGAATTCTTATATGTATGCCCATTATCCAAACACTTTCACTAATCCTTAACCCCTATGCTAACTTCAACGTTAGAAAACTACCCTAACTTTTAAATATCATAAAATATATCAAATAGCTACTGGAACTCACTCTGATTTCTCAAGTGTATGTCCCAGACCTGCACTAACATGAATCTTTTCTTAACCCCTGCATTAAATGAACACACTTATTCTTAACCAGTGTGCTCATACACATATACACAATATATAAGGGGGGTGGGGGAGAGGTTACTGAGCATACAGCACACTTTCTACATGTTGTCAGTCATTGCAGTGGTGCACAGTGAGACTGTGGCAGAGGTTGGGGCTATGTAGTCCCCTCTGCCTAGTCTGTCATTGAAGTTGCAAGCTCTATGCAGTAAGCGCAGAGGGCATGAATAAGACATTCAGTCTTATCTCTACCTCTGTGGGTCTCACTGCACATCACTCACAGCATCAGCGACAGACCCGGGCAGAGGAGTATACAGAGTCTAATCCTCTACCTTAGTCCTGATCGCCGATGTGGCAATACAGGTAAGGGGGTAAGAGACACACAAGGGGTAAAGGACATGTGGATTAAGATGGGACTGGGTGACACAAAAGTAGTAAGTGGGAATAAGAGACAAATATACTGCTCGATACTACTCTGTATATTGTACAAGTACAAAGCTTGCACACATCTGTTTGAAAACATATTGTTCATTATTACCTATGGACAAGTAATTTAAAGGGACACTGTAGTCACCAAAACAACTTTAGTTTAATGAAGCAGTTTTGGTGTATAGATTATGCCCCTGCAGTCTTACTGCTCAATTCTGTGCCACTTAGGAGTTAAATCACTTTGTTTGTGCAGCCCAAGGCACACCTCCCTGCATGTGACTTACATAGCCATTCTAAACACTTCCTGCAAAGAGTCATCTAACGTTTACACTTCCTTTATTGCAAATTCTGTTTAATTTAGATTTTTATATCTCCTATTTTGTTAATAGTTTGATAGACCCTGCACTTGCCTCCTGTGTGTGATTTATAGTACATTTTAGCAGAGGAGGAGATAAGTAAGTTACATCTGATAGAAAGTGAAACCATCTTTTTTTTTTTTTTTTTTCATGCAGGCTGTGTCAGTCACAGCTGCACAAAGGTGTGGCTAGTGTTGCATAAACAAACAAAATTGATTTAACTCCTAAATGCCAGAGAATTCAGATGCATGATCTATACACAAAAACTGCTTCATAAAGCTAAAAAGTTACTTTGGTGACTATAGTGTCCCTTTAATTGGGGAAGTACCCTTACATACACATAGTAGTCGTACAGTGCAGACAAACTGGTTTGTTATGAATTCCTTGATATATGTTCAAACTGCATTTTTGTGTAATATACACTAATTGTGCAATTCCGTTTCAAAGTTTTGTAAATAACTCTACATATTTTATTAGGTGCAAATGTATTTTTTATTTTTTTATTTTTATGTCTAAATGTCTGTCGATGCATTCATGATTTTTATTCTATTCTTGTTATCTCTTACCTTCCAGTACAGTGTACGTTATCTCCATTCCTGCGGTCATGTGGTCTGCCACATGACAATGCAGCAGCCAAGTGCCAGGAACAACTGCAATCATTTCAACAGTTTGAAATGTCCCAGGGAAAAGCCCAAACACGTCATTCTGATACATGTAACCTCTCTGGTGGATAAAACGAAAAACAGTGTGGCCGCAAAGAGTAAATAGTTATGGATCAACATTGTGTTAAAGAGTTACAATAATCATTTTGAGAGTGCAAGCGTGTCTGAAGATGCGCTCGTGCTGTGCTCATGGGGACAGTTCCCTGCTTTCATCAGATACAAAACACCAGGTAACAAAATCAGGATGGTGGGTCTGTCCTACTGAAATTGGGTCAACGGGTATTCATTGAGAAAAGTTTATACTACTGCTCCCTCTGTTACCAATTAAATGTGTCCATTTTCTTTGTATCTCTTTTTGTAATATATTTACTAGAAATGTATTTTTACTCAAGTCCATTAACTGGCTAATATGCTGAATGATCAATGCTATCATCTTCATTTGTGTAGGAGCGTCAGATGTTTTTCAAAACTCCTGTAAGAACAAAATAGTCACCTGGTACATATTAATGCTCTAGAGAAGACAGCTGCATTTCTGTCTTCCATTTTGTATTTTTTTGACAAATCATGTGAATAGAAAAAATGGTTACCTTATACTGAAAGCTGTGTGCGTGGAAATGCACTGTGTGCAGATCCACTTTGTTTCCCATTCCGATCAAGTACCAAGTGATATGATCTCCAACTTGCATTGTGAGGCCGTGTAAATTTGCATACAATTTTCCATTTACACCTGGAATAAAGTTATTTATATTTCCGCTTGGTCACAACAACTCTTATGGTTGTGCATATATTATGTGGTGTATATATGATAATTCTACTTTTCTGGTGTAAATTCAACACTAGTGAGACTAGGCATATGTTCCTACTAGGCAAGTACCACAAGTCAAACGAACCCTATCAGTGCCACAGTAGAGAGCACCGGGATTCATCATTAGAGATGCTGTCCCCTGTGGCACTGAACGTTAAAGGGACACTGTAGTCACTACAACAACAACAGCTTAATGAAGTGGTTCTGGTGTCTACAGCCTGTCCCTGCAGACTTTTTAATGTAAAGCTGCCTTTTCAGTGAAGTGTGCAGCACTGATGTTCAGCGTCTCCAGGCTCCGGATGATTCAACGCACCTCTATTAGGAGATGCTAATTGGGGCAGCACTGCGGTTTGCTGCACATGTGCAATAGACTCCCAATGCTTTCCTATGGAAAAGCATTGGATTGGCTGAGATTGTCAAGTTTGATGATCTCAGTCAATGTGGTAAAGGTGGGGCCAGCTCCAAAGAAACCTGCACGGAGCTGCAAGAAGGTGAGTAAAATCACTTTTTACTTTCCTGACAGGGGGGCCTGATACCTAAACATTGCTTTCAGACCTATAATGACAGGAATACATGTTTGTATTCCTGTCACTATAGTGTTCCTTTAAATAAGTTGTACATGCTGAGCGGCGTGTAATAACAGTGAGCCCAACAGCCAATATGCACTCTCCAATAGAAAAAAAAAAAAGTAAAACGCCTGGCATCTCCCTGGACCACAGTAATACCCGGTGAGTTTCTATGAGTGGCCAGTGTGCTGTGAGGTGAAGAAGAAAATGTTAATGTGGACACAGGAAATGCCCAGTCTCCTGGGCCCAAAAGGATTTATTCCATTAAAGATTAACCACATCTAGTTAATTTCTTGGGCACTTAAATTGACGACTCCCTCCTCCCAGATGGCTAAGGGTCCCCAATCGGAGTCATTTTATCAATGGATAATATTAGAACAAAGTGACTCTTCCAACGAAGGACCTACCATGCATTTTATTGCTTTCAATAAAATCTTCATCTTCTTTATTGACGCTGTTGGGAACCTTGGAAAATGTTTGAATGTTTTCATCCAGGTACCAGGATTGGTTTTCATCAAAAATCATAAAAAGCAGTGGGAATTCTAAATGTGACCTTTCCAGAGGTTGATCGTTGAAAGATGACTGCTTGCAAATCAGAAGAGCACCAATCAAACCACTATACATATCCTGAGAATGAACAAAAACTACATTTTGTTATTGAAAATGGTATAAAAAAAATCAGCATTTCTTCCTTACACTTACTTTAAGAATTGATTGCAATTTTTTTAAAACTAACACTTTATCAAAATAAATTACACATACAAGCTAGCAAGTAGGGTTCTCCATTACACCTGCCAATTGTGCAAACATATATTTATTATATATTATTTACTTATTTAACCAAAAGCAACATAGAGATGTGCCAATTGCCTGCTGACTAACACTGACAACATGGAAATAAAGGTTTTTCCAGAAAAAACAATAGCCTATGATTTTTGTTATCAGGGCAAACTTTTCTTTCCTGCATAACAGTGTCAAACGAATATCCACACAGACATGAGCACTCCAGACACAGAAAGCTTGCTGAAGTGCTTAAAGGGACACTCCAGGCATCCAGACCACTTCTGCCCATTAGAGTGGTCTGGGTGCCAACTCCCACTACCCTTAACCCTGCAACTATAAATATTGCAGTTTTCCTATACTGCAATATTTACCTTGCAGGGTTAACTCCTCCTCTAGTGGCTGTCTACTAGACAGCCACTAGAGGGCACTTCCGGGTCTATAGCACACATTTCCTCCAGCGTTGCTGAAATCCCCATAGAAAAGCATTGAAAGCATTTTTCAATCTTTTCCTATGGGGAGGTCTAATGCGCATGCGCATTAGGTCTCCCCCGCCGGCTGCCGTGCATGCGCAATAGGTATTTCCCTGGGGATGACATCGGCGGGGGAGGAGCGTGGGCGAACCCTGAACCAGCGCAGAGGGACATTGGTGCAGGATACAGGTAAGTCACTGAGGGGGTTTTAATCCCTTCAGCAACATGGGATGGTGGTGGGAGGGAGAGGGGAGCTGCAGTGCCAGGAAAACAGTTTGTTTTCCTGGCACTGGAGAGTCCCTTTAATTTGTGAAGACTGTGTCCTCTTTCATTTTACAAAAACTGCAGATTTTAATAGAACTTGTCACTTTTCTTAATTTTAACATTGTTATACCCCCTTGGCTGTCAAACTATTGATCCTGATACTGCTTGGTTGTTTAGCTCAGTGGATCTAAACTCAAGAAGCAGCAATTGTTTAGAGCACCTGCCCTGGAAAGACTACAATGTAATGCAATGAGCTGTATTGGAAAGTGATTGGATAACCTTAAAAAGTCTGGGCTGGGAAAGAAGAGGAGGTCTTGTAAAGGCTGCAGATAAAAGATGTGCAGTTTTTGCAAGCTGTTGTTAGATACACTCCTAATAAAAAAGACTAATAAATGCGTGTATGTTTTTATTGGGCCTAGATCTACTAAACAGTGATTTATTCATTGATATATTTTGTATTTAGACAGTAGAGTGTCCCTTTAATCCCTTAAAAATGCATGGTGGAGTTATTCTGCCATGGGAGTCCCAGATATGAGTCGAAACCTGAGGCTCATCAGCTGTGGCCATATTTAGTGGCCCCAGATTGACAGATAAGCTGTACATAGGGCTGAAAATCTGTGCTGTATGCAGCACTTTAAATGGGGATTTAAGTTCCAATAACTGCATGTAGTGTGTGCATGGTTAAATCCATTTTCATACTTGGGAGAACCGAGTATTAATCGACACCTGGGGCACCCAACTATCCGATGAGGCACAACTAGTGTTACAAGACTTTTGATTAGTCAGCTTTGCATACATCACTTTAAATGTATAGAGAACAGCACGCCTAAGTGAATAACCCAGCCATGGTGATTTTCAGTGTGAAGCCTGCTTGTGGGAGACCTTGCAGGGCATCCCTCAATGACCCAATTCCATAGTAATCAGTGATGGACTTTGCCTGTTGCCCAGCACCAATCACAATGTAAAGGCATTGAAATTAGCGTGCCAGGAGGCATGGGGGAATTATTCTACCACTATTGTTATGGTTAGAATTAAAACTAGGATTAAAGGTTATAATTAGTGTTAGGCATAGGTTATGAGTCATGATTAGGGTTAGGTTTATGATTAGAATTAGGTTTAGATTTGTTATTAGGATTTGTTTTAGAATTAGGATAGGATTAAAAGCATCCTTTAGTGCCAGGAAAACAAACCAATTTTCTTGCCACTATAGGTTTTTAAGGAGCCCCCGTCTCTCGAGCCCCCCTCACCCTCCTTGTGGGGCTGAAGGGGTTAAAAGCCCACTTTGATATCTAAAGTTGCAAATGTTATGCATTTGTTAAATAATTTAAATATGTGAGCTACTAAAATAACCCAAAGTCTATGATGGACCAATCTGCAATTTGAAGTTGACAGGTTATAAATTAAAAAAAACAACCCAGAGAACTTGCAAAATCTTAGAGAAACTCAGTAGTTTGCCTTTCGGTTAATCCCTGCTCAGGTCTCAAAAATGTTTTTGCTCACTTGTGCCATTACGCATAGGTTATAAATTCAGCTCTGTAGTTTAACAAAAACTTGACAAGGGTATTCAAATGGGGGTCTTTCTGTACTCCAAAGATATAGCTGAACACACAATTTAGTGTTTTTTATTACAGTAGCACATATGCCGTTTACAAAATAAATTGCTAAATTGCAATGTGCAAACTTTGAAAGAAATCGGTGCTAAAATGGCTATATAACAAGGCTCAAAATATACCGTATGACATACCCTGTGATGTCTACTTTCACAAACAGTATGCATTTATTGGGTAATTTGAATTGTAAAATTGATACAATACTCCAAGATGCAAAAAGACCACCAAATGCATCTATCAAAATTCTAACTAAAAACTGAAATAGTCAGGTCTCTTTTACAGCACTATAACGTTGCAAAATACTTCCAAATACATATATTTGTGGCATTCAGAAGAGTTTACTGAGCATAATTTGTGAGCTTGACCACAGTGGTACATATCAGATTTGAAAAATATCCAGCTTAAATATAACATGTACGTAAATAAATAAAATATATATTTTATTTTAACCACAAAGCTGGTGAAAAAATAGCAGCAAGACACAATATACATCAAATAATATACATTGAAGTGTTAACTGCTATGATGCCATAGGCCCATTAAATGCATGAATCAAAATTCTAATGGTAAAAACTAAAATGGCCAGGTCTCTTATATGGCACTGTAGCTTCACAGGATAGTGGCCAATACATACATTGGGTGTATCGTTGTACTCAAAAAATGTAGCTGAACATAATATGGGGTTTTGTACATGAGTAGCACACATCGGTTTTACAAAACACACATTAAAAACCTTGTTATATGTGTGTACGTTACAAATCTGAAAAAAAATATTTTAACTACAATATAAAATGGCTTCATTACAAGTGTCGAAATAACCTTTAAGTAAATATGCAGTCTTCTTTATATTAATATATAGTTTTGTGTGGCTATTTTGTTTTCTGTGATGACTAGTGATGTCCCGAACTGTTTGCGAACGGTTCGCGAACTGTTCGCCACGAACTGTTCACCACGAACGGTTCGCCACGGACTCCAGTCAGCAGACACATTCCAGCCAATCAGCCGCAGACCCTCCCACCTCCTGGACAGCTCACTAAGAATGCAGCTTCAAAATGGATGCTGTCCAGGCGGGGTCTGGGAGGGAGGGTCTGCTGCTGATTGGCTGGAATGTGTCTGCTGACTGGAGTTCGCGGCGAACCGTTCGGTGAACAGTTCGGGACATAACTAGTGATGACTATTAAGCTCACATAACAAATTGTAAAAACACTCCTCATTGACATTTTATTTTTTTATTTGCATTTTGTGACCTGTAACTACCAAAACAAACTGAACATCTAGACATATATGTATTCTATAAACAGGTCAAATGCATGAATTTATTTTGAATTACGGTACATTTCCTAAGCTCCACTAATTTTACCACATGACAGGACGCTTCCTATTTTGCATAACTTTCTTTACTTATGCCTCCAGAAGCACAAGTCAATCAATCAAAACTTTGAACCAATCATAGAACAGCATAGCCTGTATATAAGTCCTTGATGGGCGTGTCTATTCCTCTTTCTTTGCTGCTTCCAGACAGACAAACAGGTCAGAGTGATTCATGCAGTGTTAACTACCATTTACTGTTCATAGTAGTGCATTGATTTCATATTTTAATTATTAGTTAACCCTTCTACCCACTCCCTATCCTCTCAACCCTGTATCGCATCCTCCATATTATCTATCTGCCCTATCCAGGATCGGGGGAACTTTACTGCGATCGCACGCTTTTATTCGGGGCACTGGGTTTGCATAGGGGTTCCCTGGGAGGTGGGAGCTTGGGATTGAGGGTTTGATTGTACTAATTGTGCTGTGCATTTCTCATCCACGACGGCGGGCCGCGATCGTGAACCGCGCTGTCGTTTTGGCGCGAGTGGCGGCCTTCTTGGATCTCGCACCCGCGAGACCCAAGACGGCCATTTGCGCCCCTAGCGGTCGTGATTCACATGATCCGCTCAACACTCACTTGTCATATTTAATAGGATCGTCCAATTACAACCATCCTACATTGGAACATTGCTGGGAACAAACTGTAATATATGTTAACCGTTGCACTGCTGCTGAGTGATTCTACAGAGGTGAACCCTCTCATTTGGGGGTGATCCCCACTCACACTACTGCCATTATTATTATAGGGGTGACCCCCCTTACGCTGGGTGACCCCCAAGCGGAGCCATATTGCACTCAGTGCAGGATATACCCTGGGGTGATCCACACACCTCCTTACCAAGGAGCGAGAAAAAATTGGCAGTATACAGGCTCCACAATTCAAACTTTATTGGGTGACTCCCAATTCACACAGGCCCTCCACCCCGGACGGGTGCAGCCCATTTATATGACCGCTCATTTCGGTCACATAGAGGATGACCCCCCTCCTCAAACCACTTGACCCCTAATCAAACAGGCCCTCCACCCTGACGGGTGTGGCCCAATTATACGACCGCTCATCCCGGTCGCGCAGAGGGTGAACCCCTCCTCAAACCACTCGGGGCAAATAACACTGGGTGACCCCCAGTCGTAAGTGGAAGCCTACTGTATTGATATTCACGTACTTCGGTACCTGACATTCTCCTGTCTTTCACAGACAGACTACCCTACTGCCTCATGATGAGTGACTCACCACAATCACCACTGTCTGACCTCCAGTCAATGATAAACTCGGCGGTGGCCGCCTCAGTGGAAAAGGCTATTGCCAAATTACTGGTGCAGATCCCAAAAACGGACACTGTCACCAAAACAACCATGGAAATGAAAGAGCCTGCCTTTCCCAGAGAAGCCCCTGCAATAAAGCGGCAATGGAAGGGCGCCGACTCAGGCACCCAAAAACCAAAAGGCAAAGCTCCATTGAAAAGGAGCCGACAGGCAGAAAGACGGGAACCATCCACTCCACACACCCCGTCCTCGGAGGACGATGACCACAACCCTCCGCCATCACTCGAAATTGTGGACGAGTGGAAAGCAGAGGTTTCATTATTGGAAGACAAGGGATGATACAGAGTACATACAAGACACGTACTTCAGACAAGAAAGTTCCCATACTAAACGGGACAAACGTGAAGAGGGGCACCTTTATAGACTCCAAAGGGGCACCCATGTTCGATCCCTGCACAATCCGGCATCCAAGATCATCAGAATGGGGCTTGACAGAACATCTGGCCCAGTTCATCCATTTCTGGCTAAGAAAACCAATGGAAAAAGAAGTAAGGGCAAGGCTGCGAGCAGAATGCCCAAGACCCATGCTGCCGTACAAAATTACACAGACCCCAGAATTCGACACTACCGTGCTACTGTTCATGTCCCGCGCAGGCCGAGACCCGCGAAAAGGCATAGAGAAGGGCCTGAAGGAATCTCAGGACAAGCTACTGGACATACTAGGTCCTCTGGCCAAGATACTATACCTGGCTGACATAGCCCTCTCCCAGGGTGACTCATTGGATGCCCATGTTATACGAGAATGGGTGCAACGTGCTATCGGTATGCTGGGCAACACTAACATGGCAATGTGCGCAGAAGTCGCAAAGCAGCGTTACTAAAAATGGACTCCAAACTAATAGAGTTAGGAAAGAAGGAAATGGGACCACTGGTGAATGGCCAGCCCTTCGGGGACTCGTTTATAACAGAGCTAAAAAAAAACACGTGAACCTATTCACTACACTGAATAAGGCACAGATGTCCATCAAACAAGTATTTCGCAACACCACACCTCACCGTTTTTTTTTTGGGAGAGCTGGTCGCCAAATGGGTCAAGCCACCAGCCGATTCTGGCCCACAGGCCCCAGAAACCAGACACCTCAAGCGTTCTTCCCATCTTCAAGAACTAACTTCCCACGAGGGTCATCCCATACCATAGGTACCCACACCCGTGGATGCGGACTCTTCAATGCAGGTGAGCACCCCAAACATGATGTTTTCACACTCTCATATGACTGCAGGCAGACTGTCTCTTCTTTCACAGGAATGGGGAAGGATATCCTCGGACAACTGGGTCCTACAAATGATAGCGGGTTACGAGATCGAGTTTTCAGACACCCCAGTGCAGCACCGTCGCCCACCACCAATAAGAGTGTCGGCACTGCACACCAAACTCATAGACAATGAGATTCAGGCTCTGTTCGACAAAGGGGCGGTGGAGATCGTCCTGGACAATACAGGCTTCTTCAGCAACCTCTTCGTGGTCCAAAAGAAGATGGGAGACTACAGACCGGTCATCAACTTACGACAACTGAACGGATTCGTCACCTACCGACATTTCAAAATGGAAGGAATCCACCTCCTCAGAGACCTATTACTAAAACAGGACTGGTTCACTCGGTTAGACCTGAAAGACGCCTATCTATCGGTACCGATAGCACGCGTCAGCCGATCTTTCCTACATTTCATCTGGAAAAACCTTACTTGCCAATTCACTTGTCTCCCATTCGGCCTCAGCTCAGCACCATGGTGCTTCACAGAACTCATGAAGCGAGACTACATCCAGGCTTCAATCTCAAACGAAATTCATAGTGCAATTGATTGAATCGATGGGCTTCATCATAAACAGAGAAAAATCGTCACTCTCCCCATCCAGAGTTGTACAATTTCGGGGTTCGAAATAGACTCGAGAACGTGCACCATGCGACTGCCCAGGACAAAGATTGCCACAATACAAAAATAAATACGCCGGGTAATCCGAAAAGACTCAATGCCTGCTGGCCAGAATGGTAGGCCTATTATCATCTTCCTTACAAGCGATCTTCCTGGGACCACTCAATTATCAGGCCAGGCAAAGGCCCACCATTTAAGACAGAGGCGTACATACGACCACTGGGTTTTAGTGTCAGAAGAAGTGCGGACGGAACTCTGTTGGTGGTTCCTCCACATGGAGGCCTGGAACGGCAGAGCCATATTCGGACCAAACCCGGACTTCGTTCTAGAATCGGACGCCAGCCTATGGGGCTGGGGAGCCCACTGCACGCAGGCATCTATGGGAGGCCCATGGTCAGAGGAAGAAAAACTCCTACACATCAATTGCCTGGAATTGATAGCGAGCTCCTTTGTGATATGCCATTTGGCCAAACACATGTCCAACTGCTGCATACTCCTACGCATGGACAACATATCAGCAGTCCAGTACATAAACCATCTAGGCAGAGCCAGGTCGCAAGCCCTAACAGAAGCGACAAAGGAAATCTATCGGTTTTGCCTTCCCTGCAACATCACGATCAGGGCAGAATACCTACCTGGAGTCAGCAATCTCACAGCGGACTGGTTCTCCCAACATTGGAGAGACTGCAGAGACTGGCACCTAGACACCGCCATCTTCAACAGGGTGAGAACGGTAAGAGGTCCCCTACACATAGACCTCTTCACATCATGGACGAATACACAACTACCGTGGTATTACAGTTGGATCCCGCACCCACAGAGCAAAGCGGTGGATGTGTTCTTACAACAATGGCCATCGAGAGGTGCGTCTGCATTCCCGCCATTCTCAATGCTAGCAAGAGTCCTTCATCATCTACGCGGATCAAGGACATCGTTGATACGGATCGCACCATTGTGGAAGAGCCATGCATGGTTCCCAGACCTACTTCCCAGACTTACTTGCACTGCATGGTGCCCAGACCTACTTCCCAGACCTACTTTCATCCCATTGCCTGTTATACTTCGGGGCCGGAAGTCTGGACATTCCGGTTCCCCCGAAGCAGACGGCATATCAGAGCGTTCTGACTCACTGGTGTTCCGTTTATTGGAGTGTGAGCTGCCGATATGGCGGATCAAATAACATTAATAGAACGGTATGATCTCCCTTCGCAGACTAGACTGGATAGAAAATTTAGTACATAGGAAATAGGTGCTGTAAAGGAATCGAGGTCCCTTTCCATGCACCAGCGATTCCATGTATTCCATGCTGATATGTAGCTGTGTCTAGTGCCAGGTGCCCATGAGTCCCATAGTAGGTCTCTAGTTGTCTGCAATAGGCCTGAGACTTTCCAGCATCCCCTGAAAGACTCCAGGCCACTAGTCCCAGTCGATCCTGTAGTGGGTGAGGTTCCCCTTCCGGGTTCGTTAGGAGTGGAAACGATGGTAAGACTAGTGGATGGTCTGGGAACAATATCATTGCTGTGATATGTTTTACTGTTTTGAAACACTAATATTTATGTTCAGCGAAGTCTCCCGAGTAAAACAGTACCCCCCCATGTACAGGTAGTAGGGTGTCTTGGAAAGTTACAGGGTTAAATATAGTGCTAGCAAATTAAATTCTCTGGACTTTTGGCCTGGGTTGTCAGGCAGGTCCCTCAAATTGCAATCAATAAAATTACTTAATTATGTAAAAATATTACTTAAATATGCACATAGAATTTAAATATATATATATACATATTTATATATTCAAAGTCTACATGTATATTTATGAAATTATTTATGTAATTATATATATGGACAGTATATATATATATATATATATATAAATATCAAAATACAGTTAGAATAAAATTACACACACACACACACACACACACATATATATATATATATATATAATGGTTTTTATTATTTTTTTTTTATATATATTTTTAAAATTAATTATTTATTTTTATAATATATATATATATATATATATATATATATACACGTGTGTAATTTATTTATAAGTGTATTTTTATATATATATATATATATATATACACATTAATATAAAAATACACTTAGTATGACAAAATATATATAAAATATATATATATATATATATATACACATATATTCTATAGATAATATAGATATATAAATTTTTTTAAAAATTTATTAACATTATTTTTTTTTTTTTATCTAACAGATGCAGGGAGACTGCCTGTCAGTTCAGGCAGTCCCCCTTGCAGGCAGATGCCTGGACGTCTATTGCGGCCATTTGACTACTCTGTTATAGCGATCACATGGCCCGCGGGGGCATAATTTGCTGAGGGGGACTGTCTGGGCTGTCAGGCAGTCCCCCCAGACAGGGAGCAGTGCGGATCACGGGCGGGGGAATGGCGGCGATCAGGTAAGTAACAATTAACGTTATGACGGTTCAGGACCGTCATCAGTCCTCAAGGGGACTAGGATTGTGTAGGTCCACCTTGTGCACCCAAAACAGCTCTGATACGTCAAGGCATGGACTCCACGAGACCAAACGTGTCCTTTGGTATCTCTTACCAAGACATTTGCAGCAGATCCTTTAAGGCTTGCAAGCTGCGAGGTGGACCCTCCATCAATTGGATTTCTTGTTTCATCATATCCCCCACATGCTCAATAGAATTGAGATCTTGGGAATTTAGAACTCTTTCATACTCTTTGTCATATTCCTTAAACCATTCTTGAACAATGTTTGCAGTGGCATTATGCATTTTCCTGTTGAAAGAGGCCCCTGCCAACAAGGAATACCATTGGCATGAAGGGGCTTATGTAGTCTGCAACAATCAAAATGTGGTTGGTACATGTCAAAGCAACATCCACATGAATAAAAATGAAAACATTGCTTATAGCATAACACTGTCTCCACCAGCCTGCTTGTGCATCCTGCTGCTGCCATCTCTTTCCCAAGTAAATGACACACACACACCCGGCCATCCACCTGATCTAACAGAAAACATGACTCATCAGACCAGGTTACCTTCTTCCATTGATCCATGGTCCAATTCTGACACTCACATCCATTGAAGTTGCTTTCAGCAGTGGACAGGGGTTATCATGGGCACTCTGACTGGTCTGCGACTTCACAGACCGATATGCAGCAAACTGCAAAGCACTGTTGTTCTGACAAATTTCTATCATGGCCAGCAGGGCTGCCATCAGAAATTGTGGGGCCCCTAACACAGCTCAAGGTCTGGGCCCCCGGGTGCCCACCTCCAAATCCCGCTCACAGGAATACACACACACAGACACAAAAGGATACAGACACACACACATAAAGATACACACATACTAACAGACACAAATACTGAAACAGACATACACACATATAGACACATACACAGATACAGATACACACATATACTGACATACAGACACACACACTGACGTACATACATACTCACATACTGACACACATACAGACATACATACATACATACTGACAAACAGACATACATACTGACAGACATACATACATACATACACATAAATACATACTGACATACATACATACATAATGGCATACATACACATACATACTGATATACATACATACAAACATATAAACACACAGATAGATATATACATACACAGATACATACACACATACTGACATACACACACACAGACATACATGCATATTGACATACATACTGATAGATATATACATACATACATACATACACACATACATACAGACATACACACACAGACATACATGCATACTGACATACACACACACAGACATACATGCATACTGACATACACACACACACACATACATACACACTGACAAGCAGACATACATACAGACAAATATATATACTGACAAGCAGACATACACACACACACACACACACACACACACATACAGATAGACACATACAGACATACTGACATACACACACAAACATACATGCATACTGACATACATACATACACACATACTATACTGACACACACACACACACAAACAGACATATATACATAGTGACATACACATACAAACATACATACTGACATACACACAGACATAAATGCATACTGACATACATACACACATACATACTGACACACACACTGACATATATACATACTGACATACACACACACACACACACAGAGACATACATACATACATACTTGCAGACACATACATATACACACACACACTTCAATTATCAGCCACCCTCCTCTTACCTTTAAGTTGCAGGAGGGTGGCTGGGGATGATGGGAGCAGATGCCTCTGGTGTGGTGTCCTCTCCTGTCCTCTCCTCTCCCTCTTCCCCCGTGTGGAGTAAGCTGAGAGGAAGTGACCGGCCGTCACTTCCTCCCAGCAGCACTTTTTCCACCTGCACTGTGAATGTTTACATGGTGTGTTCAATAAAAACATGGCAGCATTTCATTCTTTGTGTCTTATTAGTTTAAGCAGACTGTGATTGTCTATTGTTGTGACTTAGATGATGATCAGATCACATTTTATGACCAATTTGTGCAGAAATCCAAATCATTCCAAAGGGTTCACATACCTTTTCTTGCAACTGTACATAAAGACATATAAGCTAGGAGTTTCTGATTACTATTATTATTATTATTATTTTATTTAGATAGCGCCAGCTTCCGTAGCGCTGTACAATGGGTGCACTAACAGACACGTAATTGTAACCAGACAAATGGACACACAGGAACAGAGAGGTTGAGGGCTCTGCTCAATGAGCTTACATGCTAGAGGGAGGGGGTTATAGTGACACAAAGGGTATAAGTAGGGGTAATGAAATAGGTGCTAGAAAAGTAATCACTGAGAACTTAGTAGGTTATTTTTGACAGTTGCAGCAGAGGAGTCATAGGAGGGCGGCGGGGGATGAAAACCCACTAACATTTTAGATCATATGCTTTCCTGAAGAAGTGTGTTTTCAAAGATTTTTTGAAGGCGTGGAGAATGGGTGAAAGTCTAACGGAGAAGGAAAGGGAGTTCCACAGAAAAAGTGCAGCCCTGGAGAAGTCTTCGGGGCGAGCATCAGATGTGGGAGTACGGACAGAGGATAGGCGTAGGTCTTAGGCAGAGCGTAGGGGCCTCGATGGGACATACTTGTGTATTAGGTAGGTTGGAGCAGCATTATGTAGGCACTTGTAAGCAAGCACCAGAATCTTAAATTGAGCCCTATATCTAACTGGAAGCCAGTATAGGAACTGACAGAGGCGTGGGAGGTGCGGGTGGACAGGAAAATTGGCCTCGCCGCCGCATTCATTATAGATTGCAGCGGTGTAATCTGGGAACACGTAAGACCATTGAGAAGGGGATTGCAGTACTCAAGGCGAGAAAGAACAATGGCATGGACCAGCACCTTAGCTGTGTCTGGTGTTAAATAAGGGCGCATACGAGCTATGTTTTTGAGATGGAAGTGGCAGGATTTGGCAATCGACTATAGATGAGGGGTGAAAGAGAGGTCGGAGTCAAAGAGAACACCAAGGCAGAGAGCCTGCGAGGTAGAGGTGATGGTAGTGCCGTTGACTTGGAGGAAGACAGACACAGGAGTAGCAACACTTGAGGGAGGAAAGACGAGAAGTTCTGTTTTGGATAGGTTGAGTTTAAGGAAGTGAGCACCCATCCAGTTGGAAATCGCAGAGAGGCAGTCAGAGACACGATTCAAGATGGGCGGAGAGAGATCAGGAGAGGACAGGTAGATTTGTGTATCATCTGCATATAAATGATAATGGAAGCCATTATCCTGATGTAAAAGCATCCTGATGGTTCAATGAGTGGACTGAATGCATGATGATAGAGGTGTGTCCAACACATTTATTGCACCAACAAATATGCAATAAATGAGAAAGATGGAAATTGAGGTTGAACATACACATAGCAAAAATGCCAAAATTGCTTGAGTCATTAAATCTCATTAAATGAAAGACAAGTAACTGAAACTGTTTGCTTAATGGGTTAAAAAAAAAATTTCATTGTTGAAAGGGACTCTGTATTAAAGGGCAACCTGTCACAGGTCTGAATGAAAAACGCACCTGTATTATATTGCAATTGTAGTGGTTTTCTTTAACAAACATAGGTTGTGTCAAATACTGCAGCAGGAATTTAAAATTAATCCCAGTGGAACATAATCTGATGGCAGAAACCTATTGTAAGCATAATAGTGTAGATTATAATAATAAAAAAAAAGATCTTGGGAAATAAGATCATTTAATATTAATCCATTCCATTTGACTTTACATATCTAACATCCACTTTAACAGAGATATCTGTATTTTGCTACCAGCCATGCTTGTAAAGGTGTAATGGAAAACTCACCTTCACTTGATTGACATTTGAATAGTAGGCCCACGTTATACAGCTTAAATCCCCTTTTCTGCTAGGCCCCGACCTTGCAGGTATGCTCCAGATGTAGGTTTTTGTTTCACCTAAGATTAATTATATTACAATTTGTATCATCATTAGCCATTCAGTATATATTAAAATACATAAAAACATTTAATCATACGAGGATCATGAGTATGTAAATTGTTATTGTTCTTGTGCTAATCAGCAAGGCCATCCTCTGCTGTAACAATATAATCATGTTTCTCCTAAATGTCTGCACAGCATTGCATGTAATGTCTAAGGCAGATGCAGCAGTGTTCATTTTACAACTATAGTAAAGTGTTAATATGCTTTAATAACCTTTGCAAAGTTTATAAAATATTACTTTAATGTATTGCATCTGCCAACACCTTTTCCAAAAAAGGAGGAAATCAAAAGAGGAGAACCCTTCAATGAACCTTACAGGAACAGGCGAAGACCATAATAACTAGAGTAGTACCCTGGTACCCTCCCATTGTAAGTAGTCAAACCATTTTAGAATGGTTTAACTTTTTAGCTGAGGTCCACAAGGTGCCACTCCCTGCTTCCACTATTTCCTACAGAGAACCAGGAGACCCTGCTAGGGGCTTCCATTAGTTCTACTAAGCTAAGCCCATTGGCTAAGAGCATGTCAAACGTTGTAAAGGTGGATTTGTCCGTAATGTCGTCTTATTCTATGATTTTGTTGTTGTGGTATAAGTTGCCCAGTCTTGAAATATCTTTGTCTGCAAAGTTGGAAGGCGTGAGGCCTGGCGGAAGGAATTTGTTCCTCCAGATGGGTGTCAGGGGAGACAGTAAGGACAATAATTCATATCTGTCCCTCAGTTTATCCCATAAGTCAAACGAATAAGTGATCGTGGGAGATGTTGGTGAAGGTAGATGCCGATGTGGTTTGGGTAGCCACATGTATAGGGAAGGGTGGTCCCAACCTAATATCATGTGTTCAAGGTCCACCGATTGGTTTTTAAGTGGTAGCAGGTGCCATTGTTGAATTTGGGCCAGGTGGGATGCCGCTAAGTAATGAGCGAAATTGGGCAGGCCCAGTACTCCATATTGCTTAGGGACATAAAGGGACTTGGGGTTTGCATCCATGTCAGATAAATGAGTCTACTGCTGATTGTAGTGCTTTGAGGTCTGACTTGTGGAGAGGTAGTGGGAGGGTCTGAAAGATATAGAGGATTCTGGGAAGGAGGTTCACTTTGATAGAGGCGATACGCCCCAGCCAGGATATCCCTATCTCTGCCCATCAGCGGAGGTCTGCATGTGATTTCTTCAGAATTGTTTCATAAAGGGCTTTCACATCGTTGGTGAGCTGGATACCCAGATAGGTGATTGAGGAGTGGCAGATCTGGAGTGGGAATTTTTGTTTCAAGTGTTCCAGTTGTAGTTTATCAATATTTATGGGTAAGAGTTCCAATTTTGAGAGATTCAGTTTGTACCCTGATATCGCAGAGTAGGTCTGGATTAAGTTCAACGTCGCTTCTATGAATATTTCGGGGTCATCAAGGTCAATGATACATCATCTGTGTATGCGGCGGCTTTAAATATTTATGCAGCACTTTTATTTCCCTCAACCTCCTGGCTGGAGCATACGTAGAAGGGGTTCGAGGGAGATTGCGAAGAGAAGGGGGGAGAGAGGGCAGTCCTGTCTTGTACTATTTGAGATAAGGAGCTTTGGTGGGGTTATGTTGGGGAGAAGGAGTTCTCTGTGTGGTTTATAGTAAATGGCGTATGGAAGGAGAGGAATTATCTGGGGAAATTCTAGTGTTTGAGGGTTTGGAATAGAAAAGGCTAGAGCAGGCGGTCAAATACCTTTTTTACGTCTTTCTATGTTGTGCAATCAACATCAGGTCTATGCTCAGGCGGGTGTTATCTGACGCCTGCCTATTAGGGATAAAGCCAACCTGGTCCGGATGGATGAGTGTCACCAGTAACGGGTTAAGCCTATTTGACATGGTCTTAGTCATTAGTTTGAAATCCACGTTTAGGAAAGAGATAGGTCGGAAATGTTCCGGTTCACTAAGGTCAAACCCCCAATTTTTCTCTGGGCGTCTCTCTGTCCGCAGGGAAAAGAAGGGAGCGAGAAAAGGCCTTTTGGTTGGGCGCTCCCAGCCCCACAGATGCAATACATTTGAGCTAACAGTAAAGTTTGAACCAACATTGAACATAAATATATATATAGAATCACTTAACACTTAAGATTAATATTGTACCGACTTTCCATGTGAGCCTGGGTATGGGTCTGAGCTATGCAGTGGTGACATGGTGTGGTTTGTGTTCCACCCCTGGTGTTAGGAAAGCCTGTTGTTAGTGCTTTATGGATGTTTATCAGGAGAATAGGGTGACTCCATTTATGACACTGTCTCAAAACTGGAGGGGCAGGTGGGTTGTGTCTTCATGGTCTGTCTAATGGGATTTGGCCTGCCTCTCAAGCTTTCAGCCCATGGACCCACTTAGTGTCTGTGCTATAGTGAGTCATTATTGGGGATGAGATTACTCACACAGGCCCACAATGACAGCCCCCATGGGAGATATGGGGCCACCATAGCGGGCTGAGTGAGTTGGTGGGAGTTGATTTGGTATGGTAGGATCTGCTGATGCTCTGTAAAAGCTGCTAAAGTATGTGAGTGGAGTGTGCGTGTCTTGTGGCTAACCTATGTGCCTCTATTGTGTTTTTCTAAGCATTCCATCCTTGAACAATATCGTAAGAAAGCCTTTACCTGCAGCTAGTTTAAGTAGTGTTATCTCTAATTGAGCAACATAAAAGGAACAGATAAGTAATATAGGACAAGGCATCAAAACATTTAATTTTATACTTGCTTTAGATGTGCACCTGCTATTTGCTAGTCGCCTTGGCGCTAAGGCTATACCTTAGATAGTTACTGTCTATCGTCTCCCCCTCTGATATGTACATTGCCCACTTGGTTAAGTGGTTTTAGTATTTTGTTGGCATTGTGCCCATGGCATCTATCATACCTATGAGCAGGTCATTAAGTTCGAGGCCAGTCTTGCAATGGGCCTTGTTGTGGCTTTTACTGGGGAGACCAAGGGGAGGGTGCCCTTACATGTTTATGATGTTGGGCTATAGGGCTTATTTTGAGACTATAGGCACTAGTTTGGGGAATTCAAGGGCATTATCCTGTGTCATTTCAGTAATCAATAGTATACATGCTATATCCTCTTCTGGATTGCTACCTTGCTGTGGTGAAGGGGTTTGTATACTTCAATGAAGCTAAAAGCTATACCATGTAGGGAAACCCAAGATGGGCAGGTCATAGCAGAGAAGTCAGACAAATCGCGGTCCACTGGAGAAGGAACTAGCAACCCACTCCAGTAACTTTGCTAAGATAACTATACGGACAAGCACAGCCAGAGACATAACAATATGTATATGAGCCCCTCAGGTCAGAAGGTGCCTACCACATTACTGAGGAAGAGCAGAGGGCGTACGAGTAGCACCAGATCTAATAAAGTACTGCGGATATGTTTGGAGGGGTAAGGAAAGTCCGCTGCTACAAAGAACAATTTAACATAGGAACCTGGAATGTTAGAACTATGAACCAAGGCAAATTGGACGTGATCAAACATGAGATGACTAGGTTAAACATCGATATCCAGGGAATTAGTGAACTCAAATGGACTGGAATGGGACATTTCACATCAGACAACCATCACATCTTGTACTGTGGTCAAGAATCCCGCAGGAGAAATAGAGTAGACATCATAGTAAATAATCGGGTGGGCAAAGCAGTGTTTGGCTACAACCCAATAAATGACAGAATGATTTCAATATTTCAATAATAATAATAATAATTTGAATTCAAGGCAAGCCATTTAACATCACAGTGATCCAAGTTTATGCTCCAACCATGGATGCTGAAGAGGCTGAAATTGTCCAGTTCTATGAAGATATTCAACACATGGTAGATATAATACCAAGAAAAGATGTTGATATCCTCATAGGATACTGGAATGCTAAAATAGGGAACCAAAAGACACCTGGAATAACTTTCAAGTTTGGCCTTGGAGTTCCAAATGAAGCAGGTCAGAGATTAGTAGAATTCTGCCAAGATAATTCTCTGCTCATAGCAAACACCTTCTTCCAACAGCCTTCGAGGCGACTCTACACATGGACATCACCAGATGGACAATATAGAAATCAGATTGACTATATACTTTACAGCCAAAGATGGAGGAGCTCTATACAGTCAGCAAAAACAAGACCTGGAGCTGACTGTGGCTCGGACCATGAGCTTCTTATTGCAAAGTTCAGAATTAAACCGAAGAAAAGAGGGAAACCCATCAGACCAATCAGATACGACATAAATAATATTTCTTGTGAATATGCAGTGGAAGTAAAGAATAAATTTGAGGGACTAGACATGGACAATAGAATGCCTGAAGAACTTTGGACCAAAGTTTGCAATATTATCCAGGAAACCGCAAGAAAAAATGTCCCCAAAAGAAAGAAATATAAGAAGCCAAGGCAATCTCATGAGGCTTTAAAAATAGCCCAGGAAAGAAGGAAAGCGAAAGGTAGTGGAGATCGGAAAAAAGTTGTCCAACTGAATGCAGAATTCCAAAGGATAGCAAGAAGGATAGCAAGAAGACACAAGGAGACATTCTGCAATGAGCAATGTAAAGAGATAGAAGAAGATAACAGAATGGAAAAGACAAGAGATCTATTCAAAAAAACTTACCTTTCATGCCAAAGTAGGTGTGATAAAAGACAAAAATGGCAGGGACTTAACAAAAGAAGATCAGATAAAGAAGAGATGGCAGGAATACACTGAAGATCTATACAGGAAGAATCTTAACAACAGTGATGACCTCAATAGTTGGTCCAATGAGATGGATCCAGAAATCTTGGAGAGCGAAGTGAGATGGGCCCTAGGATGCATTGCAGATAACAAGGCTGCAGGAGTTCATGAAATCCTAATTGAACTATTCAAAATTCTGCAAGATGATGCTGTGAAAATTCTGTTTACCTTATATCAACAAATTTGGAAAACTCAACAGTGGCCAAAAGACTGGAAAAGGTCAGTCTACATCCCAATCCCCAAAAAAGGCAATGCCAAAGAGTGCTCCAATTTTTTGAACAATTGCACTAATTTCACATGCCAGCAAGGTAATGCTTAAGATCCTACAAGCTCGAATATATGGACTGTGTATTAACAGATGTACAAGCTGGGTTCTGCAGAGGATGAGGCACAAGAGATCAAATTACCAATGTACGATGGATAATAGAGAAAGAGTTACAGAAAAACATCTACTTATGCTTCATAGACTATTCTAAAGCCTTTGACTGTGTGAATCACAACAACATGTGGCAAGTTCTTAAAGAGATGGGAGTGCCAGATCATCTCATCCGCCTCCTGAGGAATCTGTATGTGGACCAAGAAGTCACAGTCAGAACCGAACATGGGACAACAGAGTGGTTCAAGATCGGGAAAGGAGTGCGACAAGGTTGTATATAGTCACCTTATTTATTCAACTTATATGCGGAATACATAATACGTAAGGCTGGGCTGGATGAATCCAAAGCTGGAATCAAACTTGCTGGAAGAAATATCAACAACCTCAGATATGCAGATGATAATACTCTGGTGGCTGAAAGTGAGGAAGAACTAAAGGCCCTGTTGATGAGGATAAAAGAAGAGAGTGCAAAAGCTGGCTTGCTGCTTAACGTTAAAAAGACAAAGATCATGGCAATCAGCAATCTTAGTTCCTATCAAATAGATAGGGAATACGTGGAGGCAGTGACACATTTTATTTTCCTGGGATCCAAGATCTCTTCAGATGGTAACTGTAGTCATGAAATTAAAAGACATTTGCTTCTGGGGAGGAAAGCTATGGCAAGCTTGGACAAGCTGGTAAAAACTAAAGATATTACACTATCAACAAAGATCCGCGTAGTCAGAACTATGGTATTCCCAGTAGTAACATACGGATGTGAGAGCTGGACTATAAAGAAGGCTAAGCATCGTAGAATTGATGCCTTTGAACTGTGGTGTTGGCGAAAACTGCTTATAATCCCGTGGATTGCAAGAAGATCCAATAAATCCGTACTACAGGAAATCAAGACAAACTGTTCACTGGAAGCTATGATCATGAGGCTGAAGCTCAAATATTTTGGCCATATAATGAGAAGGCAGGATTCTCTAGAAAAGACTCTGATGCTGGGAAAGATTGAAGGCACATGAAGAGGACAACAGAGACGGAGATGGATAGATGAGGTCACTGAAGTTACGAACATGAATTTGTTGGAGCTCAGAGGGGCAGTAACTGACAGATGTACCTGGCGTGCTATGGTCCATATGGTCACGGAGAGTCGGACGCGACTGAACGACTAAACAACAACAACAACATCCTGTGTCATTTCAATAGGTGCAGTTTCAGTAATCAATAGTATACATGCTATATACATTGTGAGGAGCGAGCAGCAAAACATAAATAATTTTACAAGGAGAAAGCAAGAAAAGGAAATACAAAATAAATAAATATATAGAGAAATAGAATTTTTTTTTTAAAAAGGGGGGGAAGATGAATAAGTAAATAAATAAAATAAAAAGTAAAAGGGAGGGATGGAGAAGAGAAGTAAGGGGGATGCATGTTGGCTTAGTTTGCTTCAGAGGAAAGTAACTCAAGATACTGAGAGCTATGTTTGGGTGTCAATGATTCTTATCTGAGCTTGACAGTTTTTTGTTCCCAGTAGCCGGTTTGGGTCGTAGGGGCCCGTGGATCCATGCTTTGTAGGTATGGTAGGTTTCTCTGAGGTCGTGATCCAGGTCTTGTCTTTTGTTAGTGAACTGCATAGCGTCCTGAGTCTTGGAAAGAATCAAAGGCTCAATGGCGTCGGTGTCTCCTGGAGTAGGTCTAAGTTGCTGCTTGTGATTTTCTGGTCCAGAGAGAACGTCCAGATCCAGGCTGCACATCTAATCCAGTGCTAGGTGGTTGGGAAGGTCCCCCTGTTCTCTGGGGGTCGCCGGTATCCAGTCTGGCTATGCCGCACTGTTCTGTGAATCTGTGCATATTGGATGGTTGGTGGATTGTGAAGGTCTGATTGCCCTTTGGAACTAGCAGTTTAAATGGGTGCCCCCAGGCATAGCAGATCCTTCGCTGGGTGAGAGCCCGTGTGAGAGGTCTAAATTCCCTCCTCGTGCTTGGTGCTAGGTCTTGAAAGAATTGAATTTGATGGCCATCAATATGTAGTGGCATGTCCCTTGCCACCCGCATTATTGCTCCTTTCATATGAAAAAAAAAACGTTTTGTGGCCTACTCCCTGAGGCACTCCTGGCAGAATTACTCATGGATAGAGTGCACAGGGCCCTGCGTGCTCTCTTCCTCAACACCACAATACCAAGAGATGTTATTATACACACAATAATATCTCTTGGTATTGTGGTGTTGAGGAAGAGAGCACGCAGGGCCCTGTGCACTCTATCCATGAGTAATTCTGCCAGGGGTGCCTCAGGGAGTAGGCCACAAAACATTTTTCATAGGGTAACAGTGAGGGTGTCAAATGTCACAGACTCAGGGAGCCCCGTGATCCTAATGTTTTCCTGTCTGGAATGATTATTAAGGTCTTCATGAGCCTCTTCAAGTACCCTGACTTGGTCCTGAAGGTCTTGTATAGCTTGCTCATGAGTGATGGAGGTGGAGGCAACTTGGTCCATTCTGTCCTCCATACCTGTGTTTTTTTTAGATAAGTCTGCCAGGCCTTCTGTAGTATCTCTGGTGGGGGCCAGTTGCTTAGTAAATTCTGAGGCCATGTTGTTGTTTTTTTCTTTAAGGAGGCTTTGTAGATCTCTCCTTGTAATGGGGAGAGATCTTGTGAGTGCCTGTGGTCACTGGTCACCGACTCAGAGTCAAAGTCAGGGCCGCCATTACCACGTGGCTGGTCTCGTTCCCCATGGCCGCTGAAGATCGGGGCCACAGTGGAGTTGTGCCTCGATTTCCTACCTCCTCCCATGGTCTGTTGGATGGGCGTTGTGGAGACTAAGCTCCCACACCTCTTGGAGTGAAGATCGCGTAGGTTACACTGCCCTTGTGTGCTGTATGTCGCCTGCTTCAGTGGAGCTTTAGGAAAGTAATGCCATCTTCACGGGAAGTCAGGCGCCGCCACCCACCAACCATTTCATATATACTTATGCACAAACTCACGTAAACACATTATACACAGGTACATATACAGAAATTACCTATACTAAAAACACCCATCTGTAAATCTGCACCTTTAGGCTGGTTAAGGATGTTGAAGTAGGAAATTGATAATCACCGTTATTGGTGACCTCATTTCCCTAAATTTGTGAAGACTATGGCCTTGAGGTAATATTTTTTAGATAAACGTTAAAATAATTTTTTTTCGCATATTAAAATATTGAAAAATATATCATATAAAATATATCAATATATCAAAAGATATCACATTATTAAAAATGTTTCAAAATATTACATACTTTAAAAAGTGTATCCAAAATTATTGAACCATTTGAAAAGCATGTCCAAAAATATTAAATCAAGGTGTTTCTTAATAGGGAAGAGTAATTTAACTACATCCACATGAAGCTCTGAAAAGCCCTGTGCACAGCTGACCGTTGGCTCAGTTCAAGATATATATTTTATGTTTCTTAAATATCATATGTTTTATTTTTCTGAAGGGGCAATGAGGACTTTGGTACATTAGTTACATAATAATAATTTGTTAAATTATATTGAATTTCAAAGAGGTTTGAAAAAAAAAAATCAGAACTTACCTGGTTCAGCTGCCTCTACGGAATCTCCATCCATTTTTACACCATGGGCATAAATTGAATATGGTCTGCTTGCCTTGTTGTGGAATATGATTTTAATTTTCTCTCCTACATTTGCTTTTATAAGTGGGCCTGTTAAAAAATTAAAAAAGAAGTCATAAGTTTCAGGCAATGAACATTCACAACATACACATCTATCTATCTATCTATCTATCTATCTATCTGTCTATCTATCTATCTATTCTGTACTTCTGTGCTCTCTGCTGATTTGTCAATCCATCCCTCTGTCTCTCTATCTATTTATCTATCCAACATATACCTATAACTATGTTCACATGTAGTAGAGTTACAGAGTTTTGGGACTGACATAATAGAGAGTCACAACCATAATTGGAAGAAAGACTGCCAGGATAGTTTGATCCCAAACACACAGAAGCCAGGTAACCAAATACAGTGTGGCAAACCTAGCCACTTTAAGACTTGCTGTATAACATCAGAAGGTTGTCTGCTTTTATTGTATATAAGGATGTATTTGTGTGTGTTTGCAATAAAGAGTATTCGTATGCTAACGGCAGAAAGCCGCTAGCATTCATATGGTAGTTTCACGAACAGTGACTTTAGAAAATGTTCGTGAAACAAATAAGGTACCGAACGGGAGCCCACACACGATGGGTAGTTAATTGCTTTCCTAGGTGGCGGTCGTTCGGCTACCGACCGCGTGGCGGTCGGCCATCTTGGATCCTTTGTTAGCCCAGCGGTGTTTGGTCGTCGAGTGCCTGGAACTAAAATCGGCTACTCGAAGGCGTGAACTTCGCGGGACTTCCAGGCTGTTCGGGAGCACCGGTCCTTCGGTATTTTGTTCTCTAATATGAATTCGGTACTTTTAATGAGAATGTAAAATAAAGTGTGTTTCGTGCGGCGTTCGGTTATTTATGCTGGGATCTGAGCAGTACTTTCACGAAGTGTGCGCTCAGACCCCAGCCATCTACCGAATGGTCATTTAAGGGAATCACATGAATAATATTAAAGTTATGGATTTTTGTGTTAAAACCCGGTGGTGCTGTACGGAGGGATAATCCACTTAACAGGATATTCTAGTGGGAGTATCCCTCACGTACAGCAGTGCATGGTTGGAGAAATGCTCTGTATTTTCAGTTCCCTAATGTAGTCCTCTACTGTAATACCCCTGTAAAGTGAATAAGGAAACCCCTTGCATGGGGAATCACATAAATACTGGAGCTGTGAATAAAATTGTCAGTTGACTCCCAGAACTGTGTTTCGTCCGGTTACTGGGGGATTTGGGATAATGCCTTCTTTTCCAGCACTTTACTTTGGATTACCTTCAATACCAGTGGAGATATTGGGATTTAATATTGCAGCTCCGCAACATACAGAATACCAGAATAACCTAAAACGCATTACTGGGCCTTACAGTGACCAGATTTAACACAAAATCGAAAATAAACAGGACAAGCTGAGGTCAGGAGAACAGAGAGAAGGTAAAAGATGAAACAAGCAATGGTGAAGAATAATAGAAGTCAGAATACTCTAGGCATAAGCCAAAAGTCAATAACACAGAGGAATTAATAGAAACATGCACTCTCAGATTTACCAGAAATGGAAATCATGACATGGCACTGAACAAATGCCTAACTAAAGTTTAAATAGTGATATGCTTTAATGATCATATAACTTCGGAATGTGCGTGACATATCTGTGATATATGTAGCGGGAGCCTTTATATGGCTCTGATGCGCAGCGGTCGGCATTAGTATGTATGCCGGACGCGAGTGTTGCCACCAGCGAGGGAGTCTGCTGCGGCACTCCCTGGACCAATCTGGGGCTGGCGTTACAAATACATAGGGAAAATAATGAAAATAGAAAATGATAAGGCAGTTGTGTGGAAATTTGATAAGTTACATGCTTCCTCAAAGAAAAAAGATATTTAGAAATGTTGGATCAAGAGCTGGAGTTAAGAGTTCTATTTAGGTATCCTCAGAGAAATCTTGCTAAGAAATGTGGCAGATGCCCAGTACAGAAAAGTACTCTCTCACTTGTACAGAAATACTAGCCTTGCATCCTGCAATGGTAATATTTTAATTATTTAAATTTTTCCTTAAAATGTTTTTTTTAAATATATTTCTGTGGTGCTTTTGACCTTACCTCAATGTACATTAAGTGATTATAGTTACCTAAAAGTCCCATATGTTCATTTTTTGTAGTTCTTTGTTTGGGTGTTGCAAATGTTTTATCAGTATATTCCCGATACAATGCTTTTATATACTTCGAACCAATAAATGAGTTGCCTTGGTTTAAAAATATATCTCCGGGACTAAAACACAAAGACAAAAATAAACTTCTTGATGCTATTCATTATGCAAAATGCATACAGACATAATAAGTACATTCATTTATACAATGAACAAGCATTATTGAAAGGTACAGGTTCAGCATTTATCAGTGGAAGTCTGCTAGGTTGGTAGGTTATAGACCGGGGCACATTGTTCTCATGGATGAGGGATCCAGTGTGGAAAAAAAAAAAAATTCATTCTGATGTTGGCTCAACACTACTAACTACTTTTACACCTTTGCTGTTTTTCTCAGCAAGTCATAGGGAGAATAATTATATTTCAATATTTCCTTTTTATTGGTAAGGTTTTCTTTTTCACAACAGCATATTGCACAACTCACAGAATTATAAACAATAATGCATCACACAGTGTCATTGATGATTATCACATTGAAGTATATACAGTTTGTTAATTAACATGTCCGGCTATCAGATTAGCTGGTATTTATTGCTCTGTTATTTTCTGTGGTTGGGTTCCATACTTCACTTCCTATGTTCAGTCTGTTGCTAAAGTACAGTGAGCCGTGAGTTTTCGTGTTGAAAAACATTACCAACTTTTTTACCCCTTTTGTTTGAACCATGAACACAACATAACCAAACATAACATAACGTAACATGAGTGTGCATGGATTATGCATAATCCCAAGGTACAGCACGGGTTTTGTATTTAGTTTTACTGTCCACTTTCCTGCCATTTAGCCCATCTTGGTGTAAATTTCTTATCCGAGCCGGCCAGTCTGTATGATATAGCTTCGTACTCTGGAGTTCGGGATACTTTTTCTACAATTTGCTCTATATCTAGAATGTTTTTACTTTTCCACAGGCTAGCTATGCTTACTTTGGCTGCTATCAATATGTGAATTATTACAACAGACATAGTCATAGATATGTCCTTGTGTAGAACATGCAGGAGATAAGTAACTGGTTCTAGGGGTATATTTTTCCCTACCTTCGATAAGATTAAGTGTTGGATCTGCTCCAAAAAAATGTTTGAGCTGTTGACAATGCCAAAGTTTGTGGCCTATAGAGCCCACCTCCTTGTCGCATATTGGTGATGTTCCCTCAAAAATATGGCCCAATCTTTGAGGTGTTAGGTACCACCTCATCCAAATTTTATTAGTGGCTTCCATGTGGTCCAAACAGTGTGTAGCTGCCCTGGTAATCCATAATGCACCATGCCAATGCTTTGGTTCTATCGTACAATGTAGTTCAAGCTCCCATTTCTGCATGTAGGGCAGTTTTGTAGGTTTAACTAGTTGTAATAAGTTTTTGTAGCAAAGTGACAATGGTCTAGCTTTTCTTAACTTTCCCCTTTGCAAAGCTTCCCACACTCATCCAGTTCATGTTCCCGCATTACCCTGATCTTGTGTTTTGTGAGAATGTGTTTTATTCTTAAGTATGTAAAGACCTAGTGGAAGGAGGAAAGCACTGCCCTAAAGAGATGTTATTGATATCTTAAAACGTAACTTTTATTAGAAAAATCTATAAAGTGAACAAGAAATATACAAAGAAAAGAAAAAGAAAAAACAAGTAAATAAATAAATAAATAAATGAATGTTGGTTATAAAAACCTCAGTTTCCCACAAAAGATTTGTAGGAAAATATAGACAAATGATCGTATTTGCTGACACAGAATCAAAGTTAGCATTCAATATATTGTAACTATATAGTTATAACAGAATGTATGAATAGAAAGTGCCAGCTGGATATGAATTCATGCTGCCAAATATTGTAATGTTCTAGCCGTGATTTTACACTCTCTTATCTATTGAGGTATATACCAGTTAGCTGTTTGGAGCCTGACTAGACAGCACAGCTTTTTGGTTCAAAAGCAGATGCCATCGTGGACACAGTAAGATTTGTTCCACTATTCGGTACAACAACACTCAATTACTATACTTCTTTGTATTCTATGTAAATTATACCGAGTGAATATCATACGTCAGGTAGTTAGTCAGACTGACGAGGATCTCTTTATAGACCCTTGCAAGTGATCGAAACAAATTGATACATTACAATATTTGGCAGCATGAATTCATATCCAGCTGGCACTTTCTATTCATACATTCTGTTATAACTATATAGTTACAATATATTGAATGCTAACTTTGATTCTGTGTCAGCAAATACGATCATTTGTCTATATTTTCCTACAAATCTTTTGTGGGAAACTGAGGTTTTTATAACCAACATTCATTTATTTATTTATTTATTTACTTGTTTTTTCTTTTTCTTTTCTTTGTATATTTCTTGTTCACTTTATAGATTTTTCTAATAAAAGTTACGTTTTAAGATATCAATAACATCTCTTTAGGGCAGTGCTTTCCTCCTTCCACTATATCTTATTCCATTTAGGGTTACCCCCTTTTTACTGCCTTATCTACCTATGCTTCCACAGTCCTCGCCTTCTATGTAAAGACCTTACTCGAAGGCCGTAGTCTGTGCAGAGATCCGCAAATTAGTGGACTCCTTCAGCATCCAACAATTGTTGCACTTTACTGATCACATGGTTCTCCCGTTGTGTGAGAGATAGGTCGTTAGAGAGATATGTTAAGCTACCCAAGTTCGCGTAGACCAGGTAAGCATTCTTCCCTTTCAGCCTCGGGGCCCATGTATTCCACACCTGCAAAGAGAGGTGTGTTTAGGACATGAGGCTGAGACTTCAGGGTTGTATCTGTGGGGCAACCCAGATTAAGTCCAAGGTCTTATGTGGTTCTATCACAGATTGCTCTAGTATGTGCCACAGGGGCGGATCCTTCTTCTGCAGAAGTGCCGGTGTTTGTGCTAACATTGATGTGATGTAGTATTTGTGAATGTTGGGCACTCCCAGCCCACCCTCTTGCCATTTAAAACATATGGTATTCAAGGATACCCTTGGGGGCTTTCTCTTCCAAACGTGAGTGTTAAAAACTCTTTGAAAAGAGGTTAGGATAGATTTGGGTAGTGCTATTGGTATAGTTCTGAATAAAAATATAATTGGGGTAAAAGCTGTTCACCACTACCAGCGATTTGAGGTCTGCTGCAACTCTGAGATTAGCCTAGAATGGTTTGCTTAGTTTTTGTTTGGATGAGGACAGTTGTATGCCCAAATACGCAAGGGTATAGTTCCTCCATTCAAATAGGTATAGTGTCTTAAATGTGTTTCTGTGTCTCTGGGCATATGTATTGGTAGTACTTGCATTTTTGAGCTATTGTTCTTATAGTAAGAGGCCTCTCTATAATCTGTCTCGTCCCGTTGGAGATGAAGAATTTCCTGGACAAGAATCCTGTAAGCATAATTCTTGCAGAGGAGGCAGAATATAAGGAGAGGACACTACCCCTACATTTAGGTGGGAAATGAAATTTTTCCAGTACCAAGGCCATATACTGCCAATGAAGGCGACCGAAAGCCTTTTCTGCATCTAGGGCCATGACCAGTCCAGGGACCCTTGCTCTATCCATCATCTCAAGAAGTTCTGGAAATCTTTGACACCGTTGATCATGCTCTCCTTCTTCAAACTCTTTAATCGCTTGGTCTCTGTGACTCTGTCCTCTTGTGGTTTTCCTCTTATCTCTCCCAACGCTCATTCAGTGTCTCTTTTTCTAATGATACCTCCTCCCCTCGTCCTGTCTCGGTTGGAGTCCCCCAAGGCTCTGTCCTATTTTCTCTTTATACTGCCTCTCTTGGCAAACTTATTACCTCTTTTGGATTCCACTACCACCTGTACGCTGATGACACCCAGTTATATCTCTCCTCCCTGGACCTCTCCCCTGCCGTCCTGCAACGTGTCACTGCTTGCCTTTATTCCATCTCTGACTGGATGTCCTCCCGCTTTCTGAAACTCAATCTCCCTAAAACTGAGCTCCTTGTCTTTAATACTCCTAATACTGATCCTCCTCTTTCACTCTCCCTTCAAGTTTGTGGTACCCACATCAGTCCATCCTTGCAAGTGCGCTGTCTTAGCGTCATACTTGATTCTGGCCTCACCTTTGAGCCTCACATCCAGCATGTTGCCAAATCCTGTAGATTCCATCTTAAAAACATAGCACGCATCCGCCCCTTTCTTGCACCAGATACTACCAAGGAGCTTGTCCATGCTCTAGTAATTTCCCACATGGATTATTGTAACCCTCTCCTGATTGGTCTTCCCAAAAGCCGTACTGCACCGCTACAGTCTGTAATGAACGCTGCTGCCAGACTGATTTTCCTCTCTAGTCGTTTCTCTCACACCTCACCCCTCTGCCAGTCCTTACATTGGCTTCCTGTATGCTATAAGAGTCATTTCAAGGTACTAATTCACACCTATAAAGCACTGAACGACTCTAGCCCCTCTTATATCTCCTCACAGATCCATAGGTATGTCCCTTCTCGGTCTCTCCGCTCTGCCCGTGACTGGCTCCTGTCCGTTGTTTGCACCCGTATGGCCAACTCACACTTGCAGGACTTCTCGCGGGTGGCTCCCTTCCTATGGAATAGCCTGCCTACCGCCATCAGACTCTCCCCTAGTCTTGCATCTTTTAAGAAGTGCCTTAAAACCCATCTCTTTAGGAAAGCTTATGGCCTCCCTGAGTAACCTCTACCTCACATACCTGACTCTTGCTCTGTCCTAATGTGTTTTACACCCCACCTCCTATAGAATGTAAGCTCGATTGAGCAGGGTCAACCTATTGTTCACGCAACTGGTCGAGGGCTTCCCCGGTTTGGGCAGAGCCACTATTGTGGCCTCCAGCATTTCCATTGGTATTTTGCCGGTGTCTAGTATACTGTTAAATAGGGCCGTAAGGCGGGGTCCCAGAATTTCCTCATATTTTGCATAGTAAAGCACCAAAAACACATCTGGGCCTGGTGCTTTGTTTTTAGGGGTGTTTTTTAGGGCCTCTCTAACCTCTTCCTCTGAAAACAGTCTCTCCATCACTACTGCCTCATTGTAATGAATCTGTGGTAGCCTGGTTGTATTTAAAAACTGGTTAATGGACTGTTGCTTGGGTTGTGTGATTGTGGTATCCTCCTTGAGGTTATAAAGTTTCTCATAAAATGAGGTCAGTTCCTTCACTATCATTAAGGGGTTGCTCATTCTGGAGCCATCAGATGTCTCCAAGTACGGTATTTTAGATTGGGAGAAGGATTTTTTCAGCTGGGTTGCTAGAAGTTTTCCTGCATTGTTACCTTGGGAATAGAAGCTATGCTTCAACTTCCTTAGGTACCTTTCCGTTATCCAAAGTTGCAGACTATCTAGTTCACTTCTAAGTTTCCTGAGCTTTGTCTCCAGGTCAGCACTCAATGTGAGCTTATGTCGTGCTTCCCAGACAGCTATGTCTTTAATAAATTGTTCCCTAGCTGAATTCTATTTGCGTTTGTTCTCCGCTCCCTTCCTTGCCTTATCAGCAGGCCAGGGATCAGAGCCTTATGGGCTAACCATGTGCTCGCAATAGAGGTGTGCTCGTTTGGGTTGTCCAGAAAGTAATGAACTATTGCTTCTCTGATTTTTATCTCTCCCTGCCTATCCTCAAAAAATGCAGCTCACCGGGAATAGACATCTTAACTTTGAGCTGACTGGTGCGCGATCCGACCACAAGATCGGCGCTATATGGACCTCTTGGAGATTGTCTAAGGCTGCAACGTCTACTAGGCACATATTTATCCTGGAATACCTCGCTTGCGCCTTGGACTAGAAGGTATAATCCCTTGCCTATGGGTAGAGGGAACGCCAGGTATCATGTAAGCCATGTTCCAGTAGGAGGATTGTCAGCATTGTGCTCTGGGACATCCTACTCTTCGATGGATCCCCTTCCCCCATTGTGTCCATAGTTGGGTCAAGGACACAATTGAAGTCCCCGGTTATGTACACTTGATGCACTCCGAGTTTTTTAATTTTGCCCAAAGCCTTTTGAATAAAGTCTAATTGGTTATCGTTTAGAGTCCACCAAAATCAGTAATGCCTTATCTATAAATTCTCTGTCATATTTAAAAACCCAATCTGCATGGAATAATATGCTCCGGATGGACCAATTACCTTAGCTACTGTAGACGTGAAAATCCTCAACACTATGCGACAGGTTCTATCACAGTCAGATCAATACAACGGATCACCGATTGAATATCTCCTCGAATGTCTCGAATTCACCTTGACAAACAATTATTTTCGCTTCGAGAAATTATTTTATCTTCAGCAAACTGGGACGGCGATGGGATCGGCCATAGCTTCTAACTATGCCAACTGCTACATGTATTCTTATGAACAAAAACATATATTATCGAAATACCAATCCAATCTTTTATTGTATCTCAGATATGTGGATGACATTCTTATGCTGTGGTCCGGCCCCCACTACACACTCTCCTGTACATCTTAGCCACTGTAGTGACACTAATAAGATCCAATTTCTTGATTTACAACTATACCGTACTTACAATGCAATTGGATATACTTTGTACAAAAAAACCCTCTGATCACAACACTTTATTGCACGCCACCAGTTTCCATCCCAGTCCCCACCTCACAGTTTCTCATAGTGCTGAGAAACAATTCAGATCCACAAAACACAGAGGCTCAAATTATATCTATGTAACATGCCTTCTAGATGAGAGGTTACTCTAAATCTATACTTAAACGCTGGTTACAAAGAGCTCTTGATATATATGACAAATCTCGCACTCAAGTGACCACCCCCTCCATGGAATCTACGGTTATCACATTACCTTTTCTATACCACACAGCAAGTGACAAAATAGCAACCATTATTCGCAAAAGATGGGACCTCTTATCCTCTGACCCTACATTACACTCTGCTTTTTATCATCCTCCCCGGATTGCCTTCAGCCGCAATTGGAATTTGAGAGACATTCTGGTCAAAAGTGACTTTTCTTATCAATATGAGACTAAAAAGACCCATACTAAAAAGGGTTGCTTTAAATGCGCCAACTGCGTTACCTGTGGACACATGCTTACAGGTTCCTCCTTCGCCCACCCTCATTCAGGAAGATGCTACTTTATTAAACATCATATCACTTGTTTGACCGATAATGTGGGCTGCACTACGTGGGGAACTGACCTCACTCTACGAGATAGGATGCGGGACTATCGGTCTGGGATTATGACGGCCTTTAGAGATGGCAGGACCGACAAACCGGTAGCCAAACATTTTTTAGAAGCAAACCATCGTCTTCCAACTCTAAAATTCATAGCCATCGATCATATTCCTCCTCTATCCAGAGGAGGAGACCGATCCAAATTTCTCCTTCAACATGAAGCCTATTGGATTAGGACATTGGATACGATATAGGGCCTTAACGAATATGTCTCCTTCAGCTCGTTCCTGGACAAACGATAATCTGAAATCCTCTTGTTCGAACCTTTTTCTCAAATTTTTTGATGTTTTTGATATTTTTGGACTTTTCATATATACATTTTTGTTCTTCTTATTTATTTTTTATAGTCTTAAGTATATTTTTTCACTATTTCATTAGCATTTATTCTTTATCTTTCTTTCTTCTCTTTTTTACTATTATTATTATTATATTTTGGTTCTATTGTATTTTATTTTTTCATGTTTATTCATTTATTTTTTAATTTTTTTTTATATTTTCACATTTTTTTATATTTTCTATCGTTTTATTTTATTATTATTCTTTCATATTTATTTTTATTTTTTATTTGCAAAAGTGATGGTGCTATATCACCTTAGTGGGCCACAGTAACCACCAAATAGATAGAAATAATCAAATACAAAAGAAATGGTGAAAGCACTCCAATAAATAAAATTGATATTACCCCAATTGCAGTCAATCTCTCTCTGGAAATAAACCAAATAGAAATAACATAGGTTATAAAGTTAAAACTGAATAATAAGACATATGTGTTGGTCTCACTCACATATAAAGAGCAACTTAAGAAGCTGGCTCAAACTGCATGCCTTGAACAAAACACTTCTGGACTTCAGCTGGGCTCTTCCCAATATACTGTATGGTGTACCTCCAAGACGCATATTCGGGGGTAACATAAAACTTTATTCTTCCAATACAGGAAACAAATAAAAACAGTAAAAATAAAGGAAAGTCCCATAAATAGTTAGTCCAAAAACACCTGACGCGTTTCGGCAGTATGCCTTCGTCAGAGGCGATGTGCATGTCCTTGGCGTGCAGTCTTTTAAATCCATTCTTGGCGCCTTTTTAGCCGTGCTCGCGGCTCTTCACTTCTGGGTTCGGCGCCGGGACGTAATTTGCGTCATCACATCCCAACGTCACTGTCCACATCCGGTTCCGGTCACGTTTCCTGTATTGACTCCAAGACGTACCTCAGAACTAAAACGTCTGACGTCAATATTATTCTCGGGAAACATACAATAAGTTAAAGGGGAAAACGAGCAATTCATAAAATGTATTATATTGAAAGATATATTAAATCAAAAACCTTTTATCACAATTATTTATACCATGAATCCCTATGTGTAACAAATTTTATATCATTATACTTTTAATATACTTAGAACCCACAAATTGTTAATACACTGTAAAGAAGAAAATAGATCATATGCAGACTATGTTGTTCATTAAAAAAGGAGAATTAATACCTGATATTTGTTATAAAAGAATATATATGCTTACTAATTCTTAAAATACAATATTACAAGTTACTGTGCAAAATTGAAATAAAATAAACCTTAAAAAGGGATATGCTGCATACAGATCATAAATAGACAAATACTCATTCCCAATAAAAGATATTTAAAAAACAGACAAATACTCATGTACAAAAAATAGAACATAATTGAAGATTATGCTAGCGCTAGTGTATTTATAATCTTAATTTTAGTAATGACAGGAGGCGAGTATTTTGCATTAACTCTTTACTAACTCCACACAGCAGTAAAGAAAAGTGAAACATTAACCAATCAAAATGCAGTAGGAGGTATAGTATTCACAGTGATGAGGCTCCTCCCCCTCTTTCGAAAGCGACATCAAAGACAAATATAGAGAACGGTTAAAGTCTTGAAACATAAAGTCTTGAAACATGCACCAACGGGTGAACTTTCCAAATACGAAGTCCTAGTGGCTGAAGGACGGCCCAAACGTGTCCATCCTGAGCATAAGATGTAATGTCCCGAAGTTATGCTGAAAAAGAATGTGGAGAAGGTTAGGTACCGATCTGGCAACTGTTTGCAGTAATGTAATAAACCCAACACAATTTCCACTGAACTGATGTAAAACTAGATGACAGTAAACGATAACAATGATCTAACTAAACAAGGTACAAGCCTGAGTCATACAAGATGAGTAGGAAGATAGAAGAAGTAAGGAATACACGGAGTAAGTATACTTACTTGGATCCTTATCCCCCAAGGGTGTGGAGGGTGGGAAAATACTCGCCTCCTGTCATTACTAAAATTAAGATTATAAGTACACTAGCGCTAGCATAATCTTCAATTTTACCACATGACAGGAGGCTTCATATTTTGCATTTTTAACGCTGAAGCAGGAGAGACGTGGCTGCCCCCGCATTCGGTCGGAAGTAGAAGGTCCGAAAGGTCGATTCTCGTGACCAATCTGCAGCTCGTAGGATGTCTGCCAGGGATGCGCCTGCGGTGAAAGCCGAAGAAGCTGCCGCCCCGCGGACGGAGTGGGCTCCGAAGGTTTCCTCTACGCCTGCCAGGGACAGAATCCATCTTACCCATCTGGCCAGGGTGGTGGTAGAGACGGGAACGTGTGACCTAACGTAGGACACCAAGAGTTGGCCCGTAGGGGAGACCCGCAAGCGGGTTGTGACCTCTACGTATCGATGTAGGGTAGATACCACGCAGAGAAGCGGTTCTGTAGGGAAAAAAGGGGTAGAAGACCGATGTGCAGTCGGATTTCATACGGCGTGAAACTTGGAAGGTAACTCCCTCTGGGGAGACCGAAAAGGCATCGATGTCGAATGCTCGTACGTCCGAAACTCTGCGGAACGAGACCAAACAAAGTAGGAGCGTCAGTTTGGCTGATAGTTGTCGGAGTGAAAGTCTGTCGTTGTCTGGCCAGTCCCTCAGGAACTGTAGGACGTTTTCGACGTCCCATAGTCGGGAATATTTAGGTCTCGGAGGCCTCTGAAGTCTGATGCCCCTGAGGAGGCGGCATACCAACGGGTCTTTCCCGACGGGGATCCCCTGGGCCGGAACGTGGGCCGCCGAAATTGCGGAGCGCACTACGTTGAGGGATCGGTAAGATCGGCCCTTGGAGAAGAGATGTGAGAGAAAGTTCATGATGGCTGTTATAGGTGCCGTAAAGGGATCAAAATTCCGTTCACTGCACCAAGTAGACCAGGAGTTCCATGCCGATAAGTAACATCGTCTGGTTCCTGGTGCCCATGAGTCCCATAGGAGATCTCGAGATGTTTGCGATAACTCTTCGGTTTGCCAGGCTCCCCTGAAAGCGTCCAAGCCACCAGCGTGAGACGGTCTTCCAGGATGAGCGGGTGTTGATTCCCTCTCGGGTCCGTAAGGAGCGTCGGATAGGACGGTATGAGGAGGGGATCTCTGTAGGATGACGCTAGGAGATCCGGAAACCATGGTTGACCCTGCCATAGGGGTGAGATGAGGAGCAGGGATCCGCGTTGGGTCTTCAGGTATTGCATCGTCCTGGCTACCATGGCGAATGGGGGAAAGGCGTACGCCCCCATGGGTGGCCAAGGCTGGAGAAATGCATCTACTGCCTTGCTCTCTGGGTCTGTGGGCCAGCTGAAGTACTCGTCTGTCTGCCTGTTGCGTGACGCGAAGAGGTCTAGGTGGAGGGGACCCCTCCTGACCGAAAGGCGCTGGAAGATCGCTGGATCCAGTCTCCAGTCGCTGCTGTCCCGCCAGTGGCGTGAAAACCAATCCGCTTTCAGGTTCGTTTCTCCCGGGAGATATTCTGCCATGAGGGAGATTTTCCGGGGTAGACAAAAGTCGAAAATGTCCTTCGTGATCTCTGAGAGGAGCCTGGATCGGGCTCCTCCCAGGCGATTGATGTAGTGGACCGCTGAGATGTTGTCCATCTGGAGGAGGATGCAGCAGTCTGTCCGGTCTCTCGCTAAGCTGCGGATCGCAAACGACCCCGCTAGGAGTTCTAGGCAGTTTATGTGAAGGTTGGTTTCTTGGGAAGTCCAAGTGCCTCCTGTCGATCTGCCCTCGCTTGTGGCGCCCCGGCCCCACAGGCTGGCGTCTGATTCCAGAACTATATCGGGTGTATTCCCGAAGATGGCTCGGCCGTTCCAAGCCTCCATGCTGTCCAACCACCATCCGAGTTCTTCCCTGACTTCCGCCGTTACCGGAATGTTTTGGTCGTAGGAAGGGTTCTGACGGAGGAAGGAGGCCTTCAGGCGTTGCATCGCCCTGTAGTGTAGTGGGCCCGGGAAGATTGCCTGTATAGATGCGGACAGTAGTCCCACAATTCGAGCCAGGCTGCGGAGTGGAATGGAGTTGCAGCGGATGACTCTGCGTAGTTCCTTTTTGATGGCTGTGATCTTTGAGATCGGGAGCCGTAGGGTGCTGGTCTTGGAATCTATCTCGAAGCCCAGGAAATGTATCGTCTGGCCTGGGAGCAGCTCCGATTTTTGGTAGTTCACCACGAAGCCCAGGGACGTCAGGAGTTGAATGGTATATCGTGTGTGTTGTGTTAGACTGTACCTGTCTGAGAAAAATAGTAGCAGGTCGTCCAGGTAGATAATGCAACGAATTCCTTGAGTTCGTAGTTGTGATACTACCGGCTTGAGGAGCTTGGTGAAGCACCACGGTGCTGAGCTGAGGCCGAAGGGGAGGCATGTGAACTGCCAGGGGCGACCTTGCCATTGGAATCTGAGGAATTGCCGGCAAGACGTATGGACGGGTACCGATAGGTAGGCGTCCTTGAGGTCCAGTCTTGTGAACCAGTTCCCGTCTTGGAGCAGACCTCTTAGAAGATGGATGCCTTCCATCTTGAAATGTCTGTACCTCACGAAAGAGTTGAGCCTCCTTAGGTTTATAACCGGCCGGAAGTCTCCGGATTTCTTCTTCACTAGGAAAATGTTGCTGAAGAAGCCGTTTTTGTCGTGAACGGGTTCTATCGCTCCTTTTGCCCTGAGTTCCCATAGTTCGCCATCGATTAGGTGTCGATCCTCGTTTGAGCACTGAATGGGGTGCGGAGGGGTGGTCTGGGATGGGGTTTCCACGAAATCTATGACGTAGCCCCGAACCGTCTGGAGGATCCATGCGTCCGTGGAGATGGTTGTCCAGTTCTGAAAAGACAGAGCGATACGACCTGCAGTATACGGGGTAAGAGGACATTGAGACACTATGTTGCTTACCTGTGGGAAAGCGTGCTCTGCCACGGCCACGAGGTCCTCTGCCTCTGTCGGCTCCTCGGGTGTAGGAGAAGGGCTGCCTGACACCCACTTCCGGGTAGAAGGGCTGGGGTCTGTGTGAGCGGGGGCCGGAGGGCCAAAACCGGCTGGCTGCTCGGCCCCTGTAGCGGCCAGCCCGTCCAAAAACACCCCGACTGGGGTAGCCCCTGAAGACTCGCTTCATGGAAGTTTGAGCCTTATTTAACGAGGTGAAAATGTTAACGTGCTTGTTTAGTTCTTTGAGGAATGCTTCCCCAAACAATTTGCCCTGTGCAAGCGGTCCCAACTCCTTGGTGCCCAATTCCACCAGTTTTCCGTCAATACGGAGTAGCGCTGCCTTACGCCTCTCAGAGGAGAGAGCTACATTGGTGTTGCCCACAAAACAGAAGCACCTCTGTGCCCATTCTCTTATATCATGTGCCCACTCTTTTACCATGCTGGTATCAAATTCGTCAGCCCTTGTAAAAGCATCGTCCGCCAAATACATGATGCGGGAAAGTGGCCCAATGGAGTCTAGGAGTTTGTCCTGAACTCCGTGGAATCCTTTTTCCACTCCTCTCCTGGGGTCACGACCACCCCGCGACATGTATGTGTTCATGACCTGGTCGAATTCGGGAGTCTGAGCCACGTGGTCGGGGAGCGAAGGGCGAGGGCATTCAGAGCGTAGGCGGTTGCGCACTGTTTTGTCCAGGGGTTTGCGGAGCCAACGATGCATAAATTTGGAGAGGTGGTCGGGAGGCGTCCAGTCTCCCGAACGCGGGTGCCGTATATTTTGGGGGTCGAATAGACGTTGACCCGAGGGGTCCAGAATGGCTTCCCCATCTTCTTGGACCGGTGTGGCGTCCGGCAGTTGGATGTCGTCCAAGAAGGTGCCTTGCAGGAAACCAGTATGGGATCCCGTGTCCGAACCCCAGTCATTTTCTTGTGAATCGGAATCTGCGGCCTGCCACTCGTCCAACACGGCCATGGAGCGTGTGTGTTCTTCCCCCTCGTCTGAGGAGTAGTGGGCTGGAGTGGGTGGGGTCGGCCTGTGACGTTTGGAAGGTGTCTTGCCTTTGCCCGGGTTGTCATTCCCTTTTTCGCCCTTCCAGTGGCGTTTGCTGGGCCGTGAGTCGGCCTGAGCGTGGGATTCTGAAGCCTCAGAATCGTAGTCATGGGCTTGGGCTTTTGTGACTTTTTTAGTCTGATCGGCTGTTGCCGTCATAACCCTGGATAACGCTTTCTCCATAGAGGCGGAGATGGCTTCCGCAATCATGGTTTGGAAGTCCGCAGGGTTTTGGGGTGTATCCATAATGATAGGAGTAGGGCCGCTGGGATTGATAAATCACAGGAAAAAACGTGGGCTAGGGGTCAGTCTGAAAAAAGGTACCTGCAGTACCCAGGTAACCCCAGCAGGGTAAATTATATATATAGATATATATATAATAAAAAGGAAAAAAGGCACCCCAGCAGGGTGAGTATGATAAAAAACTGGTAACAAGAGCACCAGTTTCCCCAGCAGGGAATTTTGGGTTTTATTCTGGGCCTCACCCAGTTATATATGCATTCATATATATAGGTGGCACGAAATCCACCTGGCAGCAGCAGTAATCAAATGTAGGGCCTCACCCTGGCACACAAAACACTGGTGGAGCCAGTAATAATAATAAGTATGGGGCCTCACCCCAATGCACAGGATTTATAATGTTCAAAGGGTGGATGACTGACCTGGGGACCCCTGCCTGATTGCGTCCGGTAGTGAGGTGAACGGGCGCCGGAATGAGCGGTCGCGATGCTCCCAAGATGGCGGCCGTGGATCTCGCGAGACGCGAGATCCAAGATGGCCGCCGGAGCGAACGGGAAACCGTTTCCCACCGCGCGGCTACAGTGAGTGCGGCTGTGAAGCCGCGAGGAGGAGAGGGTGGAGGAGGGTGAGCGTTACCCTCAGTAGGGTGGGCGAGAGTCGGTCCGACGGCGGAGAAAGCCGGCGGACCGAGTGGGAAAAGGGAGAGGGAAGAGAACAGGAGAAAGATCCTGAAGGGGGGGGGGGAAGGAGAAATCCCCAGAGGAGCAAAGCTCAAGGGGCAGAGATAAAGGATAATAAAAGTAGTGCTACAGAAAAATACTGCCCTATAATTAACTCTACAAAGAGCTCAATCTACTTAGCAAAGTACATGCAAAAGGGTAAGTCCCACCTGAAAGCAGTACTACACAGTAAATACATGTAAAAATATATAACATACAGAACATAAATAAACATATAGTGATAAATATATAGTAAAAGGGAAGAGCCCAAAAACTCTGACCTGTCTGCTGATGGAGCAGTAAAGAAAGAGGGGGAGGAGCCTCATCACTGTGAATACTATACCTCCTACTGCATTTTGATTGGTTAATGTTTCACTTTTCTTTACTGCTGTGTGGAGTTAGTAAAGAGAGTTAATGCAAAATATGAAGCCTCCTGTCATGTGGTAAAATTGCAAGGTGATAGTAGCACCATCGCTTTTTCATCTTAGGAGATTTCACAGACATTTTAGTTCTGAGGTATGTCTTGGCGTCAATAACGGAAACATGTGACCGGAACCGGATGTGGACAGTGACGTTGGGACGTGATGACGCAGATAACGTCCCAGCACTGAACCCGGAAGTGAAGAGCCGCTTGCACGGCAAAAAAGGTGCCAATAATGGATTTAAAAGACTGCACGCCAAGGACATGCACATCACCTGCAACAAAGGCATACTGCCGAAACGCGTCAGGTGTTTTTGGACTAACTATTTATGGGACTTTCCTTTATTTTTACTGTTTTTATTTGTTTCCTGTATTGGAAGAATAAAGTTTTCTGTAACCCCCTGAATCTGCGTCTTGGAGGTACACCATACAGAATATTGGGAAGAGGCCAGCTGAAGTCCAGAAGTGTTTTGTTCAAGGCATGCAGTTTGAGCCAGCTTGTTAAGTGGCTCTATATATGTGAGTGAGACCACCACATATCTCTTATTATTCAGTTTTAACTTTATTACCCTATTTTTTTTCTATTTTGGTTTATTTCCAGAGATAGATTGACTGCAATTTGTCAGGGTCTTACCTGAGTTGGGAGTCTGTAGCGCAGATATGATGCTCACCCTTGCAGATAGCCACAGGCCGAGGTGGTCAGGTAAGAATTCACCTGGCCTGTGGGTCTGTGCACGGGGGCTGTGCAGGATGCAGTACCAATACGCAGGACAGGCAAGGACTGAACCAGCAGGATGGTCGAGGGATAGCCGAGGTCAAAGGATGCCAGAGGACAGGAACAACGAGGAGTAGCCGAAGTCAAGGGATGCCAGAAGTCAGAATAAACGAGTCAGGAAGCCGGGGTCAATAATGCGAAGCGATGAAACAGGAACACTAGAACAAACAGGATCAAAGACTTGACACTGAGCACAGGGCGAGGCTGGGTTTATATACCCTGCTGATGACTGATCAGAGTCAGGTGAAACACAGCCAAGTCAAGGTGCAGCCCCCAGAGTAGTAGCCATGTCAGGATGAACAGGACTGGAATCAGTTTTCACTGTAAATAGCTGCTGTGGCTCAGAGGTAGAAAGCAGGACCAGGACTGAGAAGATCCCCGGTTCAAGTCCCCTGTTGGGAACTCCAAGAGCGACCACGTCTTGCCGTCTGTCTATCAGGTGAGAACCGTGACAGTACCCCCCCCTTTAAAAACGACCTCCGGGCGTAAATAGGTTCACTGTCAGCATAGTACACCTCTCCAGGGTCACTATCTGAATCCAGTGAGTCCCCATAGTCAAACTCCCCAGCAAGGATTCCCTTTACAGCTTGGGAGTCCGCAGTACCAGCTTCTGGTACGGCTGGAGAATTGTCCAGGTCTTTTAGGTTCCGGGTACAGGTGGCAAGCACTTCCAAAACTTTGGCAGGAGCAGTGTTCGCAGCTAACAATGCTTTTTCGAACATTTCAAGGTTTTCTTTACGGACTATAGTGCCATTAGAAGCAACGGCACAATCCACAGGTAAAACCTCTTCGGGCGGGCAGGAAGTAGTGGTGGTATCACAGGAAGCAACTTCGGGAGTAGATGCAGGAGGCTCTGGAGCAGGGGATGGAGGTTTTCTCGCGGAAGCCAAGCATGTGCAAGCACAACGGCTTCTATTTGGCTTTTTAGGCTGGTATGCGGTGTACACAGGGCGAAGGAAACTAGTACCAAGTCGGAGAGCTGGAGGTCTAGGAGGGCGAACAGGACAAAGCGTGATGAAATGCCCTTTTTCTCCACAGTAGTAACACAGGCCATAGCTTCTCCTTCGGTCTCTTTCCTTAGGTGTCACTTTGCAGTGGACGAGTCCTAATTGCATAGGTTCCACAGGGTCAAGTGGAACACCGGATACCTCTGGAGATTTCCTGGAAGCTGGAACATAAGGAGGCATCTCTGGGGCGTAGTGGTGGTACTCGGTTACTTGGTTAGGAAGAATCTGAGATTTTTTAGTACGTGGAGCTGACTTGGCCACAGTGGTCTTACATTGTGAGTCCATAGCAGTACTAAAGGATTCCCAGCTGACCAGGACAGGACTCTTCGTCTGCAACATTTGGTGAGCCCAAACTTTGATGCGTCCAGACAACAGGTTGATAGCCGCTCGGACCTTGATAAAATCTGTGGCATATGTTCGAGGCTTTAAAGAAAACAACACCTCGCAATCCATCATGAAAGACTGAAAGGATGTGCGGCTACCATCAAATCGGTCGGGCATGATGACAAACGGTTCAGGAAAAGCTGGTTCCGGGGCTGGATGTACTGCGCCTTTAAGGAATAAAATTTCTTGCTGCAGCTCCGAAACAGTCTGGGCCAGGCTGGACACACGCTGGGTCGAGGGTGAGCACATCTCTGCGGACTCCATAATGGTCAAGTCTTATGTCAGGGTCTTACCTGAGTTGGGAGTCTGTAGCGCAGATATGATGCTCACCCTTGCAGATAGCCACAGGCCGAGGTGGTCAGGTAAGAATTCACCTGGCCTGTGGGTCTGTGCACGGGGGCTGTGCAGGATGCAGTACCAATACGCAGGACAGGCAAGGACTGAACCAGCAGGATGGTCGAGGGATAGCCGAGGTCAAAGGATGCCAGAGGACAGGAACAACGAGGAGTAGCCGAAGTCAAGGGATGCCAGAAGTCAGAATAAACGAGTCAGGAAGCCGGGGTCAATAATGCGAAGCGATGAAACAGGAACACTAGAACAAACAGGATCAAAGACTTGACACTGAGCACAGGGCGAGGCTGGGTTTATATACCCTGCTGATGACTGATCAGAGTCAGGTGAAACACAGCCAAGTCAAGGTGCAGCCCCCAGAGTAGTAGCCATGTCAGGATGAACAGGACTGGAATCAGTTTTCACTGTAAATAGCTGCTGTGGCTCAGAGGTAGAAAGCAGGACCAGGACTGAGAAGATCCCCGGTTCAAGTCCCCTGTTGGGAACTCCAAGAGCGACCACGTCTTGCCGTCTGTCTATCAGGTGAGAACCGTGACACAATTGGGGTAATATACATTTAATTTATTGGAGTGCTCTCACCATTTCTTTTGTATTTGACTGCTTCTTCATTTTGTGTCTTCCATATTGCGGAAACAATTGGACTGCTATAAACACGAGGACACCCCATCATCAAAAGCACCTTAAAGGACATTTATTGCCATAGTGCAACTCTGAACCGTTTGGACTATTTATATGTAATAGCAACATCATAATTACAAACCACTTGAATGCACTTTATATATATGTTTTATCTATATGCTTTTTTATTCTCTAATCCATACTGATACTATCTTAATATATTTTGGTGCAGCCTTGCACTACTGTTCCTTGTGTCTCCCATTCTCCTTCTAGAGGGTTAGAGGGTTACCCTCTGCTGGGCCGCTGCCTACACACTCTTCTTTTTATTATCAGCGCTGACCTCTTTTATCTTTATACAGGGTATACAGACTATATCAGTAGCTCTTGTAAGAGTTATCCTGCTATGCTTTCTGAAGGAGGAGAGGTCTACCCACTGGAAGCTGAATCCCTGACTTGGTTCCAGGGTGGGTGGAGGACACTGAGACGCCAGTCATGCTGCGGCGACTAAGGATCTACAGTGCTGATGGTGTCTGGTGAAGTGCTTGGAGTACTCGGTTAGCACTAGGAAGCAGCTATTGGCAGAGGTACCCAGTCGGGGTGCCAGGCGGTCCTCCACAGGTGGGTTAATAAACATGTAATTGTAACCAGACAAGTTTGATGCACAGATACAGAGGGTTGAGGGCCCTGCTCAATGAGCTTACATGTTAGAGGTAGTGGTGTAAAGTGACACAAAAGGTAAGGGAAGTAGATTGGTAGAATAGTATTCAATGAAGACTTAGTGTGGGTTATTTCTTTTTTTGTAATGCCAGTTACATGAGATGAATCAGTTGGGAGCCATTAACAGTGTAATTGATATGCTTTATACCTCAATACACATCATTTTTCTTTGTCAAGGCCTGGGAGTGAAAAGGAAGCCCTAGGGCAATCAATACAAAAACACAATCTGACTAATTAAAAAAAAAAGTTTTTTTATGCCCTTGAATCCACAACCCCATCTAAAATTAACTAACAGTGAGGTGATATACATTGTTTGCTGTAGAGTGCTTTCATTTTGGTTGGAAGCCTTTGTATTTATAGTGGCAGAGATACACCAGCAAGTAAATAGCTGGTAAACACCCATTGGGTGTAAACTTTCTTTAACACCAATAAACAGGGTTGAACAGAACCTTACATGTTTCATTTATTTACACACACTTCTCACACGAAATGTTAAAAAACGTTTTAAACAAAAATAAGCAATAAGAGAAGTAAAATTAACAATGTAAAAATGCAATCAATCTGTTACTGCAAATATAGGTTTTATGAATACCTCTCATCTTGATTCTTATAAAGCTCATGCTCCCAGGTGCGATTTGGAGAGTAGTCCCATTCTACTTCTTCAGCCGAAATGTAATAGGTTTGTGTAACTTTGTTTGAGAAGTCTGGTATTGGCAGCCGACATGCTTTAACTCCATAATGCTGCTTCATTCCTGCTACAAAATGGTCTGCGGTCATGCACTCCACATCAAAGATACCTGAGAAAATGTTTTTGTTTTTTTTTACATTTGGTCAACTTGTCTGTACCAAAATTCTTTCATATTCTTTCATATTCTATTCTTTTTTTTGTGTGCATGAAGTCTAACTGAAACACGTTCTGAAATCCACTGGCTCCCATTGCAGCCGCATGTGGATACACAACTCAAGCACAGAGAGAATTCCATGCATATGTAGGTTTATTCACTAAAATGTGAACGGTCAGGAATTCAAAGTGAGTTTTAAGTTTTAAAACAGAATAGCAGAAATGAAAACAAAGTTTACTTGTAAATTTTTATGTATTTATCTTTTATGGCCTAAAATATGAAATTCACTTTGAATTCGCCTAGTATCATTCACTCTTTGATGAATAATTTCATTCATTTACTTGCCTAAACTGTTTGTATTACTCTCCTTTGAGTGAATGAAGTTCCAGTTGTGGTGTTTTTGTACATGTATACATACTTTTTCTGTTATTTTATATATTCTAAAAAACAAAATGGCAGCTGGCTGCGATATTCTGGGTGAATCTAGGCTACATTTTGTTATTGTGTGTGATTTTTGCAACAGTTACGAATTTATCTATGTGAAAGAAAAACAGGATTATAGTGTCAGATGCCTCAATTCTGTTTTGTTTTACTGTCTGCATTAAAGCATTATTCACTTTTCCCATTTTTCTTTATCTCAGTATCAGAATTGTTTGTGGAGGACTGGTGAGAAAGTCTGCAATGAAGTAAAAACTTGCTTTTTACAGTCTGATTAAAGAAAAAAATCCAACGTTAGCATTACCAACATCCCGTGTCGACTCATCTCTGTGCTGCCGATCCGCCACCCTGGCTAAGATCATCAGTCTCGGTTAATAGGGAAGCATTTGGAGGCTAGTGAAAATATTCGCTCAAAACGCCTTGCTACGCCAATCACATTTTTGAAAAGTCTAAATCAGATATAGCTGCAGAAGGGCCTCTAGTGATTGTCAGGAAGCCAATGTTTTCAGTTGCAGAGTTAAAAAGACATGGGCATGGCAGCTAGAACACTTAATTGAGATTAGGTGGTCTTTAGAGGCCCTTTAACATGTGTTATAAAACTTATTGCCTGTTTGATAAATTAATTACAGAAAGGTTTGCCTTAGATGGATGTTTTTGAATTCCCTTATTAAAATCTAAGCAATAGATGTATCCATATCAAGACTCCCTGCACAGATTTGTGAGTTATGCACAGATTTGTGAGTTATGCACAGCTGTATTCTTCATTCTTTATTTCACCACTATTACTTGGAGGTGATTGACATGAACAGGCCATCACTGTGAATGCTTCTTTAATCAACCAATACCCATAAGAAAAAACATGCCATTTACCTTCATTGTCTGGTTTCATGGTAACAGAATACGAGATGTGTGGGAATATGCTTGCTGTATCTCTTCTTCCTGAATGATCTTTAAAGGTATTTCCAGTAAAATGGATTCCATGCATGTCTACTTCATTCCCAATGCCCATCATGTGCCAAAGGACTGTATCTCCGATACACATATCCAGACCAGGCTGATTTCCAAACATATACCCATTTATAGCTGATAGATTATGTATAAAACATTAGAAAATAGTTAACATTAGACTGTACAAGCATTGCGGATTTACAGAACATTGAACATAAGATTCAGATCACCATATTATTCCTTATCACATCATTTTCTTTAGAAGAAGAATTAAATAAATGAACAGTATAACCATTTTTAGGTGTTTGTGGATTTCGCCCCTCACCCATTTTCCTAACAAATTCCTTATAAAATAACTCATTATGTGATCCAGTAGAGACTACACCTTTGTAGTCATCAAATTTGATGACTTTTCATCCATTAAAATACTTCTCATTGGGAAGGGCTTAGCAGGCAAGCAGCATGGACGCCATTTCTGGAGCTCCACGAGCCACGCACCGAAAATCGGGAATAACTCCCCAACCCACCAGGTAAAAACTTACAGGCAGACTGACATCGGCTGCAGAAGACTGAGAGGCATACACCGATGCCTTTTTTTCAGCAAACGGGCACCAAACAAAAACGCCGTCTGCCCAAGGCCCCTCGCACAGTCGGCCAGAGAATCACGCTGCACACCTACGCGGCCTGGTGGGACCCGGAGTGGCTCACACCCGACCCCCAGCAAACACAGGTACAGGGGACAGAGGAGATGGGCAAAAAATCCCACAAATCACAGGCATCCACTCCCCAAGATATGCAAGACATAGGCATGCTGCTCCAACGCACGCGGAAACACAAGGAGCTGGAGCAGACCGAGACAAAGGCCTGTGCCCACCAGGAGAAGGAAGGGGTGAGTGACACTGTGCAGGGGCCACCCCAAGCGCGGACCCAAACCACGCATACCCTAATTAACTTAGATCCCACTACCAAACAGGATATAGATAATCTGTTTAACCGCATCCAAAAGCTCTTCGCCGCCGATATAGCCGCGGTGCGGATGGAAGTACAGGCGTTACCACCCGTGTCCAGGCGAATGACTCAACCATAGCCGACTTGCAATGCCAAATTGCGGCAGTAGGAGACTCAGTTGCACAACTGCAGACGCAACACTCAGACACTTCACACAGAATAGATGCACTGGATGAGAGATCACGCCAGAAAAATAAAGATCAGGGGAGTTGCAGAAACAGTGTCAAATGAGGAACTACCAAACCTCATCAGGAGAATGGTGTCTAAGTTACTCCCAGTGAAACAAGCCAAGCAATTCACACAAGAAGGTGCTTACCACATCGCCAAGTCCCCTAGAGCGCCACCCACAGCCCCAAAGGGACATAATACTTCGCTGTGGCACGAGACAAGACAAGCAAGCCGTACTAAGAGCAATGCACAACAAATCACCTCTGGACTTTGAGAAGATCTCACTTTTCCGGGATCTCCACCGCTCCACGCTGTTATGGAGAAAATCAATGAAACCCATCACACAACAGCTGCAAGAGGCTGGCATACTGTACCGCTGGACTACGCCCAGATCCCTTACAGTACTTACAGAAGGCGGACAGCTGAAGGTTACTGATGTGGCGGAGGCCACCACCTTCCTGGCAGCAGTTGGCATAAGTGATGCCCTGCAAGAACGGAGGGCCCTCAACACTACTGGGACTTGGGAAGTGGACAATATAACCCCCTTTACTCCACGGAATGGGCATGGAGCAGTGACATAACGTGCCAGCTTACTTTACATTGTCATGCTGATGTTTTAACTTGCCCTCTCTGTTCCCCCCCCCTGTTAACAATACCTAGACTGTACTGACCTGACTGGTGCTCCAGGACAATCTGTGCATATTGAAAGTCTAAACCCTAACGACAACAGTAATAGTGTCCACTACCGACCGACTTTACAACATACCCCTACCCCCGACGTCCCCTTTGGTTAGGGACCTCACAAAGCCTGTGCATACTGGAACACATCCACACGCCTTTAACCAGCTTTCTGTTAGCAACCCCTGTATAATGTTTGTGGGTATAGGTTTCCTGTTTACAAGTATTTACTATGTTTCTTAAAATGCATACATAACCCATAGTGAGATTAGACGAACACAAGGAACATACAGGCCCTAGAATGACCAGACTGGCTCCTAACGTTCGACTATACACCCCTCTCAAGGGCACTAAATCGAGACGCAATATAGACACGGGAGCCCACTCCGCGAGACTTGCATCTCACTTTAACTGTTATAGACCACTATAATAAAAACTAGGTGTTAGCTATCTGTATACAATGTACATCATCGGAAATGAACGTGTATAAATCATTGTACCTTTTTATTACACTGTTATTATTATAATTATCATTATGATATTTATAGAGCGCCGCCAAATTCCGCAGCGCTTTACAATGGGTGGACGAACAGACATGTATTTGTAACCAGACAAGTTGGACACACAGGAACAGAGGGGTTGAGGGCCCTGCTCAATGAGCATCACCTGCAAAATAAAGAATTTAAAAAAAATTACTTCTCATTGAGAAGCATTGGAGAAGTTGACTAGTGGAAAACTACTAGCCAGGGTTGAATGTTTATCCACCGTGGGCTAATGATCAAGTGAACATTTTAAGCTCTGCTACATGCTTAAATATTACTAGGAGCAGCTAAGGGAATATGCATCTTTTTTTTTTTTTTAAACCAACCAAAGGTACACAATTATCACTTACAGTGCATCTTGTTAGACTCCTGGAACTCTGGGTCTTCCTTGTCCACATTATCAGAATTGTTTGTGAAAAACTTTATATTTTCATCAAGTAGCCAACTCTTGTTCTCATCAAATATAGTCGCCAACATAAAGAAATTGTGACTTATCTGCAATGACAGAAATAAGAAGTGAGCAGAAATGCATTAAACACAAACAATTCATGTCCCAGTATATATTAGTACAGGTAGTCATAATGTAATAATGTTACAAAAGCGTAAAATTAAAATAAAATAAAAAAAATCATTGTAGAAAATGATATACTAACCTTATCTAGATGATATCAACCTATTCACTAACAAAGTATCTTCTACAGATATAATCTATCAGTTTCTAGCACATTCTTATTTACTAATGCTTGAATTGTAGATATTACAAAATGTATGAAAAATAAGTTACAAATTTTAGACCAAAATAGTCAAATTGCAAGTCATTTTGCAGAATGGCAATGTTTTTAGCTGCAGTGTTAAAGCTTAGGTGAGGGGAGGAGACATGACACCCAGGCCACTTTATTGAGAGTTATTGAAATAACAGCTCTCTGAAACTGTGTAAGAAAAATACCCTAAAATGGAGGAAAAACAGTATGAAAGATACACTGATCAGCCACAGCATTAATACCACCTGCCTAATATGGCGTAGGTCTCCTTTATGCTGCCAAAACAGCTCTGTGTCCTGTGTCCATGTGTCCTGTGGTATCTGGCACAGAGACATTAGCAGCAGATCATTTAAGTCATGCAAGTTGCGAGGTGGGGTCTCCATGAATTGGATTTGTTGTTCCAGCACATCCAACAGATACTCAGTCGGATTGAGATCTGTGGAATTTGGAGGCTAAGGCATCACCTTGAACTCTTTGTCATTTGCAGTGTGGCAGGGTGCATTATCCTGCTCAAAGAGGCCACAGCCATCAGGGAATGAAGGGGTGTCAGAGGTCTGCAACAATCTCAAGGTAGGTGATACATTTCTAAGTAAAATCCACATGAATGCCAGGACCCAAGGTTTTCCAGCGGAACATTGCCCAGAGACTAACATTGCATCCGCCGGCCTGCCTTCTTCCAATAGTGCATCCTGCTATCATCTCTTCCCCATGTGACCAAGGCACATGCACCCAGCCATCCACCTGATCTAAAAGAAAATGTGACTGGTCAGACCAGGCAACCTTTTTCAATTGCTTCATGGTCCAGGTCAGATGCTCACTTCCTCATTGAAGGCACTTTCATGGGCACCTACGCAGCCACATACACAGCAAACTGCAATGCACTGTATGTTTTGGCACCTTTCTATTATGGCCAGCATTATTTATTTATTTTAGCAATTTGAGGTACATTAGCTTTTCTGTGTGATTGAACTGGATGGCCCTCGCTTCCCATGTGCATCAATGAGCCATGGACTGGTTGTACTTCCTTGCACCACTTCTGGTAGGTACTAACCACTAGATACCAGGAACACCCCACAAGACTAGCCCTCACTATTTGGTCCATGTCAAAGTCACTCAGTTCTTTTCGCTTACCCATTTTTCTTGCTTCCAACATGCACTTGGCTAGTTACTATAATGAACTGTAATGGATCATTGCACTTACTTTATGGTAAGCTCAGATCAACTTTTGACGTTTTAGTATGTTTTTTCTTGACTACTGTTCTTTGTTTATGTTTTCATTAATTTGTTTTATTTCTATTGTATGATATTGAGTGCTCTAGCTACTATTTTGTATGTGTTGATTCATGAAACTCAATATTCCTTGTTTAAACAAGAATTTAACATATTAATATAAAACTTCATAAAAATTTTTTTTCTTTACTGCTATTTTTTATTAAAGTGTGCTATTTACCTGTTTGTTTCCAATTAAGTTGTTGCATACTAATAAAGGACCCACAAGGCCCGTATTGGTGTCTTTGATAGGATCCACAGATGAGAAGTAAATCCAGGGTAAGCAGTTTAGATCATTAGAGTCCGGGCCAACAGATTCCGGTATATCCCATTCATATGTGAATGTACCTCCAGGGGCAACATGGGAAGCAGCCGTGGAAGCATCATTCTCTGCTGTGAATGGTAAGCAAACAACAAAGAAAATGTAGTGTTTTCACTGCAGTTCCAAAACAATATATATATATATATACAATTCACCCAGTGCAGCAAAAGTGTATAATGCTGCTATGGTTTGTCAGCAACAAAATGTAACAGTAAAAACAGCTGTTACATAGCTTTTAGGTGAGATAAGTCTTATATGTAAATTGGTTCAGGCCACCCTTTGGGTAAGATCAGTCTGATATGCAAAAGCCCGGGTTCTTTTTGTAATGGCATAAGATGAGCTAAAACCAGCTTGAGATGTGAGTGGGGATCCACCCAAGGACAGGCTATTTGAGCTGTTGTCCATTCTCAGTACTTTCTTGCATCTTGCACCTTGTTTTTTGCTTAGTAGAAACAGGTGGTAACAAAATGCGCAGTTTAGTAGATAAAACCTACTGTGGAACTATACTTTTCTTTCAAGAGGATATGAAAGACAAACATTTCAGGACCCCTGTCGCTTCCTCAGTGTACAAATATTTGTACACTGAGGAATGGAAAGGGTTCCCAACGAGTTTGCCTTTCATATGCTCTTTAAATAAAAGTATGGTTTCATGAGTTGGTTTTATTTACTAAGCTGCGCATTGTGTTACCTCCTGTTTTTTTCTGCTTTGAATGGGATAGGAAAAAAATTAATTAAGTTCGTTCAGAAACATTTTGACCATCAAAAGTTTTGCCTGAAGAATATATGGGCTCTACTTAGTAGTATCATTGATTTTAATCCAGACCTCTCCACCATTAAAGTCATATCTTCTCTAAATCACTGTGAATGAACATAATAGGATTTACTAAGTTTCAAAAAGTGAATAAATTAAACCTGCATTCTGTTCTATGGAGCCTTCATCTGACTGAAAATGAGACTATAAATTAATATTTAAAATCTCCATGTCTGGATATATGGTGCGCCACTAATGTATGCATATTACTGCATCCAAAGCTCATAATTTTACTGCATTTTTCTAAAGAATTAAAGCCGACATTAAAACATTTAAACAAAAACTTTATTCACCTTCAGCATCTTCACTGGTTCTGTATAAAGCACCTTCCATGGTTTTGGTGTAGCTCACTCCATGTGCCTGGATACTGTATGGTTGCTTTGCATTGTTTCTAAATGTTACCCTAACAACATCTCCTACTTGTGCCTGGATGACAGGTCCTGTTTTGTTTCAAGAAACATGATGGGAACAATATTACTTTTAGCGAGGACGTTGTACAGAGACATTCTTATCAAGATGCTACTGATGTGTATATCTACAATTTGTAATTGATAGCTATCTGTATAAAGTAGTATCCTGAGTCCTGAGTGCCATTCTCTTGCACGGGGGGCAGAGTCTGACCGTGCCAGAGAATGGCAGCATAATCACTGTGCTCAGTTGAGACCTTGCTGAAATCCAAACCATCAAGAGCACCTGCGCCAGCTGCACCGTGCTCACCCATACCCTATTACCCTCAAAACCACGACAACCCTTTACCCTATGGGTGGTGGTAGAAAATCATGCAAATCCTTGGTGCCACCTAAGGCCCCGGCACCATCTTTGGAACACTCACTATCCGAATCTGACTCGGAGATGAGCAGTACAGCTACTTCTGAATGCGCTGATGCCCCTCACTCCTCAAAGTTTAAATCCTATGTGGCAGACGAATTGCACAAAAGCCTACTGTCAGGTCCCCTGCTCCCGCGCAGCTCGCGGCGACTTTGCTTACCTTATCACAGCAAGCGGCGTCATCTGGTCCCTGACTGCAGAATGGCAGTGTGTCTGATGCTGCACGCTCCAGAGCAGCTTCCTTATATGGGTGCTGCACCCAGTCATGTGACCTGGCACACAGTGATGACTTCAGAGACCACAAGGGAGGAAAGAAACTCCTCCCACGTGTTGTGGTTAACACTAATTGGAGGTTAGCCAATCAGACACACCATGTGTGTATATAAGCTAACCCCTCCCTTGCCTCAGTGCCCGGTTGTGGTCTTTGGTTTACCATTGCACTTGTTATTTGGATTGCCTGGTTACTGATATTTGGCTTTATCTCGTTATTCCATCTCTCTGTTTCCCTTGATCTTGGCTCGTGTTTTGACTATGCCTTTTTGCATAATCCGACCATTCTAAGCAGGGCCGGACTGGGAAAAAAATTAGGCCCGGGCATTTTTCAATCAGAGCGGCCCCCTAAGAAGGGGGCGGGGCCAGAGAGGGTGTGTTTTGTCATCACTAATGACAAGCACGCCTCCTCTCAAAGTTAGCATGTTGGTTCAATGCGCAGAGCTGCGCTGAAGAGCTCTGGCATTAGAAAAAGGCCCTGTATTTGTTCTGCACAGCGCAAGCAAATTTAATAACATGCTTGCGCTGTGTTTGCTTTTAAATTGTCTCTGGTGTCTCAACAAGTGGGATACCAGAGGACAAAAGGACCAGGAAAGTGTATGGTGCATGTGTTTGGAGCCTGCTTGTGGGATTGCGTGTGTGTAGAGTGTGGTATTGTGTAAATAGGTCAATTTCATTTGTGTTTGTGGTGTAATATGTGTGGCTAGGGGCTGTAGAGAGTGTGTGTATAGGGGGCATAGTGTTATAGGGGATGTAGCGAGTGTGTGCATACGGGCTGTAGTGTGTGTGTATAGGTGACGTAGTGTGTGTAGGGGTTGTAGAGAGGGTGTGTTTAGAGAATGTTGTATGTGTTTGCTGACAAGGAATGTAGTGTGTGTGTAGGTGGTGCAGTGTGTGTGTAGGAGATCTAGTGTGTAAAGGACCCAGAGTGTGTATAGGAGATTGTGTGTGTGTGTGTGTGTATAGAGGATTAAGAGTGCATATAAGGTAAGGGATCTAGCGTGTATCTGGAGCGTAATGTATGTAGTGCTGTAGTGTGTGTATATATATATATATATATATACACATACACATACATACACACACATATATATGTGTGTGTGAGCGAGGGTGCTGTCTGTCTGAGGGTGCTGTGTGTGAGTGAGGGTGCTGTGTGCCTGAGTGCGCTGTGTGTGTCTGGGGGTGCTGTGTGATGTCTGGGGGTGCTGTGTGTGTCTGGGGGTACTCTGTGTGTGTCTGGGGGTACTGTGTATGTCTGGGGGTGATGTGAATGTCTGGGGTGATGTGTGTCTGGGGTGCTGTGTGTGTCTGGGGTGCTGTGTGTGTCTGGGTGCTGTGTCTGTGTGATGTGAATGTCTGGGGTGATGTGAATGTCTGGGGGTGCTGTGTGTGTCTGGGGGTGCTGTGTGTGTCTGGGGTGATGTGTGTGTCTGGGGCGTGCTGTGTGTGTCTGGGGGTGATGTGTGTGTCTGGGGGTGATGTGAATGTCTGGGGTGTGTGTGTGTCTGGGGTGCTGTGTGTGTCTGGGGTGCTGTGTGTGTCTGGGGGTGATGTGAATGTCTGGGGTGCTGTGTGTGTCTGGGGGTGCTGTGTGTGTCTGGGGGTGATGTTTGTGTCTGGGGGTGATGTGTGTGTGTGATTTTTTAATTTAATTTTTTTTATTAATAATAATAATTTTTTAAAAAGTTATATCCCCCCCCCTCCCTTCTTACCTTTTGCCTGGGACGGGAGGGAGCCGTTCTGCCATGGGAGAGCCATGCTGCCTGATCCCTGGTGGTCCTAGTGGTGAGCGTGAACTCTAGCCTGTAGGCTAGAGTTCACTCTCGGGAGATCTGAGCGTTGCCGTGGCAACGCTCAGAATCCCGCGAGAGGACCGGCGGAGCTGCTGGTTAGAGCTCCGCCGGTCCTCTCCTCCCTCCCTCACACCCCAGCAAGCGGCCGCCTGGAAGTGTCTCTGGGCCGGTAAAGGGAGATCTTAGATCTCCCCACCGGCCCATGGAGGCACACAGCAGGGCCGGCGCTCGGGTAGCGCTGGCCCTGCAGGGGCCGGCCGGGGAGATCCTGTGATCTCCCTGCCGGCCTCGGCCCCACGGCCATCGCGGCCCACCGGGCATTTGCCCGGTATGCCCGATGGCCAGTCCGGGCCTGATTCTAAGGATCGGTATTGCAATTTTCTCTACTCTGTCCTGTCTGCGTGTTAGGATTCCCTAGTGAACGTTACACCTACTACCTATAACAGAAGGAGTGGCAGGCCGCATGACCCATGCTCATGTGGTAGAAGAAAAGCTATACAAAGTGGTAGATGTCATGATGTATAGCCACGATACTGACCTTGAAGACCTCAAGGAACAACTGTGCCTCCTAGAAGAACCTCATGAGGACTTGAGTAACAGAACCTGCCAGAACAATATCCAGATCAGGGTCCCATGGGAGATGGTGTCCACGGAACTCCTCCCCAGCATACAGGCAGAAAAATTCAGAGGCCTTTTACCTGACGCCTCCAATAATTACTTATTCTGCTACACCACAAAACGTGATAGTGCAAATGCACTTTTTTCATATTGAAGAACGCCTGATACCAACAGCTAGTGTTAGGGCCCTTAGTGCAGTTCTACAAACATTTGGTGCCTAATATCCTATGGAGATGAAGGGATTTAAGTCCATTGACCCAGCTTCTCACTTGACATGGCCTGCGCTATACTTGAGCACATTTCTTTTAAATTCATCATTTGTAAGGATAAAAAAATCCATACTATAATGCAGATCTCTAAAGTGTCAGCGCTCCTGGAAAAATGGTGACTGGATCTGGTGGCATTCCCTCCAGAACAAAGACCCATACAGCAAACACAGCTGAACCTGATGAAGAGTCCCCCTTCAATCAATGACTGACCCAATGACCACCTACTGCTTCCTAATATCTTGGCTTCATCTTTCATGATCGCAAACAACACCAAACAGTGATGACACCTCTTCCCTCTACTCTTTTCAATTTCCCTAGAACCTCTTCTAAGGGCGATAAGCCTCTACCCAGGTATTCATGGTATACAGATTAGACATGAAGCCTACAAAGTCACAGCATATACCAATGAAAAACCCCTTACACTGTCGAATTCCATGGACTCTCGCCAGGCCACACTGACCCTGATAGACAAATACATGACCCTCTCCAGGTATAAGAAAAATTTGACCAAATCAAAACTCATGCCTTTAGCCCTGGATGACAAGCAGTTGCACACTATCACCTATCTGGGTATCTGCATCTCATCTAACCTCAATGATCTCTGAACTACACGCAATACAGACTTTGTGGACCTATGGAGATGAAACTTCTTTGGTGTATCCTCGCTGGGGCAAGTGACCACAATAACAATGAATTTACTTTTCATTTCCTGTATCTCTTTCAAACCCTACCTATCGTTTTAAATGTTCTAACTTCAAACTATTACAAGCAGCAATAGACAAATTTGTTTGAAGGTATGGCAGAACAAGCATTCGCAGGTCAATAATATATGTCCCAAAGATGCACAGGGGGCTTGGACTACCCAGCTTTGTTGAATACTATCATGTAGTCCAACTGCACAGCTTCCACAGTTGCATGCACCACCAGACGTAAAACATTGGGTGGACCTGGAGCACAGCATCCTGGTATGGGACCTCCCTTTATACATATGGATCCACCAGGCACACCGACCACTTCCTCCATCTACCTCCCCGGCAATCAGTCACACTCTTGCCCTATGGGATAAGCCTAAAATAAAATTACCTTTCCTCCTGTCAGGGTAGGAAGGGGTGCTGCCTTGAGACAGCAATATCCCTTTAAGTGCAGGAACCCAATATGCAGAGAGAAATGACAAACACAGGGAATAAGAATGTACAAATAAGTAAATTATGAAATAAACAAAATTACACTAGATAACCAAACAATTTACAGTAATACAATGTAAATACAAAATATACAGTAGACCTAGGTCTAGCACGGGAGGTGCAGGCAGAGTATTGAGTACAGTCTTGTAGGTTAAATGGAATACACCAGGCAGGCACCATGAGAGACAAACAGGACTCAGGTCCAGAGCCGCAGCATATACATAGAGTGCCAAAAGGATGTAAGGCCAAAATCACAGGATACCCATCTATAGGATGTACGGCCAGAGACCCTGGAACAAAGTCACAGAATACAAGACCAGAGACGCAGGACCAGATGATGCTGGGTCAGAGTCACAGGATGCATCCTGTGACTCTGACCCGACATCATCTGGTTCTGTTTCTCTGGCCATAGGATGCAGATCAGAGTCACAGGATACAGGACCAGATGACGCAGGATCAGAGACACATGATACAAGACCAGAGGACACAGGAACAAGGAAACAGGATGCAGAGACTAAACTGCCACAGGAACAGTGAAACAATGAACTGAACCTGAGGGAAGGGTGAGGCCAGATTATAAAGGTGTCTAACAAGGGCCATCTGAAGTGTCCAATGTTCCAAGAAGTAAAGAACAGCACCAAACAGGGAGAGTGGTGAGGAGTAGTACTGCATAAAGGGAGATCACCTAAGGAGTGAACTGGGAACCGTGACACCTCCTTCTTGTTCCCACTCATGCCCATGTACTGCAACGAGCTGTTCCCACCTGGCATGCCTCCGAAACATTCCCATGGTTTCGACCACCGAGACATCTCTAAACTACAACACCTGTACCACCAGGGCAATGTAATCAAATACTCTGAGCTACCGAACCCAGAAACTTTGGGAACCTCTGACAACTTTAGATACTTGCAACTCAGGAATCTAGCCAATACACCCATAATTAGGTAAGTGGGCATTGTGACACCAACTCCCTTTGAACAACAATGCTTTTACTCACCTATATAGATGGGTCAAATTTCTATACCGTACTAACTACTGATCTATACTGCACTAACTACACATACCCCACAAATTAACATTACTTATGTCACTGCTTAGGAGCAGGACCTGAGACCGCCAAAGGAGTCTGGTGATTGGTTGGGAATCTGAGAGGCTCTGAGTACCCTAATCGTATGTGTCGCCCACAAACAGCAGTCGTATTAGACGCTCTTTCAGTGATACTGGTACCTCCCCCTGTACAGACTTCAAAAAATGGGAAGACTCCCTCACAAGCTTGGCTGGAAACTATGTTGTAAAATGGACTTATGCTTACATTGCTGATGGCTCTGCCCTAAACTGAAACCGTGCTGCACATAAGTACACACACTCCCTCGATGTTGCTACTTTCTAAACCAACTGCCTCCCTCATTAGGAGCAAAAACAAGCTCACTGCCAGAATCACCCTGGTGGAACGTCGAGAAATAAATAAAATATAGGCGGATCAGCGTATTCCCATAATGAAAACCATGAAATGCAAAATCAGTGATATTACCTTGATAAATCGATATATGATTCTAACAAATCTTTTATAAAGTTTGTGACCTCTGGGTCACAAGCGACATATAACCTGACAAACCTAGCCCCAAACCTGCTACACTACCACCATGTAACTCTTTCTCGGATTGGCCTGCCTATAATGGCGTCCTTACCTTTCACATTTTTTCACAAACACATAAACATCTATTCCTCTCCCTCCACAACCCCCTTTTTTTCCCTTTCTCTCCCCTTCTCCCCACATTATCTCCACCTTCTCTCTGCTCTCTCCCTACCCCTCTTCCCAACCTAATACCCCCCTCCCCCTCTCCTCCAGATGGGGGGGCCGGGACCTGGGGAACCTGGCTCCTCTATTACTCCCCTTGCGCTTCTTTAGTCTACTCTCACACCTACTCTTAAAGTCTGTGACCACTCTGAAACACCCCTTACCTTAGGGACCATTACCATCAAACTCCTATTGGCATTCTTCCAATTACACACTTGGGAGGGCATTGTAAATCCTTGAACATTTGGGACTCAAACTCTTAACCACAGCATCTCTCTTGGTCACACTGTCATCGATCATAGACATTCAACATGTCTTATTAGTTGCTTTTTTTCTTTCTCTTTTTTTTTACCTATGCCAGCACTCACACTCTCGTAGCACTCCTTCCCATAGAGACCACCACCAATCCCAGATTTGGAGGGTTTGTGGATACCCTGTCAGAGGGTTTGCCACATTTCTTGTGCACTGCTCGATTGAATTTACAATCTTTGAGGATACGTCAACCTCCTTAAGCATTGGTATACAATAGACATCCACGTTAGTGGAAACCTGAGCAGCCACAGAATGCAGGTACTGATGTTAGGTTTTGTATCCACACCCTCCCTCTGACCCATGGACAATAAAGAATATATGAAATCAATTTACCCAAGATTCCAAGATGTTTTTCTTCAGCAGACCTTTTTTTGCGTTTTGTAAATGTTGCGTCTTTGTATTCCACATATACAACTTTCTTGTAGGACCCTCCAATTCGCATGTCAGTTTGCTCAAAATATATTGCTGATTCACTGTTACATTTCAAGGATACATAATTAAAAGATTATTTTTACATCCATAACAAATTATAATATTTCCAAATTAATATATGGTTACAGATTACTCGATCTGAAAGAAAAGAAGGGGAGCGGTCGAGGGCTGGGGTTAAGTGTAACACCCTCATCCCGTACCTAACCCTCAAAAAAAAGGTCACCTAAACTGGAAAATTAGGGGATAACCCTAGGGAATAAAGTAAATAGTAGAGAACCAAAGGTATCACTTGAATAGAAAGTGACCACAAGGTTAAATTTCCAATCCACTCCAATAAGATCTTAAAGGAGAAAATAATAAAAAACAAAAGAACATTATTAGTAACTCTAAAAAGTACTAGGACAAATTAAACAGTGTAGCCTGATATGAGTGGGGGGGTTAGGGGGGAAGGAACAGCCCTGAGTGAGATGCTCAATAATAGATAGTTAATAATAAAGCATACCACACTAGTTCCAAACGGGTATGGCAGTACGAGAACTAACTGAAGAGGTAGCAATCTCCCCCTTTATGTGTTTAAGCCCTCATGGAAGTATATACAGCACTGGTTGCGACAGAGCCTAGTGAGATCTTCCAGAAGCAAAAACTAAAACAAAAAAAAGGAATAGTGAGAGATATGCTAAATGGTGAGAACAAAGCACACAGGAAAAAATATATAAAAAGAAGGGTATTTACAGAGAGATAAGTAATAGGGATATAACCAATTAGATCCACCTCTCTAGGATTACCAGAGGTCTGTGGTAAGGGTATCCCTAGTCTCTAGACCTTCAGTCTCATGTAACACCTTCATAGATATTCTATGCTTAAACTCAGTTTGGGGGAGAAAGAAAAAAAAAATTCCCTTAAATTCTCAAATAGCTGTCTAAATACCAAGCGATATGCTCAATAGCTAATGATTGGTGATTAAGCATGCCACATTAACTCCACAGGATACAAATGTAATGATATGAGAACTAACAGAAAAAGTAGCAATCTCCACCTTTGTGTTTATAAGCCCTCATGGAAATCTATATAACACTGGCTACAACAGAGCCTAGTGTAATCACCCAGAGGCAAAAGTCAAAACACAAAGGAATAGTGAGAGATATGCTAAACAGTGAGACATAAGCACAGGAAAAAATATATAAAGTGAAGCTCATAAAGTGATAATCTTTGAGACTTTAAGGGAATTGTTTTTCTTTCGTCCCTAAACTGAATTTAAGCATAGAATATCTATGAAGGTGTTACATGAGACTGAAGGTCTAGAGACTAGGGATACCCTTACCACAGACCTCTGGTAACCCTAGAGAGGTGGATTTAATTGGTTATATCCCTATTACTTATCTCTCTGTGTATACCCTTCTTTTTATATATTTTTTCCTGTGTGCTTTGTTCTCACAATTTAGCATATCTCTCACTATTCCTTTTATGTTTTAGTTTTTGCTTCTGGAAGATCTCACTAGGCTCTGTCGTAACCAGTGCTGTATATACTTCCATGAGGGATTAACACATAAAGGGGGAGATTGCTACCTCTTCAGTTAATTCTCGTACTGCCAATCCATACCCGTTTAGAACTAGTGTGGTATGCTTTATTATTAACTATCTATTATTGAGCATCTCACTAAGGGCTGTTCCCCCCATATCAGGCTACACTGTTTAATTTGTCCTAGTACTTTTTAGAGTTACTAATAAAGTTCTTTTGTTTTTTATTATTTTCTCCTTTAAGATCTTATTGGAGTGGATTGGAAATTTAACCTTGTGGTCACTTTCTATTCAAGTGACACCTTTTTGGTTCTCCACTATTTAGATTACTCGATCTGTTACTTGATTATTTAAAAATAGTAAGCGGATAACTAGTTTAGTGGCTGCTAAATAAATTGGTTTAAAATGTGTCTCTAATAAAGGGCAAGCTTATGTATCCATCCAGACAAATAAAATGTCATGTCTTTAGTTATGGACACAGTACAAGTGCAAATTACCTTTCAGGATCGTCTAATTTCTCTCCAGTAAAGTGGTTTGTTAATGATGGACCATAATTCCATAGAACCTGTTCAGCAGCAATGTAATAGTGCCTTACATGTGCTTGTGGACTAGATTTTCTTCGCCTTGTTGGTTCTGTGCAACTTCTCACTTCATAAATTGCCTGCATACCACCTATAACCAGAACCAACATTTACACATCCACAATGTGAACACAAGACAACAAAAGGTCTTTTTAAAATGGAGTTCCTCAAACAAAAACAAAAGTGTTTTTTTTCAGCAAAGTTAATGATCTGCATTTAACAGGAACTTAAAGGAACTATGTTATTGGCAGGGATTGTTAAAACGGAACATGATATTCATGTTGGTAAACAAATGTCCCACAGAATATTTGCATACACAAACAAATGTTCCAAGAAAACACATTAAATTATAATTAAAGGACCACTTTAGGCACCCAGACCACTTCAGCTCAATGAACTGGTCTGGGTGCCAGGTCCATCTAGGTTTAACCCTGCCTGCTGTAAACATAGCAATTTCAGGGAAACTGCTATGTTTACATATGGGTTAATCCAGCCTCTAGTGGCTGTCTCATTGACAGCCGCTAGAGGCGCTTCTCACTGGGATTTTTCACAGTGAGAAGACGCCAGCGTCCATAGGAAAGCATTGAGAATGCTTTCCTATGGACTGACTGAATGCGCACACGTCTTTTGCCGTGCATTCTGCGATGACGTCGGAAGGAAGAGGAGAGTCCCCAGAGCCGAGGGAGCCTGGTGCTGGAGAAAGGTAAGATTTTAACCCCTTCCTCAAACTTTAGCCCGGTGGGAGGGGGTGATCTATTAACACTATAGTGCTAGGAGTTTGTTTTCCTGGCACTATAGTGGTCCTTAACATGTAATATCTAGCAAACCCATGGTTTCAGATTTATTGATTTTTGCAGGTATAAACCAAGGCACTTAAGCTCTATTAACCCTCAAATCTCTTTACTTTCTATTTCTTGTCTCTAAATACTAAAAGGAAGGATTTGAACTTCCTTAATTTGAACTAAAATGCAAACGTGGCAAACAAGGAAAGGCAGAACTGTCCAGTGACCTCTATGGAGGTTAAAAATTAACTTTTAATATATCAAAAATTAAGAAGTGCTAGAGAAATACCTAGCTCTAAATATATAGCACTACATTAACCAAAAAGGAAAGGGAGGGGAGACATATAGAGTACAAAGAAAATATATACACAAAGAATAGTAAAAGACTTGTATTGTCTCAGCTAGACTAATAAATTGAAGCAGGAAAGCTTGGCTATTTATCCTGCTGCAATATGTGCTCTTACTGCTAAGATCGATAATGAAACACTGTAACTGTATCTCTGAAACACTGATCGTGAAAACAAAGTATCAAATTAGTCTGTATTTCTGACAGACTTGAATGACAGTTTAACATGGATAGCAGTAGCTGCATCAAAATTAGCTAAGTCAGACTAACTAGAATAGAATGATACAAAGCTGGTACTAGCGAGTCTTAGAATTTAGCCGAGCCAGAACACAATTGCCCAGACATATAAATAGCATATCTGTCCTAATGTTAAATAATGATCTAACTGAGACAGTAGTCAAAGTGCAGGCTAGTACAGAGCCTGACAAAATCTAATGCCTAACCGGCACTTAACGTCTAAACAGTGCCTTTAAGGGGCACCACAGTCTACTGTCAGACCTGAATACATAGCCGGAAAAGTTATAGAGTAAACTGATAGCCCAGGGTAGTCAGGATAATGATGTAAATAAATTAAAAAAAATAAAAATAGCCCTGTCAGATTATTTACTGATCTGCCCTGGACTAAAAAAACTAATGTAGCTCGTTGCTGATATCTGATAAAGCTAAGTATAAGGAAGGGTTGTCAGAAAAGAAAATCTAGCCTAAAGTCTCTGTTTTTGAGAATTGAAGTTGGCAGATTATATTGATTAAAAGGCTCTTTTGGTGGGAACAAAAAGGTGAATGGTCAGCCATTTTGATGTTAACTAGTAGCAAACTTGCATGTTTTTGTCCATTCTGGTGACTGTGATTGAATATGTGCATATGGGTAGCCAATTCAGAGTTTAGTAAACAACTTCCTTTAGCTGTTATTGTTTGACTCAAGGAACTATTATGCCAGAAGAACATACAGGTTAGCATGTGTACTGAGTTATTGCTGAAATATTCTAACAGAAGTATTCACTAAAGTGAAAATTGTCAGGATAGAACCAAATGTAAATTCAAGACGAATTTCTATTTTTTGAACTGGAAGCATAACAGACTTTGATGTTTTTAACAATTCAGCATTTTAAATTCACTATGAACGCCCGACAATTCTTACTTTAGGAAATAATGCTGAAATCATGGATGGAGATTAATGTAGATTAATCTCATCATTATTTAACATTAAGCCACTTACAATGTTTTTGGTGTTTTTTTGAGTTTCAATTGACCATATAATTGTCAGCAATAACTCAATACACAGTCAATAGCTGGTTTTGACTTTCATGGTAGTTTAAAAATGCAAAGCAGATTTGAACCTTAAGGAGAAAGGCTGGAGATGAATTCAGCAGGAGTTATTGTGTTCCAGAAAAATGCCTTCACATGCTCATACCCTGAAACAAGGATTGTCCAACCTAAATGGAACTGCTGAGAAGGTTGCCATGGGTTTGGTTACATTGTAGGGTCATGCTGCATAACCACCACAGCTGAATAATCTAGATGCCACAGATATTACTAAGGCAGAAGTTCCATTTCCTCTTTAGCAATATAAATTTTAATCATTTTTTGACAAAATAAATACGAATAATGCAGAAAGAGAATTTGGAGGGGCCAGACTGCAGACTCTGGAGTTTTAAAACAGTTTGACTCATAATAGTGGTATGGTGCCAAGTCACTCCTGTCTCTATAACCAATACAAAGTTTTTCTATAGCACCAGTTCTGAAAAAGGAGGTCCTACACGTAACACTTGATATCTATACAAATAAGAAAAGGCTTGGACACTCTGCATATAAATGACTATTATTATCTTTATGATTATTGGTATTTATATAGTGCCAGCATATTTCGTAGCACTTTACAATATTATCAAAGGGGAAGATGTATCAATAAATTAGACAATTACAAAAACTTACAGAAACAATAGGTTGAAGAGGGCCCTGCTCTAACGAGCTTACAGTCTATAGGAGGTGGAGCGTAAAACACAACAGGACAGGAGGTAGCAATCAAACAAGGTGGAGTGAAGCAGAGCTGGAGGAGAGAATAGAGTGCTACGCTTTAGGAGAGAAAGGGACAGTTAAGTCAGGTAGAGCTTACTCTGGGAGGCCATAAGCTTTCCTAAAAAGATGGGTTTTGAGGCACTTTTTAAATGATTGAAGACTAGGGGAGAGCTTGATGGCCGTAGGCAGGCTATTTCAAAGGAAAGGAGCCACCCTCGAGAATTCCTGCAAGCGTGAGTTGGCCATACAGGTGTGATCAGCAGACAGGAGAAGGTCATAGGCAGAGCAGAGAGAGACTGAGAAGGGGCATACCTGAGGATCAGTGAAGAGATAGAGGAGAGCTAGAATTGGTCAGTGCTTTATGGGTGTGGATTAGTACCTTGAATTGACTTCAATAGGATACAGGAAGCCAATGTAAGAACTGACAGAGGGGAGAGGTGTGAGAGAAGGGACAGGAAAGGAAAATCAGTCTAGCTGCAGCATTCATTACAGACTGTAGCATACGGGGCAATACGACTTGTGGGAAGACCTATTAGGAGAGAATTACAATAAACCATGCAAGAGATTACTAGAGCATGGACAAGCTCCTTAGTAGCATCTTGCGTAAGAAAGAGGCGGATATGGGCTATGTTTTTAAGGTGGAATTTACAGAATTTGGTAACAGACTGGATGTAAGGCTCAAATGTGAGGCCAGAACCAAGTATAATGCCAATACAGCGCGCTTGCAAGGATGGACTGATGTGGGTACCACTAACTTGAAGGGAGAGTGAAGGAGGAGGATGAGTATTAGGAGGGGGAAGGACAAGGTGCTCAGTTTTAGAGAGATTGAGTTTCAAAAAGCAGGAGGACATCCAGTCAGAGATGGAAGAAAGGCCAGCAGTGACACATTGCAGGATGGCAGGGGAGAGGTCCGGGGAGGAGAGGTATATCTGAGTGTCATCAGCGTACATGTGGTAGTGGAATCCAAATGAGGTAATATGTTTGCCAAGAGATTTGGCAGTTTAAAGAGAAAATAAAAGGGGACCAAGTACAGAGCATTGGGGGACTCCAACGGAGACAGGACAAAGAGAGGAGGTATCATTAGAAAAGGATACACTGAATGAGCGTTGGGGGAGAGAGGAGGAAAACCAAGAGAGGACAGTGTCACTGAGACCGAGTGATTGAAGAGTTTGGAGGAAGAGAACATGGTCAACAGTGTCATAGGCAGCAGAGATGTTAAGAAGAATTAGTCTGGAGTAGTGCCCTTTGGATTCAGCTGCGATTAGGTCGTTAGCGACTTTAATAAGAACAGTCTCAGTAGAGTGGAGGGGGCAGAAGCCAGACTGAAGAGGGTCAAGGAGAGAGTTGGAATTGAGGAAATAAGTCAGACGGGTAAAGACCAGTCTTTCCAGAATCTTTGAGGAAAAAGGGAGCAGGGATATGGGACGATAGTAAAAAAGGGAGGACGGGTCAAGAGATTTTTTTTAAGATGGTATTACAGTAGCATGTTTAAGGGCAACAGGGACAACACCAGAAGAAAGAGAGCAGTTGAAGATGTGTGTTAAAGAAGGTTCAAGACAAGAGGAGAGAGATCTGATAAGGTGAGACAGGACAGGATCAAGTGGGCAAGTAGTGGGGCGAGAGGAAAGGAGAAGCGCAGCCACCTCTTGTTCATTAGCATGGGAGAAAGTCTGAAGGGTAGGAAAGGCATGATCCAGGTGGGGCTGAGAAATAGAGGGGCAAGGTGGTGAGAATTATTTCCTTAGCTGTTCAATCTTGTCGGTAAAGTAGCATGCAATGCTATCGGCTGTACGGTTAGTTTGGGGGATGGCAAAGAAGAGAGTTAAAGGTATTAAAAAGATGCCTGGGTTTGCGGGAGCATGAGCTAACGAGGGAGGACAAGTATTACTGTTTGACAAGGGCAATGGCTGTGCTCTATGAACGCAACATGAATTTGTAGTGAAGGAAGTCCGACTGGGTGCGTGACTTCCTCTAGCACCGTTCAGCATAACAGGAGCATCTCTACAGGTAGCGTGTTGATTTACTGTGCCACGGTTGGGGGCGTGTTCTCCTCTAGGTGCATGTTTGGAGGGGGCTGCAGGTGATAAAATTTACGCAGGTGATAAAACTTACCAGGAAAGGTTAAAGGATCTTAACATGTATAGCTTGGAGGAAAGACGAGACAGGGGGATATGATAGAAACATTTAAATACATAAAGGGAATCAACACAGTAAAGGAGGAGACTATATTTAAAAGAAGAAAAACTAGTATTACTTTCCTGAGAGGGTAGTGGATGCATGGGATAGCCTTCCAGCTGTAGTGGTAGAGGTTAACACAGTAAAGGAGTTTAAGCATGTGTGGGATAGGCATAAGGCTATCCTAACTATAAGATAAGGCCAAGGACTAATGAAAGTATTTTGAAATATTGGGCAGACTAGATGGGCCGAATGGTTCTTATCTGCCGTCGCATTCTATGTTTCTATGTTTCTAATTAGAGAGGTCTGAGTGAAAGTAAAGAATATAAGGAAAGCATTTGATAAGGAGAATAAAGGAGTTTATATTATAAAGAAGGAAAATTAGGATTTGTAGTTATGCAAAATTAGATTAGGTGGGATCTTAAAGTCACATGAGAGATGAAAGGGGTCAGGGGTTGCAGGTAGGGAGGGTGATAGTTACGCAGGTGATTAGGGTTTGAGAGACATATTTAGTGTGTATGGATAGTCAGGTAATTTGTGCGATTTATAAATGTAGTGAGTTCCATGGGGTGGGGTGGCGTGGCGTGGTTAGGGGACCCAGGCTGCAAGAAAGGATCTATGTTAGATCAAACAGCAAATTAAGGGTGGGGAAGATACAGATATTGAGGTGATAAATGGAAGTTAATGAGAAAAGAAAATATAGAACAAAGGAAAAAGTAATTGAGATTTAAAGATATAAGGGTAGATCATAAATGGTGGACATACATTGACAAGACTATTAGCACAATACTAACTAAATAAACAATTATCAAAACAAGGGTTGAGCATGGAAGGTACAAAGTTAACAATTAAGCAGTAATATTGTACGGTAGAGAAGTAAAAAGAGAACCAAAGAAATAGAAGAATAAAATGAAATAAGTGCTGCAGGTATTTTTAGGTAGACCATCCAAAAGAGTTACCTCTGCTTAAAGGACCACTCTAGGCACCCAGACCACTTCAGCTTAATGAAGTGGTCTGGGTGCCAGGTCCAGCTAGGGCTAACCCATTTTTTTATAAACATAGCAGTTTCAGAGAAACTGCTATGTTTATAAATGGGTTAATCCAGCCCTCAAATCCTCTAGTGGCTGTCTCATTGACAACCACTAGAGGTGCTTGCGTGATTCTCACTGTGAAAATCACAGTGAGAACACGCAAGCGTCCATAGGAAAGCATTGTAAATGCTTTCCTATGAGACCGGCTGAATGCGTGCGCAGCTCTTGCCGCGCGAGCGCATTCAGCCGAAAGGGAGGAGCCCGGCGGGAGAAAACGAGTATGTTTTCCTGGAACTATAGTGGTCCTTTAAGGCTGTAGCTTGTCTTGGTAGTTGTGAATCCTGAGGGGCTAATGTTCTGTTTGGGACCCAGGCTCTGCTTAAGGCTGTAGCTTGTCTTGGTAGCTGTAAATCCTGGGAGCTAATGTTCTGTTTGGGTCGTAACTTCACTGGTTAAATGAGCCTAAACTCTGTCTTCTACCATATTCTGCACATGCATCCAGAGATTCAGATGCCATTAAATGAACTTACTAGATCATGAACTTCATTGTTATCCTTAAATACAAATGCAGGTAGTCCTCACTTAGAGACTTACCCGTTTACCGACTGCTCGGACATATGACCAGCTCTCTAGCGCAGGGAATCCACCAAATATGAGTCTCCGGAATTCCCTTGAATATAGATTTGAGGGATTCCCTACACTAGTGAGCTGGTTTTTGTTTGGAGAATTTCCCCTGAACATAGATTTGAGGGATTCCCTACTCTAGTGAGCTGGTCTATATTTGGGGAATTTTCCCCAAACATGGATTCAAGGGATTCCCTACACTAGTAAGCTGGTCTATGTTTGGGGAATTTCCCCCAGACGTAGATGCAAGGGGTTCCCTACACTAGTGAGCTTTTCTACGTTCGGGTGAATTTCCCCAAACATGGACATGCTCTCTAGCACATGCTTTCTAGCATGCCCTCATTTACCAACCAATTCGTTTTAAGACCAAGTTGTAAGGAACGGAACTCGGTCTGAAAGTGAGGAGTGTCTGTAATAGAAAAATGGGATAGCTAACCTTTATATAACTACAAAATTAGACAATTCATTTAAAACAAAGAAAATAAAGAAATACCTTCTAAGTGATCATTAACTTGGCAGGTGAGAAGCCATTTTCCAATGTTGTCTGTTATCATTTCACCCTGGACCATTGTTGCAGGAAATAGATTAATAGTATCTACACGGTAATGCTGTAGGGTTAAAACTTGTCCATAAAAGTATACAGAATGAATATCTACTTCATTTCCCATGCCAAACATATACCATTTAACTTTTTTGTTGTTACACATGGACAGCCCAGGGAGGTTTCCAAACATATATCCATTGATTGCTGGAAATATAGAAAAAAAAGAGAACTTTAAAAATGATTAAATATATGTTATTTTTTAGTTCTCTGTTCTTAGAATCGTATTCACACTTGTAATCAGATTGTCACAGAACATCTGAGTATATAACTAGGCTGTTGATAGAAGCCAAGTATATATGATATTTGCTAGTTTTTGCTGTTTATCTGTATACCAGTGACCCTAACTACATATAGACTCCTTCCATGCTAAATGAAGCAAGATAAACAGGGTTATTCACTAGTCACTAGATTTTTGTCTGGATGGATAAAATCAGTTGAAAATGGGTGAATTCCAACTGGAATGGAAATGCTTATATTTACTAAAGCCAAATCCAGTCAGAATGCAGTCAGTCCGAGCAAATCTGCAATAAATGCCGAGATGCACTTGGTGATTAAAATCAGTGCTTTTTGCATCTGAACCAGAAACAAAGGATAGGGCTTGGACTATTGATAAAACAGACTTTATACAAAATCAGATCTGAATGCATCAGGTGCCATACACAATTGCAAATTATTAATTACTTTGCAAGTAAATGATAATTGTAAGTAATATTTGCCCGCTGGCAGTATCAGCAATCAAATAGTTTGATTGTTTTGTTTAAAATCTATCTGAGAGGGTAGTGGATGCATGGAATAGCCTTCCAGCTGAAGTGGTAGAGGTTAACACAGTAAAGGAGTTTAAGCATGCGTGGGATCGGCATAAGGCTATCCTAACTATAAGATAAGGCCAGGGACTAATGAAAGTATTTAGAAAATTGGGCAGACTAGATGGGCCGAATGGTACTTATCTGCCGTCACATTCTATGTTTTTGTCTATAAAAAACAAAACCTTGGCAATGCATGGGTTAGCTATTTGGTGGCAGCATAAAATTTTTAAAAAAAATTAAAATCCCAAGGGGGTCAATATGAGTGCAGCAGGTGGGAACCTCCCAGCCAGCCACCTACAGGTGTAAGAGCAAAAGCAGGAGATAACACAATGCAGAGCACTGTAGATAAGGCACACCCGTTGAACCATACTTTTATTTGAAGAGCATATGAAAGACAAATTTTTTGGAACCCTGGTCCCTTCTTTAGTATGTAAATACCCTTAAAACCACTAGAATCCTTGCTCCATGCTAAGGGATTTGCTTTGCATCTGCTGTTTAATAATGAGACCCACCTGATGTGTGAGGTCATCCGGCGTCCCGAGACCTCTGTCAGGTGCAATGGGTCTGGAATCTGGAGTTGGAGACTCTGGGGTTTGGTTGGTGGAGGGTCTGGAGGCTGCTAAAGTTACATCTTTAGGGTGTGTAACTAGCTCCCAACACCAAAAATGCAAATATGTAAGTATGTTCAGCGTTTCAAGTAGAAACACTGCACATACAGACCCCTACCACCATGATCACTTTTACAAGCAGTAGTGGTTATGTTGGTTGGAGTAACCCTAAAAGCAGTTACAGTAAAAGAGGTTTAAGGTTTCAGATTATATAAAACCAGGTATAGATTATATAGGGTATTTGTAACAGGGTGAAAAGCTTGAGATGGGTTATAGTGTTTGTTTTTTAAGATACATTAAACCTAGAATTAAAGTAATGTTTTTTGTGTTTTGGGGGCAAATGATTTGAGTGCTTATATAAGAAATAAGTAAAGGGTTTGTTTAGGTTTGGGGGAATGAATTCAGAATTAAGAAAGAGGATGTATAGGGCATGCAGAGATTGAAAGGTCATTTGCAAACTTCACAGCTTTGTTTGTCTCCTGTAGTCCAGTCGGTCTTCTATTTTTTTTGTTTGTTTGTTGAACTGCTTGAGCTGTTACACAGAGTGCATTACTCATAGCTGTGCCTGTTCTCCCTGCAAGACATTTCCTGTGTAAGAGGATGTCATTGGGCAAATGGGAAGTGATCCCTTACACTTCCTGTATAGCCCCTCACACGCAGACACTGGAACTGCTGGGACACTCTCTATAACTGTTCCTGCAGCTCTACTATCAAGCATAGGACTACTGAGGACACAAGCCAAGACTCCTATTATCTATTGTGTCAACTCCAAAAACACACAATATAAGGGCTGCAAATAGGTGTTCCCTAAATGACATCACCTGGATGCAAAATAACTTCCTAATAGGAAATATGACCCTTTCTCTAATGGACTTGTTTTTTGTATTTCTACCTTTTATGTACCACATTGCCTAGACTGGAAGCTTGTTGATCAGGGTTGAGCAATGTATTACTGTTTTAAACTTGATATTAATTAATATTGATCTAGTACTTTAAAAACTGTCTATACATTGCATTGTTTTTTTTAAATTGTTTCACAATATTTTAAAGAAATATTAGAAAGAATATTTCCGGATAACACTTGCTCTTATTGGGCACTGCAGGAGTTGGCATTATCAGGGGGTTCAATAAAAATGTTCTGCTTTTTTGCACATTAAAATTCTGTGAGCTATTCTAAGAATTATTTCTATTATCTCTATTAAACATGCATATAACATATATGATTTATTATTATTATTATTATTATTATTGGCATTTATATAGCGCCAACAAATTCCGTAGTATTTTACAATATAATAGGAAGGGGAGATTTAATAAATAAGACAATTACAAAAACTTACAGGGACAACAGGTTGAAGAGGACCCTTCTCAAATGAGCTTACAGTCTAGAGGAGGTGGGGTATAAAACACAGTAGGACTGGAGATAACAATCACACAAGTTGGGAGTGAGACAGAGCTGGAGGAGAGAATAAAGTGCTGCCCTTTAGGAGAGAGCAAGAGACAGGTATGTGAAGTAGTGGTTACTCTGGGAGGCCATAAGAATTCCTGAAGAGATGAGTTTTAAGGCACTTTTTAAATGATTGAAGACTAGGGGAGTGTCTGAAGGTGGTAGGCAGGCTATTCCAAAGGAAGGAAGAAGTACTGCAAGTGTGAGTTGGCTGTATGGG
>OW240913.1:76862805-76883452 GCA_933207985.1 Pelobates cultripes | reverse complement strand
ACACTCACACAGAGACAGTCACACACTCACACAGAGACAGTCATACACTCACACACAGTAACACAGAGACAGTCACACACTCACAGGCAGTCACACACTCACACAGAGACAGTCACACACTCACAGGCAGTCACACACAGACAGTCACACACTCACACACAGACAGTCACACACTCACACAGACAGTCACACACAGACAGTCACACACTCACACAGATTGTCACACACTCACAGGCAGTCACACACAGACAGTCACACACTCACACAGACAGTCACACACTCACACAGAGACAGTCACACACTCACAGGCAGTCACACACTCACACACTGACCTCCTTCTTACCTCCTGCTTGGAGTTCCTGGAGGCTGGTTGTTGGGGAAGCAGGGACTCCTTCCTGCTTCCCATGCTGCAGTCAGCCGGGCCCCGCCGCAGGTAAGCCCCGCCCCCGCCGCACGCTAAGCCCCGCCCCCGTCGCAATAAGCTCCGCCCCCGCCGCAAATTTCTTTTTCTTTTTTTTAATGATCCCGGCCGGTGTGTGAGCTGTGCTGGCCGGCTCCCCCTGCTCCCATGGGGCTCTGTGCGGCCGGAGCTGTCAGCCCAATGATCAGGGCTGTCAGACCGGCCCCAGGTGCCGCGGCCCACCGGGAAATTTCCCGGCATCCCGGTGGGCCAGTCCGGCCCTGATACTTAGTCAGTTCTTGCATAGTCGCTGTGGATGTGGAAAGCCAATTTCTGGCAATGTGTGTCAAGACGGCGATTTGGATGTGGTATATCAAGTATTTATCGGCCGGGGAGTATTGGTCTTTGTATATAAACAGTAAGAGAGAGGCGGGGGAGTTGGGGACTACAATGTTTGTATGTGAGTGAATGAGGGAAAGAACCTCTTTCCAATAGCTCTGTATGATGTCACAGCCCCACCAGATGTGTAGGAATGTGCCTGTGTCTCTATGGCATCGCCAACAGGTGTTTGGTTGTAATGGCAATATCTTAGCCAGGCGTGTGGGAACCATGTACCACCTGTAGGCAATTTTGCGCATGAGTTCCATGTGAGCTGCGCAGGCTGACCTGCCTTTGTAACTGTTGATGGCTTTGAGCCAGGTGTTTTCGGGTATTTGACAGCCTATGTCTGCTTCCCATGCTTTGGCCCACGGGAGATGGCAGAGTTCTGTGTTAGTGTCAGGAGCGTGTAGATGGCGGAAATGGGCTCCTGCAATTAAGCGTTTCTCAAAGTGTGTAAGGAAGTGTGTTTGGGGGTCTGGTGCTGGGATCTTCATATGCATGAGCCACCAGGACCTCAGTTGTCTATAGGAGAAGTGCGCTATGCGTGGGATAGTGTATCTGGTGCTAAGGTCATGAAATGGCAGCAGTGTTCCCTTGTTTTGCAGGTCATGCAGGTGTGTAATTCCACATCTGTTCCATATCTTAAAATTGAACTCAGGGATCAGCTCCGCCAGCGATCTGAGGGACATGGCCATTGAAACAGGGCGGCAACTGCACAGACGCGCGCGAGAGGTGTCCCATATTTTCAGGGTTGCGGTGGTGGCCGGGAGCGCTTGCGCCAAGTTTGGCCTTTGGGGGGGGGGGTTAGCCACATCAGGGTGGATATGTTGAGCCGGTTTGTCCAAAAGCTCTCGATAGATACCCACTGCGGTGCGTCTGTGTGATGGTGGGCTGCCACTAGACTGGTCAGGATTGATGCTCTATAGTATCCCTCGAGGTTAGGTAGGCCCATGCCTCCTGCCTGTGTGGTCCTATAGAGGGTTTTTGTGCCTATTCTGGGCTTTTTGCCGTTCCATATGAACATATTGATTTGTTTTTGCAGCGCTTGGAAGTAACGTGTGGGGGCTATCAGTGGGACTGTCCTAAATAGGTATTGCAGCTTAGGCAGTATTACCATTTTTACAGCAGCAATGCGTCCTGACCAGGAAATGTATTTATTTCTCCATTGTTGGAGGCTTTCTACTATTTCTTTGCTCAGTTTGACATAGTTGAGATCATAAAGTTTTGATAGATTATGCGGAAGTCTAACACCTAAAAAGGTGAGGTAGTCTGTTTTCCAGTCGTATGTAAATTCTTTCTCAAGGTCTGACCTGTAGGTGCTCTCCATCCTCACCACCATGGCCTTTGTTTTTGTGAGATTAAGCTTATAATACGAACACCTGCTATATGAATGCAGTATGTAGTGAAATGCTGGTAGCGACGTCTTGGGATCTGTGATGGTGAGGAGTATATCATCCGCGAAAAGGTTTAATTTCATTTCCCTGCCATCTGTGCGCACCCCATGTATACGATTGTCATCCCTGATCAGAGCCGCCAGCGGCTCCAGTGCCAGGATATACAATATGGGTGACAGGGGGCACCCCTGCCTGGTCCCGTTTGTTATACAGAAGGGGGTTGACCTAAAGCCAGCGTTGAATACTATGGCCGTGGGTTTATTGTAGAGCGCTTTAACCACTGCCAAGAACTGGGAGGGGAAATTAAATTTTTCGAGGACCGCCTGGAGCAATGACCAGTTCAGGCGGTCAAAAGCCTTTTCGGCGTCTTATGAGAGAAGTATGCTATTAGTTGACGATTGGTTCATGCCTTGTAAAAGGGCGAGCGCTTTGCGTATCCCGTCTGCCTCCTGTCTCCCGCTAATGAAACCTACTTGGTCGGAGTGGATCAAGGCAGGGAGGATACCCTTCAAACCTATTCGCGTAAACTTTTGCCATTATTTTAATGTCAGTATTCAGCAGGGAGATTGGTCGGAAGTTGGCGCATTTCATGGGGGACTTGCCTGGTTTGGGAAGCGTGGCTACGTTAGCCTCCAGCATCTCCTGTGGAAGCTTACTCAGTAGTTGCTGTTGCAAATAGTTTTGCCATCTGGGGGGAGAGGATGGAGGCAAACTTTTTGTAATACAGGTTGGGGAAGCCGTCAGGGCCTGGTGATTTGTGAGGAGGCAATGTCGCTATCACTCGTTCTATCTCTTGTGGTGTAACTGTGTCCGTCAATAGGTGGATTTGGTCGTCTGTCAGTCTGGGGAGAGTTACCTGGTCTAGGAATTGGGAAATGTCTGTCGGTGTGGGCTGGTGCGTCGCCGCATCTTCCCGTAGGTTATATAGTTTGCTATAAAATTTTGCAAAGGCATTGCAAATATCTTGGGGTTTGATAACTTTTTTGCCCTCGTCAGTCAGTATGTATCCTATTTTTGTCTGAGCGTTAGCTGTGAGCAATCTATTGGCCAGTAAGGTGCTCGCTTTGTCACCCATGACGTACTGTTTTGCTTTTAGCGTATGTAGGGTGCGTGCCGCTCGTGCTATGTATATATCGTTAAGTTGTTTCTGGGTTTGCTCAGTTTGGTACCCTCTAGTAGCGGTCGGGCATAGGAATTGTTAGGCGGTAAGGTCTCGAAGAATGCGGAGAAGGAAGAGGAGATTTGTTTGCGTCTGTTTCTTGATGTGGGAGGCTCTGCGTATGTAGATCCCTCGCATGACAGCTTTGTGTGCTATCCATGTGGAGGAAGTGTGTATTTCGGGAATATCGTTAGTGGTAAAATATTGTAAGAGTTACCTTTCAGTTTCTTGTCTGAAGGATTTGTCTGATATTAACCCTGTGTTGAGTCTCCATGGGTTACAGCCACGGAAGTGGAAGTCATCATGTAGAGATAAGGTGACCGGGCTGTGGTCAGACCAAACCAGACACAACAAGAGGACATAGTCTTAAATTAGAGGGACAAAGGTTTAAAAATAATGTCAGGAAGTATTACTTTACTGAGAGGGTAGTGGATGCTTGGAATAGCCTTCCAGCTGAAGTGGTAGAGGTTAACACAGTAAAGGAGTTTAAGCATGCGTGGGATAGGCATAAGGCTATCCTAACTATAAGATAAGGCTAGGGACTAATGAAAGTATTTAGAAAATTGGGCAGACTAGATGAGCCAAATGGTTCTTATCTGCCGTCACATTCTATGTTTCTATGTTTCTATGTTTAAACCATGTCTCCAATGTCACATCCCTGGATCAGGTTGAGGGAGGAGCTCTGAACCAGTATCACATCTATCCTGGAGTAGGACCTGTGGGCTTTGGAGTAGTATGAGTAGCTTCTGTCAGAGGGGTGTAAAGTGCGCCAGCTGTCATAAAAGTTGAATTGTAGTAGCAGTTTCGTCAGGGCTTTGCAGTGGGGTGTAAGTGTCCTTTGTCGTGTGGAGTGGGTCTGAGTGGATGAGTCTAGTCTGGGGTCAAGGACATGGTTAATGTCACCACAAATTACAGTCAATCCTTTCTGTATCGTGGTCAGTATTTTGTGCAAAAAGTTACGTTGGTGCTCATTCGGAGCGTACATGTTAACCAGAGTATACATCACATTATTCAACATACATATTAAAATGAGGTATCTGCCCTGTGTATCGGATATTTCCTGTAGTAGCTCAAAGGCCACTGAATTGTGAATGTATCTGGATACTCCCCTGGACTTAGTGGCAAAGGTGGAGTGGTATTGGTTGAGGAAGTGTTTTACGTCAAATGTGTATGCAGGCGGCAGGGAAATGTGTCTCTTGGAGACATAATATATCTGCGGTATGCTTTTTGGCTTCGTTCAGAAGCATGTGCCGTTTGTGGGGCATGTTAAGCCCACGCACATTGTGGGAGTAGATCTTCAGGGTGGTACATGGGGTTGGTGCTTATTCTGCAGAGAAGGCACAATAGGTTGGATCCGTATGTGACCGGCCTTGGGTATCACTTGGAAAACTAGGACGGGACGGTTAATGTCATGAGACTTTGGGTGGGTTGAGTTACCACCAGTGGGGGCTCCGGTGTGAGACATCTGTATGGACTGTAAATGAGTATAGTGTGGCATTATGGAGCAGAAGGTGGGGAGGGGAGATAAAAACCAGGGGAACAGAATCAACGAAAGTATATACATTTCAGACCTTGGTAGGTACAAGGTACAGGCGAGCTGTACGTGTGGGGGGGTGGAGGCAAAGATGGTATTAAGTAGAAAGCCTGAGCAGGCACAGAGTCTGCAATGCGGCTACATCGTAGGCGGGTGATATAGTGTATACAATAATACAACAACAACTATGGTGGCTATGGGGAAACATAATAACTGCCACACTGCACTGCTAACGTGTGGCACACATTGGGTAACAGAATATAGCAACATAATAGGCCTATGGCATAAGCTTAATGCACTGTGTGGGGCAAAAGCCTCACTCAACGTGCGTGTTTGTAGCGTTCTTAGATACTTGCGGGCTAAATTCAAGCTTGGGACCAGTCCCTTTCAAGGCGTTTGGGGGACGGTGCATCTGCTGTGTGTTCAGCTGGGCCCAGGTACCATCTTTGTAGTAGTTGTAAACCCTCTTCTACCGACATGAGCACTGTGGTGGCGCCATTGCACATGACGAGCAGGCGGATAGGAAATCCCCAGCGGTAAGGTATGCGATGCTCTCTGAGGGCCTCGGTAACTTTCTGGAACGCTTTCCTGTGGCGTAATGTGGCTGCCGAAATGTCCGCAAAAACTCGCACTTTGGAGAATTCTGGCGGAAAGTCCTTTGCTGTGCGGCTGCTGCGGAGAATCATCTCCTTCACGTGAAAATAATGAGCTTTAAGTAGAGTGTCTCTTGGTAGAGAGGCAGCAATGTGTTTGGGCTTCGGGACCCTGTGTAGGCGGTCCAGCAGCAGCATATCGACCGGGATGTCTGGTAATAGAGCCTTGAAGAAGCCATTTACAAAGGCAGGTAGGTCTGCTTCCAGCACCTCTTCCGGGATGCCTCGGAGTCGCAGATTGCTTCGGCGTGACCTATCTTCTAGGTCCATGAGCTTCACTTCATATTTAGCAAGTTATGATTCAAGGGTTTGGATCCTGTCGACAGCTTGATTGTGGGCATCCACAATGTTGTCCACCTTTGTCTCCATGTGCCCCGTTCGTGACCCCAGATCGTGTAGGTCTCTATTGATCTCGGCCACGCTTTCTTGCCAGGTGGCGATCAGCTTAGTTGATTGTTTGTCCAGGGCTGCTTGTAGTAGTGAGGCCATGAGCCCCATTTCAGACTGTGTGTCCAGATCTGAGCGGGGGCTGCTCCTGCCGGAGTACCTGGCACCATCTTGAAGGCCTGGTTCAATTTGTGAGGCTGGCGACTTTTTTTGGGCAAAAAAGTTAATTTTGTCGCCTTTGTCAGTATGTCTCCGTGTCTTGGAGTGTGGCATGACGGCTTGTGTGGCTATCGGTCCCAGCTGTGTGCCGGATTGGGTCGGATTGCCTGGCTCGTGTTGCGGAGCTCAGAGCTCAAGCGGCCATCTTACTCCACGGTCAGGACACGCCCCCCCTAACAGAGAATTTCAATGTCCCTACCTAACAGAGCTTTCTATTTTCCTACCTAACAGAGCTTTCTATCTATGACAATAACAGAGGTTTAACTATCAACTCCACTCTCTATCGCTCCTCTACCATGAGTGATAGAAAATGGCTGACGGCAGGGCTGGCTGGCTGCTAGGCTGGGTGGGCTGGCTGATGGCTGGGTGGGCTGGCTGATGGCTGGGCGTGCTCTCTCATTGACGAGCTAAGTCTAAGTGGCTGGCTGTTGGCAGGGCGGACGGCAGAGCGGGCACTAGGGTGCACTCTGATGGCAAGGCGTGCTGACTGTAAGGCGAGATTAAGATCTCTGCTGTTTCCTACCTTCCGGGAACAGCAGGTAGCAGCAGCCATCTTGAATGTGGTGAAATGCCGAGGAACCCCAATTTTGTTCTGTTCCACGGAACACCAATTGAGAAATGCTGTACTAGAGCATGGACAACCACTTGTGTAAAAAATGGGCAGATGCGGCAATGTGTTTAAGGTGGAATTGACAGGATTTGGTGACAGACTGAGTGCAATGCTCAAAGGTGAGGCCAGAGTCAATTATAATTCCAAGACAGCGTGCTTGTAAGGATGGGCTAATGTGTGTACCACTTACCTGAAAGGAGAGTATTAGGAGGAGGGAAGACAAGGAGCTCAGTTTTAGAGGAATTGAGTGTCAGAAAGCGGGATGACATCCAGTCAGAGATTGAAGAAAGGCAATGGGTAACATGTTGTAGGACAGCAGGGGAGAGGTCAAGGGAGGAGAGATATATCTGGGTGTCATCAGCGTACTGGTGTTAGATGAATCCAAGCAAATTAATGAGTTTACCAAGAGAAGAGAGAAGAAAAGGGGACCAAGAACCGAATCTTGAGGGACTCTGACTGAGACAGGATGAAGGAAGGAGATGTCATTGGAAAAGGAGATACTGAATGAACGTTGGGAGAGACAGAAGGAGAACCATGAGAGGGCTGTGTCACAGAGACTAAGAAATTGAAGAGTTTGGAGAAGGAGGCAATGATCAACAGTGTCAAAGGCAGCAGAGAGGTCGATAAGAATTAGTATGGAGAAGTGGCCTTTGGATTTAGCCGCAATTAGATAATTTTTTACTTTAATCAGAGCGGACTCTGTGGAGTGGAGGGGGCAAAGTCCAGACAGAAAAGGGACGAGGAGAGAGTTAGAATTTAGGAAGCAAGTAAGATGGGTAAAGACATGTCTTTCCAGAAGCTTTGAGGAAAAAGGGAGCAGGGATATCGGACAATAGTTGAAAGGGGAAGTTGGGTCAAGATGTGGCTTTTGCAGGACGGGTACATCAGTAGCATGCTTAAGCAGGGAGCAGTTGAAGATGTGCATAAGATGGCACAAGACATGGGGCGAGAGATCTGATGTGGTGAGACTGGATTGGATCAAGCGGACATGTGGTTGGATGGAAAGAGTGGAGAAGCGCAGCCACCTCCTGTTCAGTAGCTGGAGAAAAGGCTTGGAGAGTAGGGATGGTATGGTCCAAGTAATGTTAAGATAGAGAGGAGTGAAGGGAGGAGAATTAATCCCTAACTCTTTCATCTGGTCAGTAAAGTAACATGCAAAGCTATCAGCTGAACAAGCTGCGTGCTTGGAGTGGGGCTGCAGCTTCCAGGGCAGACGTGAGGGTAGCATTATATTAGGAGATAGACAGAGAGGGACAGGAGAAGGAAGGGATGGATGAGAGTTCAGAATGGATATCAGTTGAGAGCTGCTGGATGTTAAGAGAATTCAGGTTCCTCCTGAGTTGAGGGCAGTTAGGCTGGGGGTGGGGATGCTGGGTGTGGGGGTACTCAAGAACAAATGATAGGAGGTGGTGGTCAGATAGAGGAAATGGAGTGTTACAAAGATTGGAGACCATGCATGCATTTGAAAAAATAAGATCTAGGGTATTGCGAGCTACATGTGTGAGAGAATTAGCCCACTGTGATAATTCGTGTAAGGAGGTGATTGAAATATGTTTTGAGGCAACTGAGGTCATGTGTGGGTTAATGGGAATGTTGAAATGCCTGAGAATTAGGGATGGGATATTGCTTGGATGGAAGTAAGGAAGCCATGCAGCAAAATGGTCAAAGAAGAGACAAGGGGAACCAGAAGGCCAATAAATAACTGCAATGTTTGCAGATATGGCTTTGAACATGCGAATTGAGTAAATTTCAAAAGAGGAAAGAGGGGGTGAGATTTGAAGGAGCAGTGGAGTGAAAGCATGAATATGTTGCTTCTTGAAATGCACACAGAACTCATTATTTCTATTGGTGTTTGTATTTATTTGTGATAACATGGAATGTAATAGAATAACATGGAATGTAATAGAAGACAGACTATTATACTGTTCATTTAAAAAGTAAACTCACAATGCATTTTATTGCTCTCCTGGAAGCTCTCATCTTCTTTGTCCACCGAGTCTGGGTCAGTACAAAATGTTTTAATATTATCATCCAAATACCAACTAAGATTCTCATCTACCACAGAAAACATCATGACGAACTCCTCAAATGATTTGTACTTTCCTTTATCAAGGTAACCTGAAGTGAAATTAGAAGAAAAATATGGAATGAAGCAGTTCAAATATGGAATGGCCATTCCTCCCCTTACTCCATGTAAGTAACAATAGGGGAATAACTATACTTTACAAAGAAAATCCACACAACCCAATATTATAACTGTGTCTAGTTCTTTCACATGCATGTTTGTTTTTCCTTTCTCTAAGAATGCAGTTGTTTTTAATTCTTTCCAATTAAATCAGCTACAAACAAGACAGTTGATTTTGATGAATGTTGTGGTTATTTATTCTTGTTCTTTAATGCAAGATGTTTTATACAAGATGTTATCAGAAGTGATTGTAGAAATGGTTCTAACAAATTGATACAATTTGGATTTTTAGTTGTGTATCATATCTATTTGAAATTCTGGGATTAAAAAGGACACTGAATTGGTTGAAATTGTGACTAATTTAGATTCTGGCCAATCCAAATATCAATGTCTAGTAATTGTTAAACTATTATTATTTTAAAAGTGATAACATATCCCATATTGATAATGGAATGTGTTACAGTTTACTTTTAGGTAGAGACAATCAATGTCAATCATATCTGGACAAAATTCTCCATGAGGAAATCAGCAAGCGAGGGGCTAGGCAATCCTGTTGGTTCTAAGCAGCGGCGTACACACGATCCATGGGGCCCTGGTGCGAAAACTGATCCGTGACCCCCCATGTTTAAACAGCATGGGTCGGGGCTGCAACACATGGCAATTACATGTTAAAAACATAATGTCAATGGTACCCAATAAGTATCTTACCTTCTTTGCAAATTAGCAAGGCTCCAACAAGGCCTGAGTAAACATCATGAGTGGTTTCTATATGAGAATGATATGTTCTTATCACACAATCATCCTCCATTTCTGTCGGCCCTTGGCTCAACACGGCATCCCATTTGTAAGTATAAGAATCACCGGGCTTGACGTCTGCACCTTTCTTAAGCAGCTCTGGATTGTTATCAGGGTACAGTGCACCTGCAGAGGAAATGCGGTTATTCCTATTGTTAATATTTCATTTTATGGCCATGAAAAGTCAGACATGTCGATTCACTAGAACCCGATGCTGAAAATATTGTGGTTTCAGCAAATTTATGCTAAAAATGTGTCAATAAAATGAATCTTTTGTATGCCATGAACTCTTGTGGTGGCATTAAAAGTGAAAGTAAACTTACAAGCTAATACAGGCTTGGCTCTACAGGACCGCAGCATTTGCTGTATTGATAGAGAGATGACTAGCAATTGAATCTCTGTCCTATAAATAAATTTAAAAAAACAATGCATGAAAGAGGCCATGAAAGTCCTGTCAAGTGGTGACTCCACTTTCTCTACTTCATGTCCTGTAGGACAGAGAGTAATTTATAATAAATTGGCCTATTTATTGCTCAATTAAGGGATTAGCCTTTACAATTTTGATGAGCTCAGGAGCGGACCTTTAGTTTGCTTGGATTTTTAAACACAGTCTGACCAAAGGTGCATTTATATGGGTGGAAGATCCTGTCATACACCAAAGGTAGGGCTGAGTTGTTCTCTCATTTTGTTTACATATACTTCATATAAAAATATATGTTTTCCTTTCGAATCTTAATGAAAGGAATAAAATATCCATAAAATGGTTTTGAGGAGGCAGTTGTCCTTTAAGGTCATAATCATAATAGCCAAAACTAAAGCATATCTGACTTCCAGTTAGGCTATTTTGACCTTAAACTTGAGACACTATAGGCATCTATATCAGGGTTAAGGCTGCCTCTAGTAGCTATCTACCACCTACCAGTTTAACTCTATAAAACAACACGGGAGGTCCTCCCCTTCAGGGACAGGCTATATACACTAGACATTAAGCTGTAATGGTTCTGGTGACTATAGTGTCCCTTTAATGTGAGGTAAATTACAGACTAGTGCCACTAATATTATACTGGATTGCATACTTACCAACATATAAGGACAAAAGGATGATGATGGGCAGAGATGGCTTTTTTACATTTTTTTTTTATTATTATTGTTTTTTAATATAATTGCCTTTCAGACCTTTGAGGAGATTTTGCTATTTTATTATTCAATATGTTTTCGTTTATTTGTGCTCATATCTTGGTCACAATGCATGAATATAATATTTTCTAATGTGTGCTTATCTATCTATATATCTTTCTATATATTTTTATGTGGATTTTATGTTATTCTGTCTGAGCTTTATTAACAAGCGCCTTTTTGCCTCCTTATTTTATGACAATTCAGTACTTGAACTCAGCAACTCTTCATCTGCATTATTTATGGGGAATGAGGCCGTTTTTCACATTTTATACCTAGCTATCTTTCTTTTTTAATCTGAGATTGAAGCTACATTGACAAATATTTCCAACTTTTGACCTACATCTGGCAAATCTGGCTTTAGGTTTATGAAAATGTTTACTAAGTGCATATATATATATATATATATATATATATATATATATAATTTTAGTCTTTCATTATTATAGTCTATTAATTTTTAATATTTATTAGAAATACTTTGAGTATGCTCTTATTGCAGATTTACCTTCTTTCTCTTTTGTGTACTCAACCCCATGTGGGTGCAAACTGTATGCTCGAGATGCAAAGTTCTTAAGATGAACAATGATGGTATCTCCAACTTCTGCTCTGAAAATAGGTCCCAGAAATCCCAGCCAGTTTGGCTTTTTAATTTCCACTTTATAGGAGTCGTCAGTGTATTGTAGGTAAACAGCTTTCTTATAAATTCGTCCAATTCTGTTTGTATTGTTCAATAAAAATGTGGATGCTTGTCTGGAATAGAAGACACAAAATCACAACTGATTGAATTTGTTTTATTTTTAAAAATCATTTCATGGCAATTTTGTTCAATATGTATAGCAGCCGTTAAGATATCTACTATTTCTGGGAAATTTAGAAATGGAGGCTGCAAGCGCCATATGGTTGATTTTTAGATAACTATCCTTTAAAGATTTATTTTGTATAACACCTTTGGAAAAACAGGTGCTGTCTTAAAGCGCAAATCCATTTCCAAGGAGAAGAGCCATCACTTACAAGACGTCCCTATTTAACCCCTTAAGGACACATGACATGTGTGACATGTCATGATTCCCTTTTATTCCAGATGTTTGGTCCTTAAGGGGTTAAATATGGTCCTCTGCTTGCTTGCTGTTTTTGCATTAGGTTCAGGATAGTTAGATTCCTGCTAAAGTTATAGTCAGTGGTGGGACTACAGCAGGTTCGTCTGCACTGGAGTCCGCACACTGAGTGGCCCATGCACTTGGGCTACACTGTGGCCCCTCTCATATTAGCAGCCAGTGCTGAGAGGAAGTGAGCGGTGGACAGGAGGGTGGCTAGCAAATTACCAGTATGAGTGTCACCGCGTGTTTCTGTGTGTCTGTGTATCTGTATGTTTTTCAGTGTTTGTATCTATGTGTCTGTGTATCTGTATATGTGTCATTGTCTGTATCTATGTGTATGTATCATTGTGTGTGTCTGTGTATCTGCATGTGTACCATTCTGTGTATTTGTGTGCCTGTGAATCTGCATATGTGTGTATCTGTGAATATGTGTATCTGTGTGTAATTGGGTGTTTATGTGTATTTTCATGTGTGTAAGTTTGTATCTGACTGTCTATTTATCTGCATGTGCGTCTATTCAGTTTGTGTGTATCTTTATGTGTGTCAGTGTCTGTACATGCATGTGTATGTGTAACAGTGTGTGTGGCCGTGTATGTGTATATGTGCATACAAATGAATATTAAAAATGTGTGTATTTTGCATTGCCTGTTTCTTAATAAAACAATCTGTGACACTGTGCCACTCTGGGGTGTATGTTTTAATTCCACCTTCTTATATGTTACTGTTTCCTTTTAGTCTCTCCCATCCTATGGGGTTGGAAAGTTAGGAGGGTTGCACTTAAAAGATTTTCTTTTATTTGCTTATGAACATTTTCTGTTAGAGATTTTACTGGATGCATTATTTTTAATTGTTTACCAAGAAAATTCTGTCATAACAACTGAAAACATTTCATAAATACGAATATCACTCTCCAGTTTCCTCCTTCTTTCTCCTTCTTTCTCCTCCTTTTGAAACCCGTTACAAAATCTCTAAATGAGATTGATAAATGAGAAAATGTGATAGCAACTCCTGGAATTAATCTAAGAATACATCAATTATGCAAATCAACTTTCAAATGCTGTTGAAGTGTAAACATTTACTTTTAATCTCATGATAAAAATTACTGCCAAAACTTTTAGTCTAATTTAAGAAGAGTAAATAAGAATTGAAGAAAGAGATGATTGATATAGAAAATTATAATAGAATATTAGAAACTTTTTGTGTTACTTGCTTCCTTTTATGTGATGTGAATTTGGTTCATCTTGTGATGGCTGTGTCTTGCCAAGGTTCTTTATGAGTTGAGGTTCAGTGTGGAACGGTTGTTTTAAGTTGTTTCAAAAGTCATAGTCCGTGATTTCAAACAATGTACTGGATATGTTAACAAAGTACAAGGCTGAAGACCATTGTTAATGACCTCTACCAAGACCATTGTTAATGACCTGGACCTTTATATTTAACAATTTGGCAAAAACAAGTTTAATTCATGACACAAAGGTGAAGCCTTACCAAGTTGCTTGATAAACACCTGGTAGGGTCGAAACGTTGCTGCTTTTTCACCACTAAAGCTGATATTTCTGTTATCCTGGAGTGATTGAACCATTATTTATTCTGCATATCTTGGAAGGGAGGCCTGGCCAGCCCTGACTTCACAGCACCTGGGTATTTGGTAAGTGCGGTATCCAGTACGTCTCTAATACCAAGGTGCTTGTCCAAAATGTGATCATGGCACTCTTCTGACATGTAAGTAATATTGATTATGTGATATTGTTTAAGGGGTATAAAACAAAGCAAGACCTTCTATTAGGTAGATATTGCTAAGACTGCTTGAATATACCATGTAACCCATTTTTATCTGTACTAGCATATTCTCATTCATTGACTGTTTGAAAAGGTGCAAATAAATTTGAGAAAAAGCAAACATTTGTCACTCTGCATATTTCTGTAACAATATTGACTAATGGGAATAGGCAGGAACCACTGGGTTCCGTGCAAGATTTACAGAGGGACCTAACAATGTTGACTCATCCTCTTCTAACAAACAGCAAAATAAGTTCTAATGGGTTAGATCATTACTACTGGGAGTGACTGGACTCTACCATTTCTTAACATAACATTGAGCTAAAGTTGTTTTGATGCCTCTGGTATCCCTTTAACATTTCAGAGATTGAAAGATTTCCATAGCAGTTTTAAATATCTAGAAAAAATATGTTTTAATTGTATGTACTGTGTAGGTATTTTGCTTAAATGTAGACAGTCTTTCTCCATTCTGTTGCAAATTTTCAGTAAGCTATACTGCTAGTAATACCTTTAGGGTCCTTACAAATACTGATAAGCATGGTATTTGACCATTTTTATTTATCTATTTTTGTCACATCTTCTGTATGTGAGAACAAGCGCATTTCTGCTTTTATACTAACATTTCAGATCTTTTGTGACATATTGCAAGATGATGACCACTCTTTATGGTTAAAAACTTTTCATTCCTCAAATATTTTTTACAGGTTGAATGAATCAGTGAAAAATAAAAAATGCTGTAAATTGGCATCATTTTAATTTTGAAGATTGTTTTTAATCTGTACACCAAATTGCTTTGTTATGATTTGTTTATATGCTATCTATGCAGCTCTTTTGCAAATACTTTTACAATTAAAAAGTGCTTGGTAGTGAAGGGGTTAAAGAGCTATGTAAACGTGTCAAATTACCCTTAGGTAGGTACCCAGACATACAGTGGCGGAACTACTGCCAGTGCAGCCTGTGGCCTGCACCGGGGCCCATCAGGTGGCCCATACCCTCTGGGTCCCAGTGATATCTGTTGCTATCACTTCCTCCCAGCTTCTTACTGAAAGACCACGCAGGAAATGAGGTAGGGAGGAGGCACAGGCAGCATGGGGGAGAGAGACAGCAGCAGCAGCAGTTAACTGCTCTTGCTCTCTTAATCTAGCATCAACTAAATTCTAACCAAGCCATCCTCCTGGAAACAAAAGGTGTGTTAACTGAAGGGTGGCAGCAAATATTAAAATTAACATGTATGTGTTCATGTCAGATTGTGAGTGTTTAGGTCACAGTGTGTGTGTGTGTGTGTGTGTTAGTGTATGTTTCTGTGTGTCAGGGTGTGCATCTGTGTATGTGCGTGTGTATCTGTTTGTCAGGCTGTGCATTTGTGTCCCAGGGGGCATGTGTGTCAGTGTGCATGTATCTGTGTGCCAGGGTGTGCTTCCTTGTGTGTATGTTTACATGTCAGTGTGTGTGCTTCTGTGTGTCAGGCTTTGTATCTGTGTGTTGGGGTGTGTGCATGTGTCAGAGTGTATATGAATTTGTGTCTATGCGTCTATGTGTTTTTATGGGTGTATCTGCATGTATATCTTTTTTTATTCATCTATTTTTGTCACACCTTCTGTATGTGAGAACAAGCGCATTTATATTTATGTAAATATGTGTAGCGGGCTGTCCTAAAAATTACATTTATTCCTATGTGTTCGGTTAAATTGTGACATGTGTATGTGAAATGTATGCAGCATTCACTGATTGTTCGGTAAAATCACTCCAGTTATTATGCGAGTGAAACTACCGAACAATCGGACCACCCTAGGAGTAAGTGTGCCGCCAATTACCATTCGCAACAATGATGCAAATGGGTAATTGGCAATTCCTGTAGTGTGTTCTTTATTCTCTGGGTGGCCGCCATTCGGGAGACGAACACGTGGCGGCGGCCATTTTAAACTCCCGAACAGCTGTGTTTTGCCGCCGAGTGTCTGGAACCCAAATCGGACAGTCGGTTATGCAAACACTGCTGAGACCTCCACACTGCCGCCAATTAGTGTAAAAACTACCGAACGGGAAGCCCACGAACAAGGGAATTTACCCGAATCCCCCCCCAGCTCTCATAACCCAAGCCATTCATGTTTCATTCCCTTTTCTGTGACCGACGGCAGAGCCAAAATACATGGAACCCTTTTCGGCTGTTAGCCCCAGCGCGGTCGGTCTTTTTAGTACTTCCAGGAATTTCCCGAACCCCTGCTCTGATCTGGGTGATTTTTGGATATGTGTCTCACCCAGATCAGGGCTACCAGGGGATGTAATATTTAAAGGCGTACCCCTATGTTTAGGGGTACATTCAGAAACCCAGGGAATTTGTGTCCTGCATAATGGGATTATGTGTCACACTAAGGGGAGGGGATGTGTGGGTGGCAACTCGTATGTGATTGGTGTATTGTATAATTACTGTAAATCCCTCTCTTGCATGGGAGAATGCTTTAAAAGACGGTTGTGTGATTAAAAGTTCAGTTCTGCTCCTGATGCTGTGTGTCGTCCAGTCATTGGGATTGATGTTGGGATATTGTTGGACTGTTTTGCCTGCTGGAATTATTGCCTTATTGATTTATAATACTTGTTCCTGAGCCTCACTGGGATCTTAAGTTGAGATAACCTGTGGAATATCAGCTCTCCGCTACAGTATGTATTTATGTGGCAGAGTATGTGCACACATCCAAGCAATCAAACACCAACACAACATGCAAACACACTCTTGCAGTCTAACACAAACATTACATACAAACACACCTCTGCTTTCAAACTACATAATTATATACAAACACTCCTTCACTCAAACACCAATACTACATACAAATGTATACCCATATTTAAAAGCCAACATTACATACAAACACACCGCTGCAATCAAATGCAAATATTACATACAAACACACTCCTGTATTCAAACACCAATACTACACACAAAAGCAGAAACAAACAAACCCCTACATTAAAATGCAAACACTACACAAAAGTACACCATAGCATTTCAATGACAACAGTACATACAAATATACGCCTACATGCACACATATATTCTATACAAAAACATGCTTAAATTTAAATGCACAAACACTGCTCACAAATACAGCCCTGCAAGGATGGGAAAATGGTAGTTACCCAGCTGGCATAGCATCATTGGAGTTGTACGACAGATGGGATTTACCTTTTGACCACTCTTGCACTAGAGGAAGCCTAAAAAACGTTCTTGCACTAGTGCCTTCTCTACATTAATTCCGCCAAGGAGGGGGGGAGGGGTGAAGGACCACTAAGGGGTTTGGGGGGGGGAGAGGATGAGCACTAAGGGACAGAAGGGGAGGAGAGAGCACTAAGGGACAGGAGGGGAGAACACTGCAGGACAGGAGGGAAGGGGAGACTGAGCGGTCAGGCACTTCGGACACGGTCCTCAGGCCCGCCGACCAGCTATTCTGTCCGCGGTCCTCGGGCCCATCGCTGCTTACCTGGGAGGGGGCCCTTCACTGCTTACCAGGGCGCTGCGTGTCGCCACGCCTTTTCAGAAAGAAAGCCGTGTTTAAATTACCACCTAGGATCACCTGTAGAGGCAGTCACTCAGATCTCCACTAGAGGTGCTTGCTGGGTTAGTGCTGCGCAGTGTGTAGAACTTATGTTCAGTGTCTCCACGCTCTGCATGGAGACACTGAATGTTCCCCGTAGAGATGCATTGATTCAATGTATCTCTATGAGGATATGCTGACTGACACAGCACAGCGTTTTTCCACGTATGTGCAATAGCCTCCCAATGCTTTCCCATTAGAAAGCATTGGATTGGCTGGGATCGTTAAATTTAATGATCTCAGCCATGGAGGCAGAGGGGGACTGGGGACCTAAAATGTGCTCTTGCAACTATAGTGTCAGGAATACATGCTTGTATTCCTGACACTATAGTGTTCCTTTAACATCCTAGACACCATACTCAATAGCAGGGCAGCTTGAGCTCTTTCTACAATGTATCACCTATAGCACCAATAACAACATACCTCCATGTAAGCCAATGATTTTGCTATGTAGCCTACAATTTACAAAGCGCTTGTGATATCTCAGTGTCCCATTCAGGGCCCTTGATAGATAATATTAGGTGTGTGTGCTTGCTCCCATTGTGGGGACTTTTCTACAGTTGGGGGTTAATCCCTATGGGGAAAGAGGGTTTATATATTTACATTGTATAATAAGCAGCTATTTTCATGTAATTTCTATTCAGTTATAAGTTGCTCTAAGGGTTTATATGTAGTGTACAAATAGTTACAGATTCACTGAACAGTAATATATATTTTTTTAGTCAAACACTTTTTGGTTAAATATTTTATGCTTTATATCTTGGAAGAGGTGTCCCTTTAAGCACAAGAGACACCCTTACCTTTAAATGGTGGAATTTTCAGGCTAGAAGTCTCTTTGGTTTGAAAACTAAAAATTAGAATTATTTTTATATATTTGTACAATATCACTTCACTAAATGTAGTTTCTCTGTTTAATCATTCCTATGGTTAAACATTAATTTAATATATTTACAGATTTTAACGATGAAGTTAATATGATTAATGCAATTTGATTGGCAATAAGTGCTGCTAATATTCAGTACATACAATAAATGAGAGTGTTTTAAACCATATATGACTAACACTTTTCTCTTTAGCAGAATTTGGGGGCTGTAATTAGTTCTCTTTGTATTATATGAACTCTGGCCCAGACGATTCTGTCAGGTTGCTATGGAGACAATACCGCTGTAACGCGGATGTATCCGCAACGTCATTTCCGGTTTCGACGATGATGATGACTTCCGGTTCTTGCCGAAAAGGGCGCTAACTTCAAATTGGAAGAGTGAAAAACAGCTGATGGAGGTGGTTTACTCCTCCAATCAAAAAAGAAGAGGATCCACACCCTCCTCTGAATCCACCAATGGACTTGAGGGACTACCCCTTTTTAAGGACACAGGGAGGTTTTTTTTAGGATATGTTTAGGATATGTTTATTTTGTACTTTGTATTTATACATGGTAATTATTTAAACTGCGGTCCCTGAGGAAGTTCACAGTGAACGAAACGCGTAGAACTATTTTTTCTGCAATCCATATCCTATGCTGAATTGGTGACTGCCTATATATATTTATATATAATCTTTTATTGAATACATTTAAAAAAAATTTTTACCCTGACCTGTGGATGTCTCTTGGTGGAATAAGAATCCGGAGGTGAGCAGAAGTATACCGGGAGAGGCACCCTAAGAGCGCTTATACATCTAGCGAGTGCAACAGATTGCTGCGCACAGAATATTGTATTTTGTAACAATATCACACTATGTCTTGTTTTATGTTTCCTCTGTAGATTCACACAGCCATATCCCGAATTGCTTTTGTTGTGGTTTCCCCCTATCCACCATGACAGTCTCTATTCCCCAAATTCATCCTCTGTGCCCCACTACAGCCTTTCTTCTCCCACTGCATCCCCTGCCACGTCACTACAGCTCCTGTTCCCCCATTAAAGCCCCTTTCCCCAATTAGAGCCATTGTCTCCCCACTACAATTCCTATTTCTCCACTACAACCCCTATCCCACATGACATTGACATTCCCTAAACACCCAAGCCCCACACTACAATCTCTATCCCCAATTACAACCCCTATATGCCACCACATTGTCTATTTCGCCATTAAAGCCCCTGTCGCACATTAGAGCCCTTATCTCCGCACTAAAGCCCCAGTCCCACAAGCTACAGCTCCTGTCCCCCACTGAAGCCCCTACACCCCCACATTACAACCCTTTCTGTAACACAAAAATGTATATGTAGGTGGTGCGTGTATGTCTGCATAATGTATATTTGTGCAGCCTGCAAGATAGTGTGTACAAGGATCTCATGATTGCCCAGGGGCCCCATGAGTTGTCAGTCCGCCCCTGGAGATCACTAATTGACAGGAGGGTAGAGCACTGTAAAAAAAAATAAAAAGAGCTGCTCCCCTCTCAGTCCCTATCCTACCCCACAAATCATCTCTTTTACACTACACACATACACCATGCATCCCCCCCCACACACACAGAAGCATACAATGCATCCCTACTCACACACAGACACACCGAAACACACAATGCATCCCTTATGCGCACACACACACTGATTCTCTTACACACAGAAACAATATGCATCTCTTACACACACTCAATGCACCCCTTACAGACACACACTGCATTAAATTACATACACAGAAACACACCTTGCATCCCTCACACACACACACACACACACAAACATACAATGCCTTCCTTACACACAAACACACACTGCATCCCCTATAAACACACTATATCCAGTGGTGTATCCTGGTTTTGTGCTGCCCTAGGCAGGACAAAACTCAGGCACCCCCCCGCGCCACCCCCACCCGCGCAACCGCCACCCAACCTTCCCCCCTGCTCCGCCTTCTAAATACACACACACATTCACTGACAGATACGCATTCACTAGCTAACAGAAACACAGTCACTAACAGACACACACACTCACAGGCAAACACACACACTAACAGACATCCACACTAACAGACATCCACACTAACACTAACATACATACACTAACATTAACATACACACTAACACTAACAGACACACACACTAACACTAACATACACACACTAACATACACACACTAACAGACACAAACACTAACATACACACTAACATACACACTAACATACACACACTAACATACACACACTAACAGACATCCACACACACACACTAGTGTTTTTTGTTTTTGTTTTTTTATTTAACCCCCCCCCCAGCCTCCTTACCTTTGGTAATGCTGGGGGGGGGGTCTTCCTCTCCCTGGGGTCCAGTGGCTGCAGCGCTGGGCGGGCGGC